>RZIO01000004.1:2448924-2471247 GCA_004338095.1 Gloeostereum incarnatum
CTAGGGAGCCGTTGAATTGAGGAGGAGGTTCGAGGAGATGAGGCGTTGGAACATGAATTAGGCGCCACACTTTTACTTGTAGGATAAGAATACTAAACGATCAGTACTTTCAGGCTCGAAGTACGGGTTTTGGCGGAGCCGTTATCGATTAGCTTGGGACCTAGGCGAACTTGAGGCAGTCCGCAGCACGCAAGAGTGTGCCTCTCATGACTCACCGTAACTCACTAAACTTGGCGGGGCTATATTTGGCGACGCCACAATGCATCTTCACCACGACCGCTCAGTTCGTATCTTGTTATTTGTGCTTTGCATTACAAGTAGACAAGGTAGAGCTGTTGGGGTATGATTTTGACCACTATTCGTGACCTTCAAGCAAGCTACAAGACAATCCTGTCTGGGCAGAAGAACTGATGAATATAAATAGCTTCATCGAAGAAAACTTGGCTGTTCGGCAATGGTCGGCCCAACCGCCAAGGATACTCATATGACGGCCTGCAGACTGATTCTATTTACCTCCGCGGCTGAACTTGCTCACCGAAGCATTGATCACTGATCTGCCACTTGAACCTGTACCACGACGACGACAACACCTGGAATCGCAGAATATGTGGAACAATAACTACGGTCCTCCTCCGTAAGTTTCTCGAATATCTATCCAGGTTGACTTTGACATGCAGTTGCTTGGTAGATTTCCAAATGCTCCGTGAGTAATGAGTGATGTGTAGGTCTGTCGTTTGCACATTGATTTTTCGATTTTACATAACAGTGGCGGATATAACCCTGGATATGCGCCATCGTATCCTCCTCCAGGTGGTCCAGGGTGCGTGACAGTCGATCGGTTTATTCCTGAGGTCGAGCTGAAGACATCCGTATAGTTACGGTGCTCCTCCTGGTCCTCCATATCAAGGGTATATTTTTCGCATATCTTCTGTGATAGTATAACTCACTTTTTCGAAGATACGCACCTCCCTCGGGCCCCCCTCCTCCGGGATATGGGTATGAAAATCCAAAACGAAAGTACTACATAGCATGCTGACTGGCATTTCCAAAGTTACCCTCCTCCGGTCCATCGGTGATTTCTTCCTTCTTAGTTCTTGACCCATCATTGATAATCTATTGCAGCGGATTTGACAGCTACGGCCCGCCTTCCGGACCTCCACCTGTCGACCGGTCTCTCTATCCAGGCGAACAGTTCCGTCAACAATCTCGGGACGATTATGGCGGTGGATATAACCCCGGATATGGCGGAGGACCTCCTCCCATAAACCCGGACAGCAGGCCATGGGAACCTCCATGTTCGGCGTTTCTTTCTCTTCCTCTGCATTCAATCGTTGACTAGGAACTATCAAGCTGGACCGCCACCTCGTCCTCCCACAGAAGCGCAACAGTACGGCCCTCACTTTGAAGATGCTGACCATATAGAAAGGCAACCTTTCTTCCAATACTCGCAATGTAACGGAAGGAGGAAGGCTTTGTTGGTCCGTTTTCTACTTGTTCGTGTTTTCGTTTCGACTGATCTAGCGTTTCGTAGATCGGAATCAACTACTTTGGACAGAACGGAGAGCTGCGTGGGTGTATCAACGATGCCCGGAACGTGGAACAATTCATCTGTAGTAAGTGTTATTGTGTTCTTCCACTCGATCGACGTGTCTAATAATACATGTTTAGCCCACTTCGGATACAACCCGGAAGATATAGTCATGCTAACCGATGACGCGAGTGATCCCATGAAAATTCCTACACGAGACAATATCGTATGCTAGCTTGGAGAACTTCTCTGATTAATTTTGACACGCTTCTAGCTTCGTGCCATGCAATGGCTTGTCAGCGGCGCGGAGCCCAACGATGCTCTGTTCTTCCACTGTAAGTTTCTAGTGTCTGACATTGTGGCGCAATTATGAAATACCTCCAGACTCGGGACACGGCGGTCAGACCGAAGATCTCGACGGAGACGAAGATGATGGATACGATGAAGGTATGTTCTTGGGCTTCTTCGTTCGACGATGGAAACTGACCGTGATCGTATCCGATGTAATTGCAGTCATTTATCCTGTGCTGCTTCCTTTTGACTTCCTGGCTTTCGAGGCTCATATACTCTTTGAGCTAGGTTGATCACGACCAGAGCGGACATATAGTCGACGATATCATGCACGACATCATGGTACGCCCTTTGCCACCTGGGTGCAGACTGACCGCTATATTTGACGTGAGCCCCCTTCTTCGAGACGCTAGTTTCAGAAACTGATCAATATCTAGTCTTGTCATTCTGGAACTGCTCTCGGTACTCTCAGTGTTCGTTAATAACCGTGATGACAACTAACCTCTCACCAGATCTTCCGTATGTCTACTCGACTGAGGGCAAGATCAAGGAGCCAAACTTGGCCGCCGAAGCTGGTCAAGGACTTCTATCTGCCGTTTCGTCCTACGCCCGTGGCGACATGGGTGGAGTGTTCCAGAGTGCGAAGGGGATCTTCGATACCTTGACAGGAGGAGGCCAGGAGGCATACGAGCACGCGAAGAAGACTAAAACCAGTCCAGCCGATGTCGTTCGTATACTCGGTAATAGTCAGCACGTCTCTTGAAAGGCTCACCTTGCGCCACAGATCCAATGGAGCGGATGTAAGGACTCCCAGACTAGCGCTGATACTGAAGAAGCCGGGAAGGCTACGGGAGCTATGAGCTTTGTGAGTTCGTTTTCGTGTGAACGCGGAATTTAATACCCACTCCTTTGGCTAGGCATTCATGGCTGCGCTCAGTGAGTGTCCTGTGTGGTGGTAGTGTGGCGTCAGATACATTAAACTTCTTCCCAGGCCAGAATCCACAGCAGAGCTACCAGCAGCTTCTAAACAATATTCGGGATATTCTGAGAGATAAATACAGTCAGAAACCTCAGCTTTCCGCCTCTCACCCAATAGTACGGTCCCTTTTTTGGTCTGAATGTCGTCCACAACCTGACGTCTGACCTCCTTCAGGATACGAATCTTTTGTTCATCTGCTAATTAGACTCCTCTTGTAACTTTTTCTCTATAACAATGCAAGCATAAATTCCTTACTTTTATTTCGGCAACGCTGGACAACGTTTGAACTTGGACGACGGAAACAAAAAGGCCGATCGATCATGACACGTGGCATCCATTTCCATCATGAGCCAGCTGACTCTGCGGGGATCTGCTAATTGTCTTTCCGACTCCATATCCTTTTGTCTTTGCAGGTAGACGGGGATACATGCGCTCTACATAACCATTTACTCATTGTCCTCTGATTTAATTCTAAAAAGAGAAGCTTTCCCAAACTTACCCCATCCCCCGAACGCTTTTTCCCATGCTGCATGGACTCGGTGTCATGGAAGTAATTGTTTTTGAATCTAATTGTCTTCGTACAACAGCAACCCGGGTATCACTGACGGACTTGCTTTAAAAGACGGGATGGGCGCGCTTTGTGGGTGTACCATACGCACCAAGCGAAATCGCCTTCTGTTAGCTACTACTGGCTAGTACGCGTCTATCTCTTCAAATGTCTCGATCAACTATGAATATCTCTGAATCCTCGTCGACATCCACCGTGGTGTGTACGCTCTTTACCGCTCATGCTTCCTCAGTGGCTCATGCACGAACCTAGCCGGCATCCAAACCCAGAAATGTGACGACTCCGGTGCCGATGGACGTTGACGTGCCTCTCCTCTCTAGCCGCCCCTCAGGTCGTTACACCCTGCATTCGGAGGAGGTGACGCGAAGTTATTGGCCTCATGTGACGCAGCCTACATTTGTCCGTACTCGGCAGTACTCGTACGATCCGGACCATAGGTCTAACCATGTTGATATGACGGAAGCTAAGGTTAGTCCTGCTATCCACCTTTATTTTGCGATGTTCTCAGTACATGAACATTTCTACAGCCTCCTTACTCTCCGAGTACCAGACGGGATGACTTTGAAGAGGAGAACTGGTCGCCGTTCTACAGCGCTGGGCCTATTCCGGAGGATTTGGTTTATCCTCAGATCGATGCGAAGGCGGTCTTGAAAGGTAGAAACTCCCTCATCCTTCCTGAGACTATGTTGATTCGTATCTAATCAGACCATATCAAACGCGTCCCTCCCCCTGCATCTCCTGCCAGGCAAATTAGTCATCGGCCGGGAATGTCTGTGCACAATCTCTGCTCTCCTTCCCCGCCTTCTCCTAGGTCTTCACATTCGGCACCCCCTTCATTGATTCTCCTCCCTTCCCTCCCATCCACCTCGGCACTCATCTCTTCTACCTCAGAATTGCCGTCCGGTACTCTTCCCCCGCCTCCGCCCTCCTCAGCGAACAGATCGGATCCAGGGTCCTACTCCACAGGGTCCCGATGGCGCGTGGCTCCAAGGTCTTCTGCTTCCGTTCCTCCTCCTGCTCGGATCAAGTCCAAAGTCAGGGCCCCCGCTCACTCGGACCACCAACTGCTCGAGCAGCTCACGAAGCTCACTCGGACCAACGAGCAATTGAGGGTGGAGAATCAACAGATCACACGCGACCACCAATCGCTGCGGGAGGAGCATCTCCGACTCGTGCGTGAGACTGAGGCTTTGCTGAAGGAGGTGCGGACTGGGAAGGCTGGCAAACGAGCTGAAGCGTGTTCAGGCAAGAGGAAGCAGGACCCTCCTGTTGTGGTTGGCGGAATACCGAAGCGGAGGAAGATATTCAAGCTTCAAACGACCTGGCCGATTCGCGAGCGGGAGGAAGAGGTAGACGAGCTCGATGAAGACGACCGTCCGTCTTCTCTCCCTCCTTCTCTCCCGAAATCCCGGCCGATGACGGTGGATCTGCCCAAACTGGAGCTTCAGGATTTGGAGGCGATGTATAAGATGGTGGATGGGAGGATGGTTTGTCGGTGCTGTCTGTGAGTTCGGTTTTCCCTTTTTTTTCTCCTCCCTTCTTGCTGACCGTCTTCTTCGGTCATCAGAGAATCATCTAAATCACCAGCCTTCTCGATCCCTCGTCCCTTGGCAACGCTCGACGCGCTTGTTCATCACTGTGTCTTCGAACATCCCATTGCTTACTCGGATGAGGCAGGACTCAGCATGTGGCAGGTTTACGAGTTGAGGAAGAGGCTGGTAGAGGCGAGACCAGGACGGGAGCAGTTGCGATCATAACGCTTTTCATATTCTTATGTTCTATGTGTATTATACAATCTATGTAGCTAGTAGGCTCTATAAATTTCGTTTATGTCAGCTGGGCCTGTGTGGCCATTTTGGTGCTTGACTCCGAGAACGGCAAAAAATGGTGCATTCGTCAGGACTTCCAGGCAAGAACACCGAGACATGAATGGCCAGAAATTCGAGGAACAAACAGAGCAGTGCAGACGAAACCGGTCCGAGGAAGACATACGTAGGTTCGGAGGGAGACTGAAAGAAGAAATCACAACCAGGTAGTAAGTATGCCAGTTTCAGCCAACGCGACGTCTCTTCACTGAGTGTTCCTCTCCTTTACAGATAGTCATGATATCATCGTAAGACTCTCCGCCGCTGAACAACGCGTCGTATCTTCTCTTTACGAGCTCACCGAGACGATCCTGGCACTCCTTGACAGCGTCAGGATTGCTAGCGACCTGTGCAAGTCGGCGCTGGCATTCAAGAGCATCAAAGTACTCCGGCAGCCTAGTCTTTCGGATATCTCCCAACGTGTCTTCTAGGTCTGGACAAAAAAGGGAGATAATCAGGGGCGCGTGTACTCTAGGAAGGTGAATTACTGAACCTTGGACTCGCGTCGTGAGCGCTTCACACTCCTGGTTAAATTCCTTAAGCATCATCTTTGTTTCTTTAATGGTGAGCTTACAGCTGCTTGCAAAATAAAAAAACGGAAGTAGATCTGCCCAGACCTCGGGGTGTGGGGGACTGCTCGTCTGCTACTTTCCATGGTGCCAGCGACTCAGTCAACACCAGGCCAAGTAGAACTCACTTCTCAGATTTTGGATGGCCATTGCTGTAGCCAGACAATAGCAGACAGCGTTGACAATGATGATGAGCGTACGAGGAGCTAAGGGATCTGGCACGAGTCTCTTACTGTTTGTGGGCAGATTGGTCAGCGCACAAAGAATTTCCGGGAGGCCGACGATGTTGCAAACAGCTGTATTGGCCTTGGCCTTTTTCCTTGCAGTCGCTAGATCGGCTTTCATGGTACGAGTCTGCTTCTTCAAACTAGCAATGTCCCCTTCACTGTCGCATTCATCGTCAGAAATAACTACGTTTCCAGACCTAGCTATAGGCTTGTGGGCCATGAGTTTATGTAGATTTTCGGGGAAAGGAGGAGCTTACTACGACACAAGCAATTACGCACTTGGGGGCCTTATCTTCACTGTCGGAGGGTTCCCAGTCGCAGAATGAATCGGAGGATGGAAGAGATGCAGCTTTAGGCTGTTTGCGTTTGGCAAGCCTCGCCGCGACCGCTGACAATTTCTCTAGATCTGGAGGTTGAGGTTTTCCCTGGCCTGGGGGAACCAGATTCGGATGTGATTTAGTGCCTGGCGATACCCGAGTTTTTTTTCTCGGGCTTGTTTGGATCATGAATTATACATTTTCCGCTGAAAAAAGCCTACTACTTGACTGTGGTCTTTCAACTTGTCCGGATCTGACTGTAGAGCTCTGAGTCTCTCTGTCTTCGATAACGATGCTTTTGAGAGCCCTTCTTCTGAAATTGAGACGAGCGAAGTAGAAAGCTTTGCTGAGTTCGACATGACGCGGGACAGATGAATCGCGCTGTGACTCGGGACGCGCTGAAAGTTCTAAGTCATGTGACTATGCCATTTCTTTGTCAAGCACGTGGCACGAGGTGGCGCGGCGGATTTGATGAATTTGATGGTGCCTACGTAACAAGGCCTGATGAGTGTATCGATGGCTTGTGTCCGTAGTCGCAAGGTAAATTTCTTGCAGCCATACGCCGACAGCTCATTACTAGAGATTTGCTTCTTGTTCCAGTCATGTATTGGCTTTTCCTGAACGAGTTGTATACAGCTGCACTTCTCCGGCGGGGTCTTATCTGATTTGAACTTTCCAGATCCCTTGCCAACCAAGCCAGGCATCATCTGTTTCCAATATGTCTTTAGCGTGTCTACTACACTGCCTTCGGCCTGTCAAGTTCTCCAGCGCGCGTCTGTCGAGATAGCGACCCAACTCTTTGCATTCAATGTAGAGCAATCCAAGATCTCCACGCTGAACGACGAACAGATTGGCATCTGCAGTTTGTGATCCACTCTGAGAACACATCCGAAACAGGTCCAGTCGAAAGTTTTAAAAGCAAGGATATGGCCTGAACCTTGCCATTTCCCCCTCCCTCTGCATCTGCTCGATGGCAGACATTGCCGCCGATACTGCTGCCCTTCTCATGCTGGCATTTGAGTGGGGGCTGTATGGTATACCTCTTGTGCATGCCCGCAACGTTACACAAATCTTATTGTCCCGTCGTTCAGGACTGTCTCTCCTCATGTTTGGCGCCACCCTTGTGGTATTGTGGTCGAATAAGACCTCAAGACGGACGTGCCTTATTACCCACGGTATCTCTGTTTCTTTCTTTGTTCTTGGCACTGTCGTAGGTTCCCGTTGTTTTTGATTCTCGGACTACTGTGAAACGAAAAGTTTAGCATGCGATTCTTGACCTTTTGCGGGTCAATCAAGGCTTGGTCAACGCCCGAGACGCCCCTGGCGGACCCGTCGCTTTCTTCCGTGACTCGACCCGAATATATTTTGTCCCAAGAATTATCATCTTCCTTCTACAAACATTGCTTGGGGACGCGGTTGTCGTAAGTTTCTCTGTTTTCGTCTTTGCGTCGCTTGGTACTGACATTTCCAGATCTATCGTTGCTATGTCGTATGGGATTCCTATTATATCATAATATTTCCGATCATGTTATGGCTTTCATTTGCCGGTATGTATTAATTCTTTCTCCCGCATTCATTACTCATCATGGACTGGTAGTGTCAGGATTTGGACAGGTGTACTATCTTCTCAATGGGAGTCAGCGCTTGATTATCTCTGTCAAAGGATGGATTACCGCTGCATCAATCTCTTCATTCGCAACCAACGTCGTCAGTACCGGTAAGAATTCAATCATTCACTGCCGCAATGTCATAATTCGCTCATCAAACCCTGCAGGACTTCTGGCGTTCAAGATTTGGCAGATCGAGAAAGAGTCTTCGAAATTCCGTGCCAATGACAGTGGTCTCCGAACCCTTCTTCGAATAGTCATTGACTCTGGAGCATTGTATACCGCTTCGGTACTGGCTGTTTTGATTGTATTCCTTCATGGTTCAATTGTCAACGTCGTTGACCTGGTCCGTCATCTCTTTCTCTGCACGCTAGACGGCTTATGAACTATCTTGGCCCCTAGGTTGTCCCCATAATCTCTATCTCTTTCTACGCAATCATAATCCGCCTCAATCTTGCTCGAAGGGCTCAAAAAGAAAAAGAAAGCACGCTTTCTCCCTGCGCGTTCCACTGGGATGACATACGTTTGCCGCAAGGACCGTTGCAGGTACATGTTTCCAGCTTTGCCCAACCTGCCTCAAATTTTAAAACCCGGGACTCGCTGGCGAGCTTGAAGTATCCTGCCGAGACTTACTGAACGTGAGCAGAACAGCAAGACATGTATTATAATTCGAGGACATTGCTATTTATTCTGTATTTATTCATCGTCGTGTATTCAAAGCCTTTTTCTATTTGGCAGACCTCCGCGTCCTCTTCGCCAGAGGTACATCGTTTTCAACCTCTTGTGGACCTGGTCGCTTGAGATTTGATATCGCCGACTCGACCTGCTCACGACTGGCAAGATTTAATTTCTCCTGTGCGAGCCTGTCAAGGCGGTCTATGATTGGTTCAAGCTTCTTTAAGAACACCTTTTGAGGAACCTCCTGAGAAACCAACTCATTCACAGCACGCTGCAGATCTCCCTTGATGAGGTTGAGTTGGAGGTACTCGGCTAAGTTCGGAGCGTATGTATCAGGAGAACGGGTCACCGTGGCTAAGGGAAAAAGTTGAGCCAAAGGAACGTTGGGTAAGCTTGCAACTTTACTCGCCTGGTCGATTTTTCCGTCCTTCGTCTTTCCTCAAGTCTGACTGCGAAGGCGTAGAGCTTTCTGGAGAGCTCTCTGCTCTTCTAACGAAACCCTTGGGCTTGGGTCTTCCACGGTTGGAAGAAGTGTCAGCCGGCACCTCATCTTCGGATTCTATAGATTCTACCGTGCCTTTTGCACTCTTCTGTTGCTGGAATTCTTTGTAAGTTTCAATACAATCAGCATCAACTGCTCGACGTACCTTGTTACGTGGGATCGCAATTGCCTTGAGGACACCTTCGCTCTTCTTCTCAGTAGGCTTCGTCCTTCGAGGACCCAAGTCATCTTTTGACCGGGCAGTCTTCGATTCCGTATTTCTCTCGAGCTTGCACTCTTTCTCGTACCAAGTCAGGAGGGAATCAAAAATCCTCTTATCGATATTCAATTTTTTCATCGCACGGTCTCCTCGCTCAGAAACGCTTCGACTGCAACCCTGTTTTCGCCTCGTGCACTCAGTGCAAGCGGCTCTCTCTGGATCCGGCGTGCATGACGCCTTGCTTTTCTCGCATTGACTGCACGTCTTGAATGATTAAGTAAATGTCACTGTCAGCGTTCTAGAAATTAAAAAAGAAGTAAAGTCGTGTCCCACCAAGCGCTTATTAGCATCCAACCAGGCTTTCCTCTCAGGATCATTAGACCGCTTTGTCCGCGGTCGCATCTCTTCAGCGAATTTTCGCTTAAGTTCCTCGTAGGCGGCCTTACTGGGCGAGCTCTGTCGAAATCAGCATAAATTCAGTTTTCGAATAAACCTGATCCCACCGAAGTCATCCTGTAGTCTCTGACCAGAGCGTAACGCAATGCGGCGGCGGTGGCACAGGCAGTTGCAACACACAAGATGAAATTGAACCAAGTTCACCTTTTACATTTGGGACCGCTTACATATGCCAGTCTAGGCAGTTTCCTTCCACGTAAAACCGGCAGATCACATGTGGCGTAACTCAGTCAACGCCGCAGCGCCGCATTAGTTATTCAAACCTCGGCTTTGGGTACATGTAGTATGCTTTATGAAAATTTCAGAAATGGTAGTAGATCGGGACTATACATGCAAGCTTATTGATGAAAAGTATGTCGTGCAAAAATCGTGGGGGAAAACGAAAGAGTGATAGATACTAGATGCGGCGTCTCTTCGCCGCACGCTCACCTCCGTCGCAAATAGGCACAAGATCAGAATAGGATTCATTTCCGTCGAACAGCGCCTCATATCTCCTCTTGACACGGCTATCCGAGCGATCAATGCAGACTTTCATCGCCTCAGGGCTGCTACTAGCATTTGAGAGACGTCGTTGGAACTCCAGAGCATCTAAATATTCCGGCAACCTGGTCTTCTTGATATTTCCCAGAGCAGTTTCGAGTTCTATACGTTTGCGAGCGTGTCAAGGATCATGCAGTTGTTAAAAACGAGCAGAATGAACCTTGTACACGCGCCTCGAGACTAGTATTCTTCTCTTGACACTCTCTAAGATTCTTCTCCGCAGCTTCACGAAGAGCTTTGGTCTCGGCCAAGTCCTTTTCAGTGGCCTCCTGCTTGCTGCTCAACTCCCGAACTTCTTCAGCAGAGGCTTCATGACCAATTCGGTGGAACTTTGACTCCGTCTTTGCGACAGAAAGATCCTTCTCCAGGGCACGAATTCGTCGTTTGAGGCGAGAAAGTTCCGTTTCTTCTGAAGGAGGAGCAACCTCTGTAGGTTGCGACGCGGCGCAAGTTCTTGGTGAGTCACTTCGTGGTAATCGCGGTGTCCATCAGAACGGGAGACGGTTTAAACGAGACTCCCTGAGTAGATTAATGAGTGCATATTGTGAGCATTGAAACTTGCACAACTGCGTACCATCTTTCGCACTGCTAGAGCTCGGAAGCCACTAGTAGTCAAACGAAAGCTCAGGATCATTGGACGTGTTTTCGTCGGAGTTCATCGTGTTTCAAGTTTGCTCTTCTTGAGGAAAGAGCGCCACTAGCAGGTGTGTCTGAGAAGACACGCCGTGGCTTCAGTTCTCCTAAGGTACACTTTCGAACGCGGTTTTTGTCGTAGGGATGCGATTTCTCCTAGTCAAGCTGTGCAAGAGTCTCTGACCTTTGATGAGGGAGATCTTCTACCGGCAGACGCTGTATACCGGGCTGAAAAGATGGCACCCGAGGAAACCGACAAGTAATAACTAGCACGGTGGTAGTCAATGAGCAAAGGAACATCTACCACGTGAGCGTCTTTCGGGAAACGCTACCTGCAAATATAGACAAATAACGTGTCTGATCTATTACGACGACGTGAAAGCAAGCTAACCTACCTAAGGTCTTACTTAGTCAAAGAATAGCAGGAGAAACTGATTCCTTCAAACTTCCAGGAGCGAGAAGGATGGGTTGTCCCTGGCTAAATGTCGGTCTCGCCACAGATGTTGCTCCTGCGTTGCTCCGCGGAATTGTGCTGGAGAGCTTGCATCTCGCGTATTTATTAGGTGTCCGGGACGTTCCAAGATGTCGAAGGCCCTTAAGATATTGGCAACAGAGAAAGAATTCAACGATGATATTACATGTGGCGTCGAGGTCGCGAGACATGGAGTCTGTAAATTCATATAATGGAAGAAACACAACACAAGTTTGTTACTTTGAGCATAAGAAGATCGTCTAGTGAATATATCTGAATGAAGGGTGGAGATTACCAAGCCTAGAACGCGTTCAGTAATCATTGCACAACTGAATGAACACAACAGAACTCACATGTCTACGTTCTCCTTCTGAAGACGATAGTCACGCTCTCCCCTAGCCCGTTTTGCATTCTCGTACTTCTGGTATGCCAATAGCGACAAACAGCAGGCGCAAAGAGAAGCTGACATGGCTAGATTGAACGAGTTTCCTTTGCGGTACCCGGAGGAGGCGTCGGTGGCGACGTATGCCCAAACACTGACGACGGAGCCTGAGGAGATTGCATTTGAGTATTAACGGGTCTACCTTCTTAGGCAATGAGCGACGTACCAATGCCACCTATTCCAGTCACCACCGCGCCAACCATCGCACGGATAGTGTCCGGAGATGCATTACAAGCGGCCCAACCAAGAACGACGGGGGGAATGATCTGCGGCGATTGTCAAGAGGAAGCGGGGGTGTAGCTGGAGAAGATGACTAACAAATGCACCTGACAAGTTCAAGAAACAGGCAGCGTATCTGGCCGTCGTGGCAGCGGCCGAGATCGAATCTGTTCAGTCAAGTGTGGTCAGCGATACATAGGCAAGAGCGGTAACATACATCCAATGATGGTCAGGATACTTCCGAGCATGCAGAACGGCCAGTGTTTGCGGTATTTCACGCAACCAATCGAGCTCAAAAGGGCAACTCCACCAGCGCATCTGCAGTAAGGAAGATGTACGTAAGATTCGTAAATCAAAATGGGGGCACATTGCACAAACACATACACGTAGACCGGTACCACCAGGAGCTGGATACGGATGGTTGAAGCTCCGGGGTAGTTCACCCTCAGGATCGACGGCCTGAGGACGTCAGAACGAAAGAGCAGGATGGATGATTCGGCAAAACTTACAGGAAAATGGCAAGGCCCTGGACCGACACGCTGCCTCCAATGAAAATCCTGCAGAGATATATCAGACCATGAACACAATCCATAAACGCCGCCTGCTCCACCCACCAGCAGCAAGCAAGGGTCGTAACACTGAAGAATCCACGCTTGATGAGGTACGGGTTGATCTTCTCTTTGGTGTCCTTAATCTAGGTTAACATGTCAGACGCCGAGCCACTAATGCTAATCCGAGGAGCCCTCATACCGACGGCTGATCTGCGAAGATACGACGGATAGCCAGTTTCCGTTCTTCCTCGTTGAATATCTTGGTATGCTCAGGGTCGGTAGGGAACACCCAGATCATGACAATGCCAATGCCAACGGTCATAATACCCTCTGTAACGTTTACAAGTGTCAGCATCGGATCGGCCACTACATGGGTATGGGTGCAGCAGACTCACCTACGAGGAAAATGTTCTTCCAGCCAGAACGCGATCCAATGTGATCTATGCTGAGGAATCCAGCGGCGAGTAGACCACCAACTAACATCGAAGGATCATTATTAGCTTGCGACCTCATCGGAGCTTCGACACCGATACGTACATCCGCCGGCGGCTGAAGCAGCTATCACCATGAAGCATCCCAGGCGGCTGGTAAGCTCATGGCGTCGGTAGTATCTTGTCAAGAGATAGCTAGAAAACCGGGGTCAGTACATAAAGAGAAGGCAGAGATATTGCACTACATACCTGATGCCAGGCATGGTAACAGCTTCTGAGATCCCCAGCATAATACGGGTAGCGTAGAATCCTCCTCTGTCGTGCATGAACGCGCTACCAATGGTGACAGCGCCAAATGCTATGATTCTGATTATCCAGCCGTCCACATCAGTACCCTCTTTGCAAATTAGGCTGAAGATCTTGAAGACGTACGAGAGGGGTACCATCCCGAAACCGTACTTCTTGATCAGCAACGCGAAGGGAACTTCGCAGATCATGTATATGATATAGAACTGAGAGCGTGTTGAGACAAAGCAGACTTGCAAGGCCGTATCTGAGCTTACAAGACATGTTCCAATGTTGACTGCCAGTGGTGCGCGTGAGATGGGTAGTAAGTTCAGAGGCTCATCACCCACAGTCGTAGGTGTGCAGACCAAGGTCAGTGACTAGACCAGCAGACCTGGAACAGATTCATTCCGTGACGAGAGTGTTTCCTTGGATTCCGAAAGCTTACCTTGCATTTCCTACATTCTGGCTCGCAGCATTGCGTGTTAAGTTCCAAAGCAACGACATGCATCAGTGAAACTCACGCCTCGCTGTTGGCTGACCGTTAGCACTTGCACCTCAGGACAAGGAAACTACTCACATCGAGGAAAAGGAACGTGTAGCATAGCGTGACGATAGGAAGTATTCTGTTCACACCCATTTCAGCGATCAACCCAAGGCACCTGGACGCGCGCCGCGCTACTCACGTCCAATCAAGCTTCCTCCGCAACTTTCCCTCCGTGACGGGGTCAATCTCACTCGGCGAACTGGCTGCAGCCTGAGGGCCAGCGTTCTTCTCCACGCTTTCGATGGACTTTGACGACATAGTGCTTGGGGAAGATACGGGAGGGAAGCGCGAGAGGCCGCTTGTTCCTATACATACTAGCTATCAGCCATCGCTACGCGTGGCGTGTGATTCCGTGATATGATCTTCTCTATTATGGAACACACGCACGGTGCGGCTTCCGCAAATTCTCGTTGAGCTGGGTCGAGTCTAGCCTGTGCCCTATTTAACGTATACTGCTGTGTATTGGATGGCCTAGAGGGAAGGCAAGGCATCAACTAGTTGAGCCCCCGCATCTGACAGGACGGTGGAGATAAGCTGAACCTTCCAAAGACTCCGGCTAGATGCCATCATGGGAATGTCTTGTAGCGGTGAGAATAATCTAAAGATCATGGGCAACAACTATGTGTATCTGGGCGGATAAAATGACTTGCGTATCCGAGTCAATTCGCGGTTATTGAGAGTGGCACAGAACGCTTACTTACCTAGGATTGACATTATACTCTGAAGCTGGCAGCGTTGATCTGAGCGGCAAATCAGTCCAACCGAGGAATTCGGAGCCGAAAACAACTCGCTGACCTCTGAGCGGATGACGGGGATACATGTGTAGCAAGATATGCGTCTGGGTTGCGCCCTGGAAGAAGCTGAGCCGCAGCGGAATGTTCAATGCATTTATGTGCAGCCGAACGATGGTCGGATAGGTCTTGTTGCCTGGCTCCTTCAGACGATACGACCCCACAAGCGCCTAAATCTGACCGCCTCCCAGCAGTTCTGTCGGTTGCACCTAGCCTTCCTCAGGTATCCGTCACTAACCTGGTTCACAACCTAGGTCGGAATGCAGGAAGTTGGTGATAAACAGCGGGGGGAAAGTGTTTCCTTCGCAAGCCGCTGCCTTACAAGCGAAGCCGTAACAATCTCATATGCGGGTCCTATGCATACGTAGTCAGAAGCCGTTGTCCGTATGCATCCAGTGGAAGAGAATAAAAGAGAGTTGGATGAAGATCACCTGCCGCGGCCTGGTATCCGAGTCAGTAAGCCCTATTATTCCGTCACTTGCCTACTTCAGCCTATCCCAGACGCGTTTCTGGCGAAATACAGCGTTTGAGATACATATCGTGGGCAAGAGTGGTCCTCGCAAGGAAATACACGTTGTACTTGTCTTACAAGCGAGGTCTTCAGGTGCAATCTAGTAAGTACGCGGCAGGCCTGTCTGCAGGGGGGAGAATGAAAGAGATGGATGGCATCGTGTTGGATAAACGAAGGCGTGAATCGCAAGACGACTGCCCGCTTGTTTAAAGTCGACGTGTCTGATACGATACGACATAGCATCTCTCGAGGCAAGCGGGATGAAAACACAACAGCGGATGACTGAGTTTTCATTTTTCTATCTCGTTGATTGAAAAGTGATATACTCACGTACAATTATATTGGTTTTGCTAGATCCCTAGTACTAGTACTACCTAAGAGAAGTGGAAAAGATCTGAACTAGTGGGGACTGTAGCAGTGTAGCAGTTGCTGCCAGACTCCAGTTGGAGGCGCAGCTTGAAAAAAACGTGACGTGCATGTGCATATGCGCCTAGTCATCTCGTTCCCAAGCCTTCCCAATCCGGGCCAAATGATTACAAACAAGATAGTATTTGTTGATGTGCCCATCGATGTGGGGGCTCAGCGCTCAGGCCTCAGGGCTGTCAGTACACGCCCATCGTCTTCGGTCTTGTATGCTTTAAAGTCCCTTGGAGCGGGCATTCGTGTCTCTATTTGCATTTCAAGACTCTTTCTTGCTACACGACAACACATACCCCTATACCCTTTCACATTTGTATATACTGACGTGCTCGCGATGTACCAAGCGGCGTGGTGGCCGGCTTGGACCTCGCGGCAAGCGGCTTTCAACAACTCGCACTCTAAGTGGGAACTCAGAACTCAAACTCTTCCGCTATTCCAAATCGCGGGGGAAATGGAAGCACGTTTCCGACAAAGATCTCAGCAAAACCGTGCCCCACGTCGTGTTTCAGCTTATCACTTGGAATGTTGACTTTAAATCGCCCTTGCCTGTCGAGCGCATCGAGGCCGCTTTGAATCACCTCCGAGCGGATATATTGATTCCATATAAAGAGCAGGCGAAGGACGATCAGTCGGAGCCGTGTGTTATCTTGCTCCAGGAGGTCCATGCGCAGGCGTTGGAAGCGCTGCTGAGGAACGACTGGGTGAAGAAGCACTTTTTCGTGACTCCGGTGACGAAAAATCGGAAGTGGGTGGGAGTCTATGGGACGGTGACGATGGTAGATCGAACGACGCCGGTTGTTCGTGCGAGTATGATGCGTTATTCCAGGTCAGCTTCGAGGGTGGGACGGGATGCGCTGCTGGTAGATGTGGTGATGAAGGGCGGGTAAGTGGTGAGGGTGGTGAATACGCATCTGGAGTCGCCGACGTCGATGAACGTTATTAACCTGGAGTATAGAAGGATACAGATGAAGGTGTGCGCCGAGCTGGTACGCCAACAGATGAGTAGGGGAATAGTCGCTGGAGACATGAACGCGTTGACATCGGAGGATCACTGGTTGGCTGCAGAGTACGGGCTGAACGACGCATTCACACTTTTGGACGAAGAAGGATAAACGTGGGGATACCAGCCGAATACTGATACAGATCGACGGTATCCGCACGGGAGATTTGACAAGGTGTTGTATACTCCAGGCAGGGGGTATTCAGTTAGCCTTCCTGACACAATTGGCGAGGGCATTAAAATCGAAACAGGTCAGGTATTTGTGAGCGACCATTATGGACTTGCCTGCTGGGTCCAGTTACACGGGAAGCTTGAATTGAACTTGTACTGTTACGGTGAGTCCATATTTTCCCCTTCTTTTATCTTACGCTGATTCTTTTCCAAGGAAATGTCTAGTAGCACCTGCTACTGCAAGTCTTTCAACTATTAAGGAGCCAACAAGCCTGGGTCGACAGTCCTAGTCAATTATCACATCAGGTGCGCGGACTCTAAACAAAGCGCGTCAGGACTTCGGACCCTGGCGATCAAACATTTGGATTCACTCCGATAACTGCTCCCACAGATGAGGAACGTGGGCCCAACCCATCTTAACGGACTACGGGGCTTCTCAGACAGAGGAAGATATTCATCTGAACGACGAGGATGTTGCTCGTGAATGGCGCGCAAGAAGCTATTTCGTGACTCATGGGCATCAAATCGAGTCGACGTCAATGCGCGTCAGTACTCGATGCAGTATAAAAGCGCTACCTCCTTCTCAAACTGAATTTTTCTTTCCTTCCTTCCTTCCACCACCATGTTTCTACGCGCTAGTATTCTTTTCCTCGCCACCGCCACCTCGTCGGCGTGGGCTCAATCTGATAACACTGGCGAAATCGAAGCTTATTTCGCTCAACTGACAGGTTGTCTTGAGGGTGCTGGGCTCACTTCGCTCGCCGCTGCAGCCAACGTGCTCACCGTGTCTTCTGTTTGCCCCGAAGTGGCAGCGCTGTCCAACGGCACGGCATGGTCGATCTTTGCGCCCACTAACGAAGCTTGTTCGTAGAAATGTTTTCCTTGTCAGAGATTCAAGCTAATAGTTAGCATCTTTTAGTGGGAACCGTTCCGGAAAGCATCACCAGCAATAATGATACCCTTGCCAAAATACTCTGCTATCACATCGTCTCTGGCAACTTTACTTCGCCGCACAATGCATCCTTGCTTCATAGTGCCAGCTATCCTAATGTCACCATTGGGCGGACCCTGCTCAAAGACACGTCTTCAGTACGTTTGGAGGGCAATAAAAGTCAAGTCCTCGTTTGGACGAAGCAAGACGACAAAATCACTTTTTTGAATCAGGCGTATGTTGCCACCGTTCCCCGCCGCATTGCGACTGACGCTCACTCTCTCTGATAGTACGAATGTCACCGTGACAGGTGGCAGTTCCCAATGTGGCAACGCATTCATTACTACCATCGACGGCGTTCTCACTCCGCCTGTCTCTCTCGCTGATAACCTGCCTGGTCAGACCTCTCTCTCGTCCTTAACTGGCATCCTCAACTCGACCACGACAACCAGCGCTAACGGTACCAATGTCACTCTCGTGGAAGCTCTTACTTTTGACACTGTCCATGGCTTCACGCTGTTCGCTCCCAACGACGCTGCCCTTACGGCTCTTGGGTCTTCCTTGACCACACTTGCGAGTAACATGACTGCTCTGGCCATTCTGCTCGGCAACCATGTAAGTCCCCCGCTTCCATTCCCCCTTGCGGAATGTTAGTTCACCATGGAGATCTCTTTCAGATCATTAACGGAACGACGGTTTATTCCACGTCGCTGACCTCAGACGCAAAGTACACCTCTGCCTCAGGGGAGCCCTTGTCCTTCACCACGAACTCGTCCGGCACGTTCGTCCAAAGCGGAGACAACGCCAGTGCGAAGATCGTCATGGCTGACGTGCTCCTGGACAATGGTGTTCTTCACATCATTGAAGGAGTCTTGGTCAATGTGGAGAGCGATCCAGCCGCTGCCAGCTCCGCGTACGTTGTCTGCTATCCACTTCCGCCTTTTCAGACTTGTTCTAATGCCTTGCGCGTAGTTATGAGGCTGCAACCTCCGCCGCCGGTGCCGCATCGACAACCGAGACTGGTCCTGTTGGTGCCTCTCCCACGAGTTCGGAAGGAAGTAGAAATGAAGACAGCGAGAATGGTGCGCTCGGTTTGTTCGACAGAGTTTTAGTTGGGAGTGCAATCGTTGGTGTGGTTGGTTGGGGCTTGATTGGGGCGTTTGCTGTCTGAGACTGCTTTAAAAACATAGCCTGGACTATGATTTTTCTTCTATTGCGCGTACTTACATATCATCTAAAATGTGGCACGATAATTGCCCAAGTCTAGATGGGCTGTGACGCCCTGGCTAGCCTTCTTCAGGTCGATATCCCAATCTTTGCTGCCAGACGCTTTTTGTCAGTGAGGGTGAATGTGACCACTCTGGTCAGTGCTAGTGCTACAACTCGTAAATAAAGTAGATCCAGGCATACTAATGGACAACCACCACCGCCCTCTTCCCATCCCCCTCATCCTCTCTCAAAAACAGAACGCAAACGCCTGCGATCGTGAACACGACGATGCTCATGTACACCGGGAACGCCTTGTCCACCATCAGGAGGGCGCCTCCTAGCATAGGCGCTATCATCCCACCACTTATCGAAGCAAAGTCAGTACAAAAGAGAAAGGTGAAGAAGAGGGAAAAGGTAAAACAAAACATACATCCTAGACAACGCAGAAGCGATCCCGCACGCCGTACCTCTGACTTCTGTACTAAATATCTGCGGCGTCCATCCATACAACACCGCCCACATCGTCTGAACATAGTACATACGATCAGTCAGCAAGAAGAGGGAATGCATTTGAAGAGAGCCGCGCACTCACCGTCGCACTGACACTGATCCCGACCGTGCTCATCCGCACCGCTAGACTGGACTCCGACACGACGAAGCACACGCAGAAGAGCGCGGTGGCGAAGGTGCTTCCTGCCAGGGACCATCGTTTCCCGAGAGAGCTCCCTACCATGTATGCGCCGAGCTAAGATGCGATAAGATGAGAAGACGGACGGATGGATAAGACGCACGAGAGCTCCGGGACATCCGCCTAGCGTGAATATCACCACGTCCCACAACGTCTCCTCGATCGTCTTGGGTGTGTCTCTTTTGGATACCGACGGGGAGGAGGAGGAGGAGGAGCTAGAAGTTTCGAGTAGTTTGGGTAGGAAGACGTTGAACATCGTGAACGCTAGAGAACGACTCGGATCAACACAGACCCTTTTATTTTTCAAGAGTACTCACCCAAAGACATGGAGCACCAAACAGCCCAAACCAATAACGTGGTCCTTATCCACTCTGGGGACAACACGACCGACACCCGATCCCACCATGCCCAGAGCGGACGTCGGATGAACTGCGGTAACACCGAGAACACTTTTTTCTCGTACACGGACGACACGCGGTGGCTAGACGATGCCGACGGCTCCCGGGCTGGGCGTGGTCTTCTCAGGGGTGGCGGCGGCAGCTCCTCCTCTTCCTCGTCTTCGTCCTGGCTCTTCCTGGTCAAGGGCGCCACAAAGGAATGGCCATCCAGCGGCGTCGTCGATTCCCCCACAGCGTTGTAATCCGCAAGGAACGGCTGCCTCGTCTCGTCTCTCGACGGCGGCGAGGAGTCATCCACGTCGCCGAGGTCTAGCTCCAAATCGGCACGTCCGTTAAATTGAGAGATCATCTGAAGAGACTCCAGAGCCTCCTGATGTCGCCCGGCGTGGACGAGATATCGAGGTGATTCGTGTAGGCGGAAGAATACCATTCGTGCTAGGAACATGAATAGCGTCTATCAAAGACTAGTCAATGAAGGAAAAGGATGTGAAGAGAGTGCGTACAATGAGACCAAGAGCAATGAGAAGGTACTTCCATCCATGATTGTCTTCGCACGTAGGATCGGAGGATGAGCAGGAATGTCGGGGAACGATTATTAGGGCCACTAGGGCGGTTAGGACTGCGCCTACAGAGAAGAAGACGGACAGCGCTGTGACAAGGTATTGCTTCCCTTGAGGCATATGCTCAAGGAGAAGAGTGCCATCCGTCGGCATGGACCCCTGCATGGAACGTAAGTAATTGAAGTGGCTATAAAGATCTGAAACTTACCCCAACCGCGCTGCCGAGGAAGAAGAGCAGAAAACACAGTGATGTGAATGAGGTAGAGAGGGAAGAGAGCATGCCAAAGACGGCGGTAAGGAAAAGCGTCGCGTTGAAGGCCGTCGTTCTGCCCAATAGGTCGGAACCTTCCTTGAGTGAGACGATGAACCTCACGCCAACACGGAATACGTACAGGTTCCCCATCCTACCGCACCTAGCATCATTCCCGCAAACATGGACGAGGATAGCGTCCCGATGTACTTGTCGGTGACTGCGGGATTATGAGGCACTGAAGCGAGAAAACTGCAAAACACATACCATCGTATTCCTGCTGCACGCGAGGGAGGATAATTGCTATTGCTTGCAACCACATCTGCAACCACATTGGTTAGAAGCCGGAAGTGGGTACGTGAGTGTTGAGAGGAAATGAAATCATTTGCAGTGTTCAGCGAACAACGTCCCCCGGCATTCTGCAAGCTCGGTCTAACAATATTTCATCTCCTGCATTCCCCCAGAGAAGTGACCTCAGGTCATACGGCAGCTTCTGAGTCACGTCCATTCGGCTTAGCACCTCCGGTGCGGCGGAGATCGCGAGATGGTCTCAAAGCAATGAGAGTGAACGTACATTATCCGCCATCCATCCTGTCGAAACGCTCTCAATACCGACAAAGCAAAGAACTAAGAGAAAACGCACCAAATCCACATAGTGAAAGCAACACCCACTGATAGCTACCCATCCCGATTCGGTCTATAGTCTTGTCTAGCTGTTCCGCATAAGTGCCAAAATATACGTTTCAAGAAGATGTAACGCACCGGTGTTCTTCCATCGTCGTCCTGACCTTCCTGGTCATCATCGCGAAACGATCTAGACGACATTGGTGGATCTGACCAGTAAACCGAAGCTCGAGGAGTTATAGAAGCCATTTTTGGCTAGTAATCGTAAGCAGACACGGATGGCGTTAAGTATCTGTACTATGGCGTGTCTGGTGTTCCTTCTAACAGTGTTATCAGTGTTATCCTATTCCCTGTCGGCATAGAAGAGTATTTGAAGCAAATTTGAAGAGCCTCAGCCTAATAGTAAGAGCAAAGCACTACTGACAGCGACAGCGCAATGGGAGAGACTGGACAAGATGGGAAGTAGCCACGTGCTGTAGGATGTCTGCAGGCGTGCAGCCAAAATAACCTACGTTACTTATGCCTGCTCCGCATCAAAATCCTCAACTTGCAATGTAGCCGCTACTCCTCTGTATGGATTGAAACCTCAGGATCCCACAGCAAGATTCTCGAATCTCATATGTGGCGCAGACTTGAGGCGTGACCACTAGCGTGACACCGTGACATATCGCGACCTGAACCGAGATTCCCATGTCTGAGTCGGTAACGTCGTCTCGGAAGATCCTGAAGATCCGGGGTCCCTGTCCAGACGATCTGCCCTTTGTACCTCGAAATATAACAATCATTTCAAATGAAGGTCGAAGAACTGGTCGGCATATGTCTGATACCTTTTACGAAGACTTGGTCCGACGGAGCCACATTACT
>RZIO01000004.1:2502550-2522040 GCA_004338095.1 Gloeostereum incarnatum
CCGGTATATCCTGGGTACGCAGCACGAACTTGGTCACCCTGGTACCTACAAATTAGAACGTCATTCGGGGATCTATGAGCGCTACATACCCATTGTTGCGCTGTCTTGATCAGTTGACCATTCGCGCACTGAGAGTTCCATTCACCGGCGCCCGCAAAGCATCCGAATGGAACGCCGGCGTACGCGCTGGCGGCCTGGAACAAGTCAGGGTACGCTCCAACCATCACATTCGTCATCATCGCTACTCGAAGGATCAAGAGACGCAAAAAAGAGAGTAACGAAAAACGAACCGCCGGAAGAAACGCCAGTAACGAACACCCGTCTGGGATCAACGTTGTAGTTCTGGATAGCATATTTGACCATTGAGGCAATGCCCTGAGAATCTCCACCTCCGTCGTGGGTCAGAGTCTGGGTCGAATGGACGTCGAAGCACCCTCCACTTCTTGGCGCATTGGGATAGATGACGATGAATCCTCTCTGGTCAGCAAGATTGGCGTATTGGGTACCCGAGAAAAACGCTTGTGCGGTTCCCGTGCAGTAGTGGATAGCTACGATGAGAGCAGGAGAGGCTTGTACATTCGGAGGTCTGTAGACGTACATCCCGACATTGTTGGGGTTGACGCCGAAGTTAGTGACTTGTTGAAGCTGGCCAACGGCTGCGAGCGCATGTCCGACCAACGTCGAAACGACAGTTGCAAAGGCAAAAAGAGAAGGGAATCGCATATTGACGACCTGATAAAGTTGAAAGCAGGTTGCGTCCTTATATCTGCCGACGAAATTGTCCGAGGAATATCCGATCAACGCAAATCCCTCGACGTTTTAAATTCTCGGAGGGGCTTTCTGAATTCTGAGAGGGCCTCAATTGAACACACGAGTTTATCCGTGTAACGAGGTTCAGAGTGACAAAAATAGAAGAAATAGGACAGAAGTTCAAGTGACCTGCAGATCTATTCTCTGGATGAAACTTTTGGATAAAGCTGGAATGGTGGATGAATCTAGGAAAATTGTCGTCTTGGTGAGTATGGCGGATCAAGAGCGAAAGCTAAAATCGTGCTGCAGGGTGGCCCCGCTGATAGGACATCCTTGTGATTCGTGACCGCATGAGCGTTCGGATACAGGGCAGAATTCCAGGGACTGTCCTCATGATTGCATAACATACATATGTGACATTTTTGGGAGAGAAGGAAGAGAAGGAGGAATTTGATCTAGACTCAAGGCAGGCGATGAAGGCATAGCTGATGACCGAGTTGTCAGTCTCATTGATTCAAAGGTGATATACTCACGCATAATTATCTTGATCTTGCTGAGCACCTACTATTGGCACGATCAAAGGAATTGGGAAGGTCAAAGTTGCTTGAAGTTGAACTTAGGAAGCGCGCGAAATTATGTAAATAATGCACGTGGGATTTGCCATGTGGCGGTGTCGGACCGGCTAGCCACTTCTGACCACCACCAGTCGACCGACTCTCACTGCTCCCTGTGACTTCCTACTGAGAACTTCAGATTGAGCATTTGAATTGCATCAAGGGATGAAATAATGAGATGCAATGCCCACATTATCAATCAAATAAGTAACTGAAACGTTTTGTCAGACTCATTATTAGTCCCAAGTGCGCTGCAGTTCTGATTAGTCTGGACGAGCTGTAACATGAACTTTGAAGCTACAAATCTCATGATTCAGTGATTCAGGAACTATATCGTAGAACATGACCACCAGCTGAATGAAGCATCGCGATTAGGGGGTGAAGTACACAAAATGAGGTACCACTATTTATGTTGATCCGTCCTGTGGGCAGAGCCTGGGTCATTTACTACCCGTAGCAGCTAGCGTGCCGCGCTCTATTTGATATTGTACGTGCTCACTAACTCGCGCATTCAATCCTAACCTCAAGCTAACGTGACGTGACTTCAAGCCATTCAACACCAGTTTCGAGTTTCGGCTTGACCCCACTATGACTGGGAACTTGGCTGGATCTATGTGGCACTTCTGAGACTACGCTCTGCGGCACGCTGTTGAGCTTCTTTGGATCTGCAATCTCCGAGTAGCTTAGTATTGGTGAGGACCTAGTTGGTGCTTCTGTTTTACATGAATCGCTCATCGTGATCCTGGGGCTCCAGTCTTCCACCGTGCAGCTTGTGCTGCGTTACAAACCATTTCACTCGCCCATCGGGTCGGATTCGGAGAGCGCTGCGTTCACGACGTCAATGCGCGCCAGTACTCGATGCAGCACAAAAGCGCCACGTTCCGTCTGAAACTGACTTCTTACTTCCTCCTCTGCTAGTCACCGCCATGACTCTATTTCTGCACGCTTGCATTTTTCTCCTCGCCACTGCCGCCTCGTCGGCATGGGCTCAGTCTAATAGCACCAACGGAACCGAGGCATACTTTGTTCAGCTGGCCAATTGTCTTCAGAGTGCTGGGCTCACTTCGCTCGCCGCTGTAGCCAGCGTACTCACCATGTCTTCCGCCTGCCCTGCAGTGGCAGCGCTGCCTAACGGCACGGCGTGGACGATCTTTGCGCCCACCAACCAAGCTTGTCCGTATAAGCGACTTTCCTTCTGGGCGATCTGTATTGATCGTTAATATCTTATAGTGGGAACCATACCGGATAGCATCTCCAGCAATAATGACACCCTTGCCAAGGTACTCTGCTATCACATAGTCTCTGGGAACTTTACTTCGCCGAGCAATGCATCCCTGCTTGATAGCGCCAACTACCCTAACGTCACCATCGGCCGGACCCTGCTTAACGATAACTCTTCAGTACATTTAGAGGGCAATAAGAGCCAAGTCCTCGTTTGGACGAAGCAAGATGAGGACATCATGTTTTTGAATCAGGCGTATGTTGCCACCGTTCCTTGCCGTACTGCGATTGACGCTCACGCTCACCAACAGGATGAATATTACCGTGACAGGCAACAGTACCCAATGTGGCAATGCGATCATTACCACCATCGACGGCGTTCTCACTCCGCCAGTTTCTCTCAGCGATAACCTACTTGGTCAGACTTCTCTCTCCCAGAACCTCTCCTCCCTCGCGGGCTTCCTCAACTCGACCACGACAACCATCGCTAACGGTACCAACATCACTATCGTGGAAGCCCTTTCTTTTGACACCGTGTATGGTTACACGCTGTTCGCTCCCAACGACGCTGCGCTTCGAGCTGTCGGCTCTTCCTTGACCACACTCGCGAGCAACATGACTGCTCTGAGCATTCTGCTCGGTAACCATGTAAGTCTACCGCTTCTCTTTCCTTCCTTCCGCTTGCAGAATGTTCACCATGAATGTATTTCAGATCATTAATGGAACGACGGTCTATTCTACGTCGCTCACCTCAGATGCAAAGTACACCTCTGCCTCGGGCCAGCCCTTGTCCTTCAACACGAACTCGTCAGGCACGTTCGTTCACAGTGGGGGTGACACCAGTGCAAAGATCGTCATGGCTGACGTTCTCCTGGACAACGGTGTACTTCACGTCATTGAAGGAGTCTTGGTCAACGCGGAGAGCGATTCCGCTGCTGCCATCTCCGCGTACGTTCTTCTCCTTCCCTTCGCTTCCCTTTCGATTCTATTCTAACGTGTTGAATGTAGCTATGAGGCTGCGACCTCCTCCGCCGGGGCCGCTGCCTCCACAACCGAGACCGGTCCTGTCGGAGCCTCTCCCACGACTACGGAAGGAGCTGGGAATGGTGGTGGAGGGAATGGTGCACCCGGCCTGTTCGACTTGATGGTTCAGAACAGAGTTGTAGTTGGGAGCGCCATCGTTGGTGTGGTTGGTTGGGGCTTGATTGGGGTGTTCGCTGTCTAGGACTGTTTTAAAACGTAGTATGGAGCAGCATTTTTTCCTTCTATTGTATGAATCTTATCATTCCTATCTCTATTACATCGTGTGCTGTACTGATGGTGCTTGGTTTCTGCCCCTGTAGCACACAGTGGTGTATAATAGGCTCAACAGCTTGGGTTGAATATCGCTGCATTCTAGAGAGTTGGTCACCGGCGAAGGTGAAGTATTACAGAGAACACTCTTGCTAGTGGTCACATAGCCTCTATGACGAGGACACCCCGCTCATGTAGTGTTGGCATCGCATCGTGTATGATTGGCATACACTCGTCCCAAAACCGTGTGCCTGTCCAAGATGAAAGCCGGATAATGAAGCGCTGGATATTTCCGCGAAAAGCGTCCGAGGTCAATACTGCATGGACTGTGCTCAGTCCCGATCGGAGGACATTGGCATGGTCATTCAACCGATAAGGGTCAAAACTGAGGGCTAGGCGAATGCTAGAGATGCGGGTGGAGATTTGTCCTATGCTGGAGAGAAGGCGGCAGATCCAGGGGAAGGGGTTGTCTCCTGGCATGATGAGTATGATGCGATTGAGGGTGATATGGCGGAGAGATATCATGGAGCTGACATCGAAGGGATCGTTGGAGAGTTGGTCGTTAGCGATCGTAAAGACGGATCGGCTTGGCTCGAAGGCGAGGTCCTCTATGGTTTGAGCGCACGGCTGGACGAAGTTCTGGATTATTTGGTGTGTTTTCCAACCTGTTAGAGGGCTAGAGCGTGTCCAGGAGAATATTTTAAAGGTAGTGAGATCGAATAAATGAAGATGGCGCAGAAAGAATTCGCTATCGGGACCGCGACTATACATGAGAGCTACCCGTAGAGTGGAGAGGCAGAGAGGTGCCTCAGGTTTTATTGGCAATGTCTCGCGGAGAAATGTCACGCTTTTCAGGTCTAGGACATCCAGTGCCGGGCAGGTAAGGATAAGTGACAGCGGAAACTCCGCGATGCACCTCAAAGATAGAGCGGTCCGAGGCGATTTTCGAATGAATCGTGTATTCCCGGAGTAAAATTGGGTGAGACCGATGTCCAATCGCCTAACATGGGCTCTACACGTAGATGGGACACTTTTTCCAGTGCGGAGAATATGTAAGACAGGAGCGGAGCCTCCTCCATCGAGGGGAAGGGCTTTCCATGATCATTGGTTGGAGGAACTCGTATGTCACAAATATTCAAAATGCGGACATGCCTCGCTAGATGAGGGGATTCTCGCAGTAGGTTATAGAAACAACGTCGAATGCTGGGTTTCTCTTTGAATTGATGAAAAATACAGATATCCCGGAAGAGGATGCGTCTGGTGGCTGGAAGGAAGGACCGACAGGTCAGAGAAAACGATTTGATGTCCTGCTTGACGTTTCTGTCAAAAGAGTGCGGGGCCGGGGACAGAAATAGTCCATTATCTTCACCACCAGCCACTGAAACTATGTGCTCAATAATTTCTGAAGGGCATGATAACAAAGTGGCCATATCGCGATGCGTCAATAAAGGTGTCAATAAGTTTCTAAAAAAATTGTCAGACAAAACGAAACGTCTTTCTAAAATCCGAGTAGTGGCGTACGATTTGGAGGTGTCAATGACCTGCCCAGTGGTACGGACTCGGAAGTTGACGATGACAAGTTTGCGGAGAGTTGATGTGAGTCACGCCAATCCCCCACCTTAGTGATTACGTACGACCGACAATACAAGAATCACGGAGTCATGAGAATCAAGAGCTGTGCGATGAGATCATGTCGTATCTATCAGCCGACTTTACCGATCTGAAAGCTTGTAGTCTTTCATTTCACGCCCTTGTCCATCTAACACGCTGCTATCTTTTCCATTCTCTCACACTGGATGCTTCCCGCATAGACAAGCTCGCTTTTTTATCCCAGAACCTCCGTCTTATCTCTTATACACGTTCCATCTTGATAATTGGAACATCATGGCTGCACTTTGCTGGAGATGAACTCATCCGGAATATTTTACGCAGGCTCAGCTCTTTGGAAATCAGAGGATACGTTGGGATACCTCACGTCTTAGTCTTCAGAACCTCATAATCGACATCGACGCCCCAGAATTGAAGCTCTCTGAAATGAAGGTCAAGTCCTGGGAGGAGGGTCCTCGGTTTTTGAATACGTTCCCATATCTTAAAGATCTGTTCCTTGACGACATTCATATCGCTGGTCACTGCGATCGAAGGCCAGTCGACCGACACCTCCATGTCTTGCGCCGCCGTTCCCGCTGAAAGAAAAATCAAACCCACGCGGATAAGTGTGCCGGACGGGGACATCTCCTGCGTTTCCTGCGACACGCAAGCATTGACCTCTCAGGAGTTCGACATGTCGCGTTCGTAGGGGACGAGGAAGACGGCACTACACTGATGCAGAATATACTTTCAGTAGTAGCCCCGAACCTCGAAACCCTGTTTATCTTCTTCGCGGAAGAGGTAACAGTACTCTTCGACGAAAGTAGGTATGAGACAGTTGTTGTTCACTTTCCGTTCTAATTTGGAATCTAGCTTTGGCTCGTGGTAATTATGATCTGTCCAAGCTACGTCTTCAAGAAGACGTACATTTGATGTGGGATTGGCCTCCCCACGTCGATCAAAGTGCTTGATTTTCACGATTTCTGTCGTCTTTGCATCCCGAGGCATCACCGTCTCTGCACTATGTGCGCCTTTCTCTGTCCGTTCTCGCTGCAGAAGAGGACGATCTCGAAGTACAAGATGGATTCGCAGAAGTGGAAACTTCTCTAAGAATGATTGACTGGTATAAAATTGACCAAGCATTGTCTCATCCGGACTTCTTGAATCTTGCTCGTATTCTGTTTACGCTCAAGGTTCAGATACTTTGCAATCCTTTCGAAGATATGACGGATCATATGGAGAACTTGCCTTGTCTCTCGAAGATCAGGGAATTGGTTTTCACGAATTTGCTCCCTCGGGTAGCTGGTCGTGGAAGGCGAGAGCTTCGCTGTGATGTAGAAAGCTTGTGAGGTCTCCTTTCAATCTATGTCTTATGATTCGTGAATTTTGATCCTTTAAAAGGTAACAATGTTCTTGGCTGTATACGGGAAGATCTGATTATCTTGTTCTTCGACCGTTTGAACTCCGTCTGAAGTACTGCTTGCACAAAAGTCATTCATACGCGCTTCTTATCCTGCTCGCTCCATGACACGGAAGCATCTTAGCTCGAGAATCATTGTGTCAATCATACCTCCCAGCCAGTTATAATCCAAGCGCCACAGGCGATCGGGATTTGTGCTTGTTGATTTTCGAGGGTGCAGTACGGCACGTGTTGTTAGTGCTCTTGCTTTTAACCGTCATCTTCGTCCTTCGCCGCAGACGTCGAGCTCGCTGTTGCCGTCGCCGTGGTCGACGGTGCCCCTTTATGATTTGTTGGAATTCGTTCTTTTAGCCGTCTTTTACTTTCCAACTTTTACTTCCCAATTTTCGGCGGCTCCTGAGTTCTATTGGCTATGACCACCCGGCCAACACACAAGAATCGGAATTCAGCAATATATTTGGGAAAAGATCCTCTTCAGCTGGTTTCTACGCCTCCTGGAATACCTGATCTGCCAGAACCGCCGAGCCCAGTGAGCTCGAACGGTTCTGGCCTTCCATCTCCACCCGCTACCAATTCCACGGGCAGCGGAAGTACCGGTGATCCAGCTAGTATAGCACTGCGGCAGAAGCACCCCATGCTCAATGAGTCTAATGTGAAGGCTTTTCACGCTGCTTTTTCCACTAGAAGTCAGCACAACGACGACGACGACGATTATGAGAACGATCACGACAATACACACGACAATGGGGAGGATGATACTGCGCGTCTCGATCGCAGACTGTCTTCCAGATCAAACAACGAGAACATGCAGGCTTTGGAACGTGTGAGGAGTTTAACGCAGAGAAATAGACTGGTCAGTCCGGCCATACGGAATGCCATGGTTACTTATCTTAAATGATACTCCGTAGGCTCTTGATAAGCTTTCTTCCTTTAGAGGGAGTCCATCGCCAAGCTTGCGGTCGACCTCTGATCCTCGTACTCCGCCGGAATCCTCTGCATCTTCTTCGTCCTCTTCACGACCTATCAGTCATCGACCACCACGCCATTCCTATGATCATCTCTCTGGATCAGAAACGGAAAGAGAATCTTTGCATCCCAACCATACGTCAACTTCGTCGAATTCTTCTTCCTCCCAATCTTCCACCCACCCAAACCGACCCACGACCCCCGTAGCCTCTTCGTCCACATCTTCCTCTCGTGCACGTTTGAAGTCTGCTCCAACATCTCCAAACAAGGCTCTGCTACGCCATAGCTCGGCCGCGTCCACATCAACAGGCTCCTCTGGATCTCCCTCTCGCCGGCGTAATCGTGTCTCGATGGCTATTAGCGATACATCCCAGTTTCGATCAGACTACGGAGACGACGAGAGCGACGTTACTCGGTCTGCTCTCGCTGCCGTTGCGTCCTCCAGACGTAGCCCGACGGTAAACAAACGAAGACATCCACTTCCCAGGGAATTTCTTGATAGTTCTGACAGAAGGGGAAGCCTGGATGCCGGACCTTCTTCCTCTCGTAACGGCAGAGTAAGTTTCCTTTTTGTCTGTTTGTCTTATATTTACTGATCTGCCCGTTTGTTAAGTTGTCTGTGGAACCTCCGAAGCATCAACGCAGCGCTACCCTCCAGCTTTCACCTAGGCACTCGCAGCTAGCGAGTACCGGTACACCTTCGGTAGGAAGGTCTACTACTCTCCGGCGGAATCAAACACGATGGTTATCGGAGGACTTCACATCACCCCCGCGTGAGCCAACATCGGACGATGAAGACTTGAACGGTCGGAGGCAGACCTTGCGCGGGGGGAGTGCGGAAAGTGCACTCACAGCCGGACGGAGTCTTGTTGGCGAAGGCCTCAGGGCAGCCGGCATCGGTCGAAAATCGACTGGGCCTGGGGATATTTTCGACTCAGGCGGGACGCGGCGGAGTATTGTCCGAAGTCCGGACTATGAGGGAGAGAGGAGGCGGAGCAGGAGTCGACTAGAAGGGTCGAGGGCGGGGACGATGGGGGCCACAAGGGCCGCCACTTCGATGGCTGATTATCGTGTGGAGAGGGAGAATTATGATGAGCCGATGACACCTGCGCTGCGCTCGCACAAGAGCGCGTATCCGTTTGCGGAGAGGGACAGGCCGGTGTCGAGGGCTGGGGCTGGTTCCTCGCTGGCGAGGCACTCAAGTCCATTCGGGACGACGAGACGGCAACAGCAGCAAATGCCGCCCTCAGCGTTCGGTGCAGGAGAGGAGCAGGAACATATGAAGCTGATGATGGAAGGTCTGTCCATGTTCGAAGCCAATCTCAGTCGAATACCACACCTCGCCGCGTCCTCGAGTGACCTGATCAAGAACGCCGCGGGCTTGGTGAACAATGCGGATCGTTTGAACGAGCTTCTCCGGGCGGGAACGTCCAGGGCGCTGGAGGAACAGATCAAGGTCGAGGTCGATGCGGGGAATGAGGAGATCGCCGAAGTGTGGAGGAAGATGGGAGGAGACTACAGAGATGGGGTGAGGATTAACGATGAGCTTATTCGGTGTCTCACGTTGTTCTTGCTTGGTGTTGGGAGGGTGGTGAGGGACAACATAGGTCATAGCGAGAGTCATGCCAGGAGTGTGAGTTTAGACGAAGCTCAGATCATGGATAGGCGATCTAGAGGGAGCTTGAGCCCCGACACTGGAGAAAACGGTAGTGGACGGAGGAGTGCGGAGTCGCGGAAGAGCTGGGAGTTCCTGAATGTGCGGGAGAGGGAGAGGGAAGACACTTTGCGCAGGCTTTCTGCGGGCCGTCCAGAAAGTTCACTAGGTGGTGGGAGCGGCGGAAGTGGTGGGAGACCTTCCTCGGCGTTGAACCTCAGGAGGGACAGGGATTCTGGCCTGAGATATGAAACACCACCGCCGAGGGATTCTGGCACGTCTGGGCGAAAATCTACCAACGCTTTAGGGGTAGGTCCTTCGTCATCCATGCGCAGACTTTATACTCCCCGGGAGCAGCGTGACCGTGAAGGTCTACCCGATGCCACCCCACTTGCCAGCGTCGACTCTCAAGCTACTTTGCAGGGTTACGAACCGTCACCGACACCTGCAAGTCGCTCCCAACCACGGCCGACCCAGTCCAATGACCGCAGTCGTACCTTCACTCCCTTGGATATACCAAAACCGATACCATCTCTCCCCTCTGAGCAGCGACGTCCACAGCCCTCTCGAGAGCAGCGTAAAGCATCTATCCCCACTATCCGTGGTCCTAACTTTCCTTCCATCACAATACCCGCGCCCAACGCCACGACTGCATTGACCACGCACACCGTTACCCACTCCCCTGTGGCTTTCCCTATCAGCAGGACCAACTCTTCTAAGACCAACAGTAGCGGAAAGGGTCCGACCTTTTCAAGATCATCTACTGTGTCCATCACCACCCTGAGTGGGCTGCAGATGGCTGATCGACGAAAGCGGACGACCTCTGCTAACAGCGACACCAATGAAGCGACGACGACGCCTTCCCCGCGACATTTACATCATCAATCTGAACCTGAGCCGGAAATCCGGAGAGATCGACGCGGGACACTCGACAGGTCGGTGAGAATATCCCTGGATGGGAATGTGCATCCCGCCGATCGGAGTGCAGCTGCAGCTATGTTGCCTCCGACGAATACTGTTTCTCGGACTCGGGAAAGGCGGAGGACTGTTACCGATATCTGGCCGCCAGGAGGGGCCACTCATGACAATGATCGCTCTCCCCTTCGTCTTCATACTTTGATCATCTTCACTATGTGAGTGCCATGACTTCCTTGTGGAGGTGTGTGCTTTGACCTGATTATGCGCCACAGATTTTAGCCTTTTTCTCTTTGTTCCTGTGTCTTTATTAGTGCCGATCAAAATCGGCCGTTACAACATTCGCTCAACAAATCCTCTTATGTGTCTGTTCTTTTCGTTCGCTTTACTTCGAACTCCCTCTTCTTATGTTCATATAACCCTTCCGATCGTTCTCTCTCTCGTCATCAATCTTGTCATGTGTATGTATTGTCTTGATGTCTTTGCACGTTAACTTATGGACTAGCATGCACGAAATTTCTTCTTTCTTTCTGGGCTCGAATGGTTGTCTGTTACTTCGCCATACCCAACCTCCAAAGTACCTTACATCCTCATGACCGCTATTCCATACGTACAGTAGGTACATAGCCGCTTAATGGGTTCTTTATGAATGCTTCCCACCGTGGCTGGCCTCAAGACCTGTGTGTCTGGAGGTTTGTTGTATGTAGTTGCAACACTGTGTATGTTTCTCACTGCTAAGATTGACTGTGTCTGAGAGTGATGAACGATGTACTGCAGAACTGACGAGAAAAAAGTAATGCAACGGCATGAAATGAATATAATTCGGAAACGAAGACGCTGATTGGCTTTCTTGGCTATAGCGCTAGACCGTGGAATCTGTTCCCTTCAGTGTCTCCTCTGATCGACTCTGAAAGTTGATTAGTAGCTCGCCAGACAGGTTTGCAGGAAGATTATCTCACCTTGCAAAGATTTTTACGAGTAGAAGGAACGATGGAACCGTTCTTGTTAGGCCAGCCCCGCCTCCAAATCTCCGTCCAACACGACTTCAGGATCTTCTTCGGTTAGGCGGGTATACCCGTTTCTCGCCGTACATTGAGACTCTCCTACTACTATGTCACTCTGCTTCGCCATATCTCGAAATGGGTATCTAATATATCGTTCAAGATATCACCGAAGGTCCCAAACATGAGGGGCTGAGATATCTTCCGACTCGGAGAGAAAAATGCTAACGATCGCATAGCTGTGACTTGACTCGAAATTTCAAGGGCGCCACATTGCAACATCGACGGATAAAGTATACCGGGGCCAAGCATTAGAGTGTACGGAATGGTTTTGTCCTTCAATAGAGACTTGAGTCTTGAAGCTTGAAGGCTCGGAATTTGCCTTGAGGCACGTTGCGAAAGTCTATACCCATGAGAATAATACTCTCGATGAGCTTATCAATGATAACGAGGTCATGATAGGACTTGTGTTGGCCCCATCGTAGGCTAATAATGATATTGTTCAAGGGAGAAGGTCGAGATTCTCAGGAGCCGCTGAAGAAAAAATCGAAAGAGACGCTAATAATCTAACATTTCTACTGGTAAGCATTAAGACCAGAATAAGACTTTAGCTCAATACTTACTATGAATCCTCGATGGGCACTTGTCGTACGCGGCGGCGGTCAACCCCCAAAATGGAAATTAGCGAGTCTCGAAATGCCCTCGGACAACAAGTGCAAACTACCGCCTTCCTTGCCCGGACTCCACCAAGACGGATTATTGGGCAACAGTTCACGGCGCTGCAAATACAAGTGCAAACCCTACAAGTCGAAACCCCTTTTTTTTACGAATAATTATCTCTAATATGGCTTCGGAACTCTCTTTTCTGTTTCCATCTACTCCGTATCTATTGGCATATACTCTACCAATTTTACTGCTTTCTCTCATCTTAACATTTGCGGGAACCTTCCTTACGCTTGACCGAACACGCTCATTTGCTCCGAAATACGACGCGATACCGGGAGCTTTCGATAAGCAGAAGAAATTCAGATTTGCTTTGGAAGGTGGAATCGGTGGACTGTGTATCGGATATGTCTTCGGAAGTACGTTCTCATAGATATCGTATACCTCCAAGGCTTATTTACCTTCTGCGATAGTCCATCTTTCTACTTTTCTCGCTCTTCTAGTCCCAGCAGTGTCGTCTTCTGCAGCTCTAGGCCCAAAATCTTTCATCCCGGTCTGGCTGTTATCTGCCTTGTTAACAGCATTACTGGCGGGACGGTGGAGATACTGCGCTCTCGTATTTGTCGGTATATCTGGAGGGTGAGTACGAATTGTTTATCATCTGGGGCATTAGTACCTCTGGCTTTGAGGAGCTGTGTTACCTTTTCTACTGTGACTCTCTTCCCCTTACATATCCTCTCAGATAGCTATAGGCCCTCAATCCTTTTTTCAATCATGCTAATACTTATCTTGTGACAGGGCTCTGTTTGCACTCGCCCTCTCAGTGATCATCCATCCATCTCTCCTAACGCGGATCGTCTTGACGGCAGTTATCACGCCCATACTGATACTTTTCGTTCTCCTCCCGCTGCGATGCCAGCACGCAGCTCTCCGATTCGCAGCTGCGTCGACAGGAGCATTCGGCGTGGTTCTATCTATTGGTCTCCTGACCCACACCCCTGCATGGGCCAATGCGTGGGAGCGCCTATGGGAGAAAGACGGCGAGACGTGGGGCACATCGCAAGAGAAGGGTCTGAGCGCAGGATTCTGCCTCTTCCTCTGCGTTGGGATGATATCGGACTGGTTGCTCAAGCGAACATTTGGAGAATGTCCTGATGAGGTGAGTGATGGAATCTTCCTCTATTTCAATCTCTAATCGGGATTCGTGTAGAAATGGGACAGCTATCTGGCGAACTACGCTGCCAACCTCCCAAATCAGGCTGATCGCGCTGGCACCTTCCAGCCCTTCACGTCTGCCTGGGACCGTATTTTCGGGTCTGCCCAGCGCAAGCAGGATATCATCTTCCCCGATACCGATAGCAAGGTGGCGGCCTCCAGCCCCATGAAGCTGCACAAGTACGATCCAACAGCGGATGAGGAGTGGGATCTGAAGCAGGCGGGTGGCGGATACCTGAAGAAGGCCAGGTCCAACCGATACCAGGGCAAGCGGTCGAGGGAGGCTGTCAAGTTTAGGCCGATCGGAGAGCTTTCGGACGACAGCGGCGAGGATGATGATATGCCGAAGCGCCCATGGCTAAGACAGAAGACCTCTGTTGCGAGTTCGACACCCACGCTGGTGGAGGACTACGACAAAGACATCAAGAAGCTTGAACAGCTGAAACCAAAGTCTATATCTGCCGGCCTTGGCGAGGGAGAGGTGCCTGACTACTCTGACTACGAAGAGGACGTCACTTCGGGGGTTCGGAAGGACGTGGACGAGAAGGAGTGGAGTCCGGGATTCATGAAGCGGAAGGCGTCGTCTGCCGGGTCTCAGCGTACCGCGGTTGAGCCCAATACGCCACCGATCGGTGCCGTTCCTGCCACACCTTCGTTGATAAAGGCGTTAGAGCGTGTTGCGGTGGCGCAGAAGGCTGCGTTCCCTGCGAGCGGACTCCCGCTGGTATCTGAGAATGCCGGTTGGGACGACTTTTGGAAAGATGTGAAGGAGAAGAGCGACAAGGCCGGTGTTACGAATACTACGACGACAAAGTTATGACCGACATGACACTGCATGCTACGACAACACGATTATTTACGACAACTTCTAACCTCGTTAGGAGTCCTTTCTTTGATGTACTTTTGCTTGACTTATTATCTTATTATTTCTTGGTCCCGTTTCTCTTGGCCAGATTGGGCTGGTCATGGGCAAGCAGTAAGGCTAAACTTGGAAAGTCGTATCGTTCTCCGATGGATGACCGGTCCCTGTGGGGCCATCGTTTGGCTCGATGTTGCGATGCTCTTGGCTGCGGACTACGACAGCGAGATATGCCGCCTGTTTCTTGAACTTGTCAGGCGGATTTGTGAGTCCTCTTTTTCTGTTACATCTCTGCTTCCTGTTAACTACTGTAGATCATTGGCCCCGTCGCTCTCGGGTGGGCCGCTTCCAATGCATCTCCCGACACTATCCGTGCGATGGTTGGTGCCGTGGTGACTGGAGCTGCTGATATTGGTACGTTGTTCGTTGATTATGGTAGACCGGTTGGTACTCAATCGCAATCTCTTCATGTTTCGTTGCCGGTGTTTGAGCTTATGGCGCCACCGACGCCTCCACTGGATATCACAAGGGCAACTCCTTCAATCTGTTTATGGCAGCCTCCACTTGTGTTCGCTGTCTGTCACTATTGGTTTACCAGAAGTACGAGAACGTGAAGCAGGCTAAGGGCGAGCGTGACTATCGTCTTGAGAAGGAGAACATAGACATGCGAGTTCTATTGTGCTACAAGTAACGATTCGTTGAACGTATTCTAGGCTTGGTAATCTGCATGCTTCATTCAGGTGCATTTACTAGACCCTTTTCACGCTCAACTTTGTCGTATCTTATTTCCTTTGTGTAATTTGCAAGAATGATTCAAATTATGATTGACGTCACACATACAATCGTCGGGGCAGGTGTGAGGCGTTTGAAGAATCTACTCCAAAAATCATACGAAGGTGATTCACCCGCTTCGATACATGGGAGTAGATTATATTCGACCAAATAATTGGAGGGTTGAGGTACTGTAATCCGATAAGTACATATTCCTTCTGATGACCTGCCGCTGCAACTTTGGTGACGCGACGCGTCGGGAGTCAAGAATGATTGAATGGGTGCACATCCTCCAGAATGCACATCTCGGGTACAATGACAAGAATCGCATATACATAAGTACACATGGCCTGACCAGTAATTCAAGTTTTCGATGCTATCGAGCCTCCGGATGGACGGCATCGAACGTGAATGTTCTGATGACGGGATCGGTCCCACCAATAGACTGCTGTCTCGAGAGAGGGTACGAGTTAGTCCGTGGTCTCTTGTCTTCGCCATTGGAGCACGGGTCTTCATCTCGAGGTCGTTTGAGTGGCATCGTCGTTGGGGAGACTAGACTTTCTGTCGAAGTCTCTGGTAAATCGGCTCGCGAGTACACGGAATTGGAGGACGGAGAACATTGAACATCCTGCAAATACCGTGAACCGGACTGGTCGAGGTCATCGAAGTCGATATCGACGGAATTCTCTGCATGCCTGACAAGAGATTTCGATCCCGGAGGTGCAGGCTGAATGTCTTCCGACGTATCGTGAACTATCGGAGGCTATGGAATGGCAAACGACCTTAAGGATGTGCTCCAATCCAGAAGAAATTAACGTACCGAAACTCTCTCATTATTAGCCTGCAGTCGACGCATGTATTGTGGCGTAATGCACGCCCTTATTCGCTCCGCCTCTCGTTTCTCTTCTCTCAAGACCTCAAACGCCTGCTCCATAACCCTGCTCTTGTCCTTGAGCAGTTTGAGCTCCGTCGTCAGTCTCGAGTTCTCTTTTCGCAGCCGGTCGCATTCCAATCTGGTCTCCATTATTTCCCTGCAGGGGGTCTGTGCCAATTGAAAATTCTCATTCGAGCTGGCCTCATATCTGGCGGAAGCCTCAGGGGCCTCCCTCGACGCCAGGCGGGAAACCTCTTTCTGAAGTGCCTCCTTGTCCGCAACAACACGGGCGTGGTCTCTAGAAAGCTTTTCGTATCCGTGATATATATTCGAGTACGCATTCTTGATGCGGCTGAACTCTTCAGAGACGAACCGAAGCTGCTCCCTGGCATCCTTCTCCCGGCTGATGGTGTCCGTGCGAGCAGCCTTTGCTTGAGCTAAATCTTCCGACAACAAGTGGAGCTGACGCCTGAGCACCTCTTTCTCCCGGTTCTGGATTTGGAATGACTGAGCTATCGTCGAGGTAATGTCTCTGTAGGTGAGGCTGAAGATCGGTTTGAGAACATCGGTGGCGTATTTTTGAGCGATTGCCTCTGGCGTACCCGGTGCTGGGTGATGAGATAAATGAAGAGGCACACCGGGTGTGTATGGTGAAGTTTTTGTTTGGTCGTGGTTCGTAAAATTCGAGGCTGGCATCAGGCCTGAGCTCTGCGAAAGAGAACATGTGTCAACCTTAAGCTTTTTGCTTAGATTGGGGCAAATTCACGTACCGAGTCATGGAGGTTATCGGCTAGGTTGCTCATTTTGTAAGTTATAAAAAACCGAAGGGTTATACTAGCTAGAGAGGCGAAGGAGCTTCGCAATGAGTCCCGACGTGCGTTACGAGCTCCCAAAATCAAGATGAAGGTCAAAAGTGGGGGTAACCAGGAATCTTTACGTATGATTACGAAGAAGGATATGCAACCCTGAAAAGCTTGTTGAAAGATTCAATGGCCCTTGTTGCAACCGATGCACAACCTCAAGCATGCGCCAAGTGTGTACAGCTAACCATAGTCAAACCATAGTTATACTCCTCTCGTTAGCGTTTGTACAGTGCTTGTGTAGCTGAGCAGCTCCAACGTGGACGTCCTTCTCGCGGAGCAACAATTTAGGAAGCCAATTGATCGGGGAGGCTAAAAGCGTTAATATTGTTCGTTGTACGAGACAGATATTTTTGAGAGCATCGACGATTTGATATGCCTCACTCCATCTCCAGCCCGTGAATTGTGGAGGAAGCGTGTATACAGAGACCTTGATTATCGACGCGACTTTTCATGGCCCAAGCGTTTGACTCGGCGATTAAATTTCTCTTTAAATTTCTACTATCATTGGGCGCAGATCTGATTCGGCACCCAAGCCGGGAGTGCGGATTCTCAAAAAAGGGCGGCAACCTGCGCAACCTGGGTCCTGTGGCGACTGTGCAAACGACAACTGCCTCTCTTCCATCTCAAGCTTATAACCAAATACTCCAAAGAGACTCTTAATCAATACAGAGTATATTCTTCCATACTCAGGTTAGGTCGGTTCTCATGACCACTCGTCTGGGGTGAGGAACTCTACCAGGCACGTATCAACGCGTCTAATCTTGGGGAATTGGGAGAAGTGCACGGAGAAGCACTCCGAGTCTCGTGTCTGACTCGCCTCGGTCTCCTGCCCGTCACCGATGTCTCCTTATAAATGGGACATCTTTATAAACGATTCGCATCCTCCCCTCATCTTCCCCAATGGATACCACCAAGGAGAAACTTATCCTAACTATCAATGCTCTCTTCGAGGACATAGCGTCTAATAATTCCACGGAAGTAATCATCTCTCATTTCTCCCAAACGCACCATGTAACGCTCGAACACGCCCCGGCATCTTGCCCACGTCCACATATCGGCAGATTAGCGAGTATAACATCTATCCGGTCATACTTTGATCTGCTTGCCATGATATTCATTCGCTCGGACATGAAGAGGCACTCCTTGACTGTGCTCGAAGTAGAGAGGAGGGTGGTTCTCGTTGGGAGCTGCATATGGACCTGGAAAAAGAGTGGGAAGAGGTTCCTGGAAGAATGTACTTGCTTCATTGACTTTGACGATGATGCGAAGATATTGAGCTTGGTTACAAGGACGGATTCACCTGGTGAGACATGTGCTATGAGGGCCACGGAATCTGGGGGAGAGAGAGGGACGGTGATCTCCTCTACTAGGTGCTGTTAATGACTATTGCGTTGACTGCTAGTGAGCGTGAAACACGAGCGAAGCGACAGTTATCAGACACTGATCTCATGACGTCTCCAATTTAGATGGTGTTATCTTTTTTGAAACTGATTGCCTGAGTTCTCGGACCTCGAGTTCTGAATGCCTGCTGAATGAGTATCCGCCACCGGTCAATGCGGCGGCGGCGTTATTAGTAACCCTGGCTCTATGTAACGCACTTATGATCACTTGCGACATGAAAATATGAGTATTTTCGATTGCACCGTATCTAATGTTATCCAAGTCTTCCTAGATCAAAGTTGATAGATTTGTGGCTTTTCGAGTAAGTGATTGTGAGTGGCTGATGTCACAACGGGTCACACTGCCTTCTGGTACCGACCATCATCAATCCACGCAGAATCTGTTTGTTGACGGGTCAATACTTATTATACCACAAAAAAATCCACGCAGAATGTGCGCGCACCTCTGGATAGCTCGCTGCATCAAAACATAATTCAAAAAGGCATAAACAGTACGGTCATGTGTATTGCACAAGATCTACTTATTCCAACGTGCAAACCGGCTCTTATGGTTGATACGACCAGTATCAGGCACATGGCCGTAAAACCAAGGCACAGAAATCCAGGAGTCTGAATTGACCGGCTTTGGTATGAGGGGGCCTGTGTCTTCCTCAAGGATTGTCTTCTCCACTGACATACGGGACCCTCGCGGCCTTCGTGTTGCTCTCTTCCTCCCAAGATTGACGCCCTGTTTTGGGCTTAAGACAAAATTTCCTGTAAGGTAGGTGTCTTGGTTGTCATCCACAAAACTTTGCTTTACGCTGGGAGAATCGACTCCAGATGAATCGTAGTCTGAAGCCGAGGAGTCCTGGAAATGTTCAATCAGCACGCAGTACACCGCAATACATTGGAAGAACGCACGGAGCTTGACAATGTGGCAGTCTCGTGGTGCGCAGGTTCATCTCTACCCCAACGATCTGCACTGACACTGTCCAGCAGGGAGCCAAGCTCGTCGTTGGAGTTCTGTTCGCGCAGGCTCAGGCGCGCGGCTCTAGCTCAACAAAAGCAAACGTACCCAGGGAGAAAACAAGGAGGATGAGGGTGATAGAGAATCCAGGTTGGGAACGGGCCCTTCACGGCTCGCTCGTTTCTTTGAACTCCATGATAAAAAATCGAATTGAAAAGATGGAGAATTAGGCTCGTCGGACGACGCTCTCTGTTGCAATCGTTCAGGACCATACTGGCAACACCAATCTATACAGAGAACACACTGAGTTGGAGGACTTGAGGGATTTTTCGAAATGTTTGAATAAGACATTCGTCATGGCGGTAATGCAATCTTAAGGATCGTGGAGGAAGAGGATGGTTGAGGAGAGAAGAGCGTGAGCCGCCTTTTTGCAGTATGTGCGGTCATTCTTCTCTATGTCAATAATCTAATCTCGCAC
>RZIO01000004.1:2522721-2538114 GCA_004338095.1 Gloeostereum incarnatum
TGTCGATCTGAGGCGCGTCCTCTGTCGCGTCGACCGGATGGGTATCCTCCCCCGTATCGACACGCGGGGTATCTTCCACTTCGTCAAGTTGAAGAATTTCTTCCCTCGCGGAAGGTGCATGGGAAGGTTCAGAGGTGGGAGGGGTTGGAAGAGTTGAAGGTGGAATTGAAGCCGGAGCTAGAGCAGCAGCCTGAGGCGGAGGCTGGGCATTTGAAGGAGCACCTCGGAAGAGCGCCCGAACGTCGACTTTAATTGTGCGCTGACGGACGTTCTGAGTTGGCTGAGGTGGTCCTGCCGTCGGCTGGACGTCTTCCCTTCTAACCTCGGGATCGTTACTCTGGGCTCCTCGGAAGAGACCTTGGATACTCAGCTTCACCTTCGGCGGGGCTGACGCAGAGGATACTTCGGCCGTTACTGCTGGTACGAGTGGCGTAGTGGGTGCCGGATTTCCAGTCCAGTTCAATGGGACGATGATCTTGGGAGGTGTAGGGTCCCAGGGAAATTCTCCTTCTATGGACGCGGACGTGCTCTCTGCGTTTACAACGGGAGTATAGTCTCCCTGGGAAATGTAGTACGCGTCGTGGAAGGGTGTCTCAAGTCGGGACCAATCGACATCGGATTCGTCGGTCTGTGCGGACATATCCTTCAGCTGACGGGCGATTGGTTCTACCGGGCGGGGGATGGGAGAATGCGTCCTATTGAGGACGTTGCTGTCCCTCGGCGTCACCTCGGAGCTTTCCTTCTTCGAAGCCTTGGGATCTGATCCAGCTTTCGATTGTACTGACTTCCCGAACAATAAAGTGGGATCATCGGCCTGTACCCATTAGTCCTCATCCTCAGCCACAGACGTTGTGGGCGCACGTACCTTTGCGGTCCAAACCGTCTCCTCAATTCCGGCAATGGCGAACGCTGGCGTAGACATCTTGTGCTGTTAGTTGGTTGGATGGTGTGGTGATGCTGTTGGTGGTATGGATGGTAGTTGCTGTTGAGTGCTCGTCGTCCTTCTTGGTCGATGTGTTGTTCTTTTTATGGAACTCGCTTACCATCACGTGGGAGCACAATACACTATCTTGGCGCTCAAAGCACAGCGCTTCGCTCTGCCTCGCATCCGTTTCCATCAGTTGTGCTTTGTTTCTTGTCTCAAGAAGGAAGTCAATTGTGATATGAATCAGAACTACGGTCGCTCTGATCTATGTATGCATCGATAGCGGACAACATGGACTCTGAAAATGGCATGAAGCACGCAAAAAACATGATCGGGGGGTATTTTTAGTGATAAGTCATTGAAGGAGAACTGGGCGATAAACGGATCATCTGATGTTATGAAGAGGTACTCAAGTCATGTGGCGTAAGTAGTAGGTCCATGTTACTACCAGAGATCTCTCCGAGTCCTCCGGTACGAAATCACACATAAATATGAATGCGAAACCAGACTAATGTAACTAGAAACCAAAGTCATCGATTTATATCTGGAATGTAGCCCAATGCCTCTACTGGCACGCTGGGGCGCTGTGGTTCTCGAACGGGAAGCGTGGCTGTGTTGCCCTTATGTGGTTTACTGTTTAGCCACGTCCTTCGATCGATGTAATATGTTCTCTTCTCCGCCCAGCCCCCGTTCCGACTCTGTTATCCCAGACTCTGGCTATATATATTCATTCTGGCATCTCTGTTTTCTGTTTAAACCCGTTCTGGGGATCTGTACTGGACTCGGCCGCCTTGTGATGCTGGCAGTTTCACAGACTCGGACGGCAATTTTTAACGTTTAAGCACTTGAATACACTAGTTTGGGAGTGGAGCTTCTGTGCCTTCTCTGCCTGCCTTTCTGATGGGAAGTACTTGAGGTGGGGGGTGTAAAATGGGATTGGCCTTATTCGCGCATACTATGTGTAAGCTGTCGATTAATCTCTACTGCTACTTGGAAGGGACCATACGATGCACGCAGTCAAAATATTGTCCATTATATCTTCTTCATATGAAGAAGATAGCAATGTGGACGCATATCGCGGTTCTCTCTGATCTTTTTTTACGACTACGATAGCTGCCAGAGGTCATCCGTCTTGTCTCCCGCATGGACATCCTTCAAACATATCTCCTGGGCTATGTATAGCGCCCCGGACGCATGTACCCGTAGACGGTTTATGCTTTTCGGGCTCATATGAATGGACTCTAGGCATGATTCGTTTGCACAGACGGATGCCAATCCCCCGGATGCAATACTTTCCGTAGCACTAGTACAAATCGGCCGCCTGTGCATCGCCTGGTTCTGATTGAAACCATCGGCTTTTCGAGGTCGGTCCCCAAAACACCATATGTGAAGCACAAGGCTACAGAATAGAAGTCACACTGAAATGGTGCCCTTAGGATGTATAAAAGGTGGCTAATATCAGATGCATATCGTTAGGAGTTCCCTCTTGGTCTACGCCTGCTTTCGTAATGGTCGCCTTCAACAAGTTCTTATCCTCTGTCCTTCTTGCCGTGCTTTATGCCACGTCCTTGGCTGAGGCGGCTCCCTGGCCCATCTCTTCCAAGCACGCCACCCACCGCATTAGAAAGATTGGCCGTCGCGGTATTGAGCTTGAGACGTTCCACCCAGAGACGACCTATGAGGCACGTTCATTCTGAGTTTATTCTATGGTGCTTGCTAATTTCACTGTAGACTTACGACGAAGGCCTTGACAAGCCAGCTGCCGCTGGGTACACCACCACTGAGCACTCTGCGACCACCTTTGTTGCTGGTAAGCTCTCAGTCGACGCGTCCAGCCTCATGTATAGGGCTGGCTATACGGCCGAGACTGGCGAGTTCGCCTACCTCAAACAGGTCCACGACGGCTTGACCCTCGCCAACACCGCTGCCAACGTTGCCTTCAAAGGCGACAAGATCGTGTCCTTTGGCAGCAGCTTCGTAGATTCCTGTGAGTTTCCTTACTTTGATTACCGTACCTATTGCTGATTTGGTATCACCTATGCAGCTAACGCACCTTCCTCTACTCCGTCTCTCGCCTTCGACGATATCATTACCTCGACGGAGGAAGCGCTCGAGGGTACCTATAACGGCGTTGGAGGCACTCTTGAATACCTCGTCCGATCTGACGGCTCCATCTCCCTCACACACGTCCTCCAGATCCAGAACGATGAGTCGAACACCTGGTACGAAGCATTTGTCGATGCACACACTGGCGAGGTTATTAGCGTCACCGACTTTGTCACACAAGCGGCCTACACTGTCCTTCCCATCAGCAAAGAGATTATCCTTGAGGGGCAGGAGACGCTCACCGACCCTGCTGATCTCATTGCATCTCCTAACGGCTGGCATCTTCCTAGCGGGATAACTACGGAAGGGAACAACGTTGTCGCGTACAAAGGGTTCACATCCGCCACCACGAGTCAGAATGAAGCTGGACAGGTGTTTAACTATCCTTATAACACGGCTGTTGGGCCTGCTTCGGCGAGCAACGTCGATGCTGCGCGTGTTAACGCGTTCTACGTCATGAACACGATACATGACATTACGTATCGGTATGGGTTCACGGAGGCGGCGTTCAACTTCCAGACGAACAACTTTGGGAAAGGTGGCTCTGGGAACGACCGAGTTTTGATGAGTGTTCAGGATTCCGCGTGAGTGGGATTTTCTACCTCCCTCGTCCCTGTATTTCTAATCCTACCATAGAGGCGTCAACAACGCTGATTTCAGATAGTAATGTTCCCTCTCTGTATCGTCTCCTGCTTATCTCTTTTATATAGCCACACCCCCGGACGGTCAATCCGGCAGATGTCGCATGTACATCTTCAACCTGAGTGTCCCGAACCGCGACGGCTCGCTGGAGAATGACATCCCTGTACACGAAATGGCGCACGGTATCACCAACCGCATGACCGGAGGAGGCACAGCTCGTTGCCTCCAGACAATCGAAGCCGGAGGATTGGGTGAGGGCTGGTCCGACGCCATGGCGGAGTGGACAGAGCTGAAGAGCGCGGATGTTCCGGACTATTTCTTGGGACAGTACGTTGTGAACAGTCCCGCCGGTATTCGCTCGGTCCCTTACAGGTGAGTTTGCGTTCCGTGTGTGGCGTATGTCTAATGATTTGTCGTCAGCACGAACCACTTTGTTAATAACCTCATGTACTCGACGATTGCCAGACTGAACGAGGTCCACAGGATTGGCGAAGTCTGGGTAAGTAGATCACTGTCTGTTTCTTAGCCTCCTACTTACAATGATCCCAGGCCACTGTTCTCCATACCGTCCTCGTTACCCTTGTCAACCGATACGGCTTCGCCGCTGATGCAAGCACCAACCCTGATGGTTCTGGTGGAAATACAATATACATGCATCTGTTCATAGATTCCTTGGCTCTTCAGCCATGCAACCCCACCAGTAAGCCCCTCCTCCCACGTCTGCGTCGCGGTGTGGCTAAAATATTCAATGCACTACAGTGCTCGCCGCTCGAGACGCATGGATCCAGGCAGACAGGGACAGGTACAATGGCGTAAACAGGTGCCTCTTGTGGACGGCTTTTGCTGACCGGGGTCTGGGCCCGAATGCGAGGGGATACGTCGATGATATTAATGTCCCATTGGGATGCTAGAGGGTCATTGGATAGAGATTTAGGAGAAGATATGAAAACCTTTGTATTTGTATAGTCTCCGAAGGAAAATTGCTATTGACACACTCGAACGAAATGATGCAATCCAAGGAACCTAGCGATGAAACATACGCCACATGAGGAAAGGAAACGCCACAAATCACAAGCCTAGGTGATCGGTCCGAATTCTCCGATGTCACGAGGTCCAATTCTTCCCCTCCAACCTCCAACGTTCATTTCTGACTATCCAGTATCCTGCCTATAACTCCTGTGTAAAGTTATCTTCCCAACATCTTGAATACCTTTGACAATGCGCACCCTCTTGATCTAAAAGCAGAACTAGGTTGACTCCCATGTTTGGCGTGTCGGACCCTACTGTTCGCGTAACAGTTATGATACACTTTTAGAGGATGGAAACGAGACTACTTATGTAGAAGGAACCACGCGAGGCATGAAATATTGTTGTTTTATTTTTAGTTCATTCTTGCTGGCCGGAGATTGACTGATTGGCCATTATAGCGTACGAGGAAGATAATAATATCGACGCATATCGCGCCTTTCTCTCGCTTCTGCAAATACTTGCGCCCTTTCATGATAGCTTATAAACGAATCGAAAGGTCATCCGTCTTACATTCCGCATGGACATCCCTCGAAACTGTCTCCTGGTCTAAGTATAGCACCCCACACGCGTGTACCCACAGACAGTTCATGCTTTTCGATCCCATGATAATGGGCTCCAGGCATGATGCGTTTGCACATACCGACACTAATTCCCGCACGGATGCAATACACTTCTAGCGCGGATACGAATCAGCCCGCTGGCGCATCCGCCTCTGCTCATCGAACCCATCAACTCCTCGAGGTCGCTCCCCAATCTACCATGCGAATCAGAAGGGCACGGACACGCAATAGAAGCCACGCCGTGAAATGGAGCCTTACGTGTGTATAAAAGGAGGCTGGTATAGGGCGTATCTTGTTAGGATTCCCGTCCCCTCTCGGTCTACTCCTACCCTCGTCATGGTCGCGTTCAACAAGTTCTTTTCCTCTGTCCTTCTCGCTGTGCTTTATGCCACGTCCTTGACTGAAGCGGCTCCCTGGCCCATCTCATCCAAGCACGCCACCCACCGCGTTAGAAAGATTGGTCGTCGTGGTCTTGAGCTTGAGACGTTCCACCCGGAGACGACTTATGAGGCTCGTTTGTTCAGAGCCTGGCCTGTCACTTGCTAATTTCATCTATAGACTTACGACGAAGGCCTTGATAAGCCAGCTTCTTTTGGGCACTCCACCACTGAGCACTCTGCGACCACCTTTGTTGCTGGTAAGCTCTCAGTCGACGCGTCCAGCCTCATGTATAGGGCTGGCTATACGGCCGAGACTGGCGAATTCGCCTACCTCAAGCAGGTCCACGACGGCTTGACTTTCGCCAACACCGCTGCCAACGTTGCCTTCAAAGGCGACAAGGTCGTGTCCTTTGGCAGCAGCTTCGTAGATTCCTGTGAGTTTCCTTACTTTGAGCACCATACCCAATAGCTGACCGATATCACCTACGTAGCTGACGCGCCTTCCTCCACTCCGTCTCTCGCCTTCGACGATATCATCACCTCGACGGAGGAAGCGCTCGAGGGTACCTATAACGGCGTTGGAGGCACTCTTGAATACCTCGTCCGATCTGACGGCTCCATCTCCCTCACGTACGTCCTCCAGATCCAGAACGATGAGTCGAACGCCTGGTACGAAGCATTTGTCGATGCACACACTGGCGAGGTTATCAGCGTCACCGACTTTGTCTCACAGGCGACCTACACCGTCCTTCCCATCAGCAAAGAGACTATACTCGAGAAGCAGGAGACGCTCACCGACCCTGCTGATCTCGCTGCATCTCCCAATGGCTGGCATCTCACTGGCGGGACGACCACGGAAGGAAACAACGTTGTCGCGTACAAGGGGTCTACATCTGCCACCACAAAGCAGAGCGCGACTGGTCAGGTGTTTAATTATGCTTACAATACAGCTGTTGGACCTACTTCGGGGAGCAATGTCGATGCTGCGCGTGTTAACGCGTTCTACCTCATAAACACGATGCATGATATTGCTTATCGGTATGGGTTTACCGAGGCGGCATTCAACTTCCAGACGAACAACTTTGGGAAGGGTGGCTCTGGGAATGATCGGGTATTGATGAGCGTCCAGGATTCTAGGTGACTCGTCTCTTCAACTATCTACTCTGTTACTTCTTTCTGACTCCGTTCTTTCCCCAGCGGCAAGTGAGTTGTTTCCCGAGTATAAAAAGGCTTAAACTTTGCATTTACTCCTCTTTTCACTCAGAAACAACGCCAATTTTGGCATGTATACTCCCCTCTCTCTGTATGGCTTCTTTCTTACTGTTTTGCTCATGTAGCTACTCCCCCGGACGGTCAATCTGGACAGTGCCGCATGTACATCTTCGACCTTACCACGCCCAACCGTGACGGCTCGCTCGAGAATGACATTCCTGTGCACGAGATGACACACGGAATCACCAACCGCATGACTGGAGGAGGTACTGGTCGTTGCCTCCAGACGACTGAAGCCGGCGGTATGGGTGAGGGCTGGTCCGACGCGATGGCGGAATGGACAGAGCTAAAGAGCGCGACTGTTCCGGACTATGTCCTGGGACAGTATGTCGTGAACGATCCCGCCGGTATTCGCTCGGTCCCTTATAGGTGAGTTTGCGTTCCGTGTGTGGCGTATATATAACGATTTGTCGTCAGCACGAGTCACACTGTCAATAAGCTTATGTACTCGACGGCCGCCACGCTGAATGAGGTTCACGACATTGGTGAAGTCTGGGTATGTTGGGCACCGTCTGTTTTGTGGTCTCATACTTACAATTGCACCAGGCCACCGTCCTCCATACCGTCCTCGCCACCCTTGTCAAGCAGTACGGCTTCGCCGCCGATGCAAAGACCAACCCCGATGGCTCCGGGGGCAATACCGTATACATGCATCTTTTCATAGATTCCCTGTCTCTTCAGCCATGCAGCCCCACCAGTAAGCTCCTCCCCATCCCCCAACAGCCGTAGTTAATGTTCTTTATTTACCTCACAGTGCTCACCGCTCGGGATGCGTGGATCCAGGCGGACAAGAACAGGTACAACGGCGCGAACAAGTGTCTTTTGTGGAAGGCCTTTGCTGACCGGGGTCTCGGTCCGAATGCGAAGGGCTATAAGGATGATACCACCGTTCCATCAGGATGCTAGGAGAGGGACGTTAAATGGGGATTTAGGATTGCATTTGAAAGTATTTAACTTTATACACCCCGAAGGGAACTATCATTGATGCTCGAAACATTGTAACCTCAGCGTCGGGAGTTCTGTATGATGTGACCGGAGCGAAGAATGGTCCCGTAAACTTGTACCCTTTGTTTCCAGCGCACGATTCGAGCTTTGGATCGGTGTTATCTCCATCTGCGGGCCGACTGCCATGCCCTCACACTTTTATATAGGAGTTTCACCGGGTAGTCATACTACAACGCCGTACGTTTTGGCCAGTAGCCCCTCTCACTCTCTACTTTATGCTCATGGATAGTCCTCAGAATATGTCAGTCAATAATGCAGCTCCGTCCAGCGCGCAAATCGTCAAGGCAAAACGCAAAGCAAAACGCACGCCAACGCCACACAAAGCATTCGGTTTCGTTATCTCTATGGAGTACCTTTACAGCCGTGTCGAAGAAATCATGGGCTTTGCCCCTAATGAAGAGTCGGGGGCATAGGCTAGGGCTTATTCCGTGATAATGTCAACTGTCGCAGTCGAATGTAGCGCTGTCTGTCCCGGGGAAAGAGTGAAGGTCATCCAAACCCGCGTCAACGGTGCTGCAGAGATGGTGGTCGCCTTCGCTGAGAACACCTCTGCTGAGGCCATAAAGAAACCCGAACCTGAAATGATTGCTTGGCTTAAGGAGATTATTGGGATCACAGCTGATCCTGCTTGGTACTAGGTCACCAAGGTCTTTGTCGGCATATAGGTGCGGCGGCGGCGTCGTTTCCCCCGAACAGACTTGTGATACTGATATCCACATCAAATACTACTTATGCCACAATATTGCTCCTACCCGAAGAGTCTAGCTCTGTCACACTCTTGTTCGTGTATATTGATATAATCTGTTCTTCTTTCAAATCGAACACGATGGCATAACTTGGGCTGCCAATAGCGTATTGAGTCGTCAAATGGGGGCATATGAATATTGGAATGCGAGAAGAAAAGCACAAGACATAAAGGATACGGCCCGGTATGCATTCAACCAGGACAATATTCAATGCCCTGCAGTCAACAACGCAATTGTTGTGGACACCTTCCCAAACGCCTCAGGCTTGGATTCATCCAGCTGCCTTAAGGCGATAGTCTCCGAACGAGAAGCCAACTCACACGAAGCGTCGAAGCGTTTTCGTCCGGACGCTGAGGTTGCAGTCGAGGTCCGACGTCCGGCCATGGCGAAAGGCCAATGTATATGTGATAGATCGACGGGTGCATATCCTTACATGCCACTTCACTTGAAGTTGGTTTCAGTCCATCTTTCTGACGAGCTGATTCCTCGTTGGCCGCCATTTGCTAGGTTCATGAACTTGAAGGTCCGGTGGTGGGACAGCTTCATCCATTGATTTCACGGGGGACACAGGGACGAATGGCTGAGAAGAGAGAGGATTCAGATTCATACAGCAGGAAGTGAGGCGTCGCAATGCCATACAAAACAGAAAAAATCACACGGAGTCCAAAATAAATCTAGATATACAGAATATAAACCAAGTAGAATGCAGCAAACTCGAAATACTAAAATACATTACATCCATTCTAAGACTGACGTCGAGAAAAACGGCGGAGAGATCGACGGCTGATACTAGTACAAGTTTTTGACGAACTTGTACCGTCGGCAGTGGGAACCTTCTTCGACCTGGTACGAGGCGGCGAATCTTCACCCTCGTCCCCAGAATCTCGAGATCTCTTCCTCCGAGGAGGAGAGAAACTAGTTGATCCAAGCGCATTCGACTCTGTCCGAGGCGGAGCGGCACCTGTATGAAGTACCGCCCCTAATCCAGCACCCGAGCCTTTCACGGGCTCTGGTGCCATAGTGGTTGAGCTGGGAGTCGATGGCGGGCTGGTGGAAGATTTCGACGCGACCGATTCGGGAGAATGAGGAGGCGTGATTAGACCCAGGCCCGGCGGTGACTTCGGAGATCGGGGTCGCGATAATATCCCAGCTACGTTCGCTTTCTCCTGCGTTGTGGAGGAATCAAGAGTGTGATCGCTAGAGTGTCCACAGCTTGCGCCTTTCTGGGTAGAAAATGATGCAGCAGAACCTTTATGAGACGAGTAGCCTATTAGCGAACAGGAATTTGCAAAACGAAATGAAAAGAAACTCACGAGGTGGTCCATCAACGCCGTCGAACGAAGGATCGTATCTATCCGCCATCCGAAGCGTACCACCTTGAATCGTATGGTCTCTGTTTCTATCAAATACGACAAACGCAGGGTCCATCGGGTAGGGAATAGTAGATTCGTCTGGCTCAAATGACACCAGAGTACCGGTGTAATCCACCAGGGACTGTGAGGTCATAGACTGGACTTCGATGTTGTAAGCGAGTATGTCGTTGACGACGATGTTTCCTTCGTGACGGGAAACTTGAGGGATTGCGAAGGAAGCGCCAGTAGCGTCGTCGCGTACAGCTGGCTCGGCTTTGGAAGCTCCAGGATGGAATCGTTCTATGATAGTCAATGGCTCAGCGCTGAAGGAATACGGCGATATTCTTAAGTGAACAGTGAAAACGGGACGACTAGTGAGATGAACATACTTGAGATAGTCGTCAATGCTATGCGAAATTTTGATGCTATGAAAGATCGCGATTGGCAAAGGTGGCGAAGGGCATGCGATATAAAGTACACATACATCGATCGAGTGGATTGAGACTCTCGGACGGGAAGCTTGGTGACGACATTCGCAAGTATGAACCTCAATGCAGGTGGGACGACATCGGGACTGGGGTTAATTGCAAGAAGAGCCAAAGCGCTGTTCTGAAGGTATCGCACGTTCTCAAAAACATCATGTACAAGTTCGTCGATGGTCGGGCCCATGGTTGGGAACGGGATGGAGTTGACTGACATCGTGGCTGTGATTGAGCGAGGTGGAAGTTAGAAAGAAGATTTCTGTGGGCATCGTTGATAGACCATAGCTTATATACCTACCAGCTTCTCAGTCGCATTGACCGAGATTTGGCATCAAAGCTACACAACCGAGGGCCGCATTTGTATCTTTGGCCACAATACATTTGCCAAGCCGACGTGCCTTGGCCTTCGGCGCGGCGATCACTCCTTGGCCCGAATCCCGACATCCCGACACAGGCTATCGCATCCATTCAGCGAGCGAGCTACTTGAGAGAGCTACTGAGGTAGACACGAGGAAGCAGTACTGTCCTAGGAAGTAATGTTCGGTGGTGCGGTGTCATGATAACCGTTAACTCTTTGTTAGCGCTTTGCCTGTGAACGCCACACATCGAAATCGGCCCTTACTAATTGAACTTGAGAGTCGAGGCCATTCCACATGAATTCACCACCCACAACAGTAACCGCAATGTAGTTTGAGGTTTCTGTACCTTCCATCATCAGTATAGTTGCAACAGACTTGCCCTTCTTGAGGGAGCGTGCTGGGAAAAAGTATTGAGAGAACCCGGACGGCGAGCAGGAGTGTTCGGCCTTTGATCCAGTGGTACATATACGAGTCATTCCCTGAACTCGAGGCTGTCAACGGGGGCGATAGTACTCGGCATTTTCGCCATTAAGCTGTTTGAGCCAGTCGATGATCAGACATCCCTGGCTAATGCTGCGTTTGAAGCATTGGACGAGCTTTTAGTGAGTTAAACGTTTCTAGATGGGTGGTTTTTTTCGGTGGTCGTGTCTGGCAGCTGATGTACCCTCGAATCTCGATGGTCGGGATGGTCGATATTTGGTCGACATGGTGGTAGCTAGGTGTCCAAGTTGTCGGACCGGAATAGAGCCGAGTGTGCTACTTGCAGTGGCGTTGCGGCGTGGTTGACAACAGTCCTTCATACCATACGTTTGTTTAATAAGTTGTTACACCGTCGACACTACGCTTCATGATAAGTAAACTAAATCCGAAAACCTTCGCAGAGGATATATAGCCCCCATAATAATAACACGAACGACGTAACCACAACCCAGTACATAGATACATTCCTAACAATCTCATAAAGGCACACAGATTCACTTTCCAGCAGCAACAGAGATGGGAGAAACAACAGGCAACGCCCTCCATCTCTTCACCAGCTCTGCCCACATCCCTGCTCCAGGACCCGACGACGACGACGGTGGCGCCTCATTCTTGTCATCAAGATAGAATGTTCCGGGCATCTGCAAAGGTTCGTCCCCGTCATCGACATCGTTCGCTTCTTCCTCAGAAGAAGACCCCGTACCCGTCCTCGCAGCATCGGAATCCACGTCCGCGAACACTGCCTCTTTGGGAGACTCCGTCACCGCAATCTTCGGCGATGTTGGGTTTGAATCCGATGATGGTATGAAGGGTTCGTGTTTTGGTAGAGAATGTTGCCGTTGATGCTGGTCTTCTTTGTCTTCTGATCCTTTCCATCCCTCCTCGTCTGACTCCCCACTCTGCCACCCGCCGCTGCTCTTGCTGGAGATGCTGGTCCCGCTGTTGCTCCTACTAGATGCGGTGAGTCGGTGTAGAGCTCTAGCACTAGCAATAGCGCTTCTCCACCGTGCGCGCGGGTCAAAGTTCTCGCGGAGACCGACCGCGAGGTCGTGCTCCGTCGAAGGCGTGTGCGTTGTCAGCCACTGCAAGCTAGATCAGAATGGCGCACAAAGACAGAAGCAGGAGGCACATACAGGATGTTTGAGAGCTTGGACGGCCGTAGGTCGCTTCACCGGGTCCGGGTGAAGTAAAGTCTTGATGAAGTCCTTTGCTGCATACGAGCACGACGTTTAGGGTACTCTTAAGGAAAAGGAAAAGAACCGAGGGGGCTACATACCTGCAGCAGACACATTCCTCCAGTACTTGTCGTGGAAGACAATCTTTGCTTCCGTGGTCTCTCTGATCAGCACCTTAACGTCGTCCGACCGGAAGGGCGAATATCCACACAACAGGACGTAGGTGATAATCCTGGCGATGATCGTCAGCCATAGCATCGCCTGAAATGTTTCGGGAACGTACCCAGTTGACCAGACGTCGACTGCCTTGCCGTGTCCTTCGTTATTCAACACCTCTGGAGCGACGTATCCGAAGCTACCAGCTAACGAATGCAGCTGTTCCTCAGGTGAGTGTAGATGCTTCGCTCTGCCAAATGGTTGTGAGAAACGGGAACAATCACAATCACATAGCGAGAAGCACAGACGTACATGCCAAAATCCGCAATTACAATGTCACTGTCCTCGGTCTTGGTTCGGTAGAGGATGTTTTCGGGTCTGTACGTCACACATGAGAAAGAAGAGAAGAGGTTGGAAGAGAAATGCGTACTTCAGATCCCGGTGAACAATGTCATGGTCGTGTAGATACTGGATCCCGGTTAGTGTCGACCTAAAAGAGATTGGGTCAGGGCTGTGCGCGACATGTTTTCGACCGGGCAAAGAGCGCCCAAATGGCTGTTCTAGCCAGATCATATCTAGTAGATTCTGCGAGCACTGTCATTCAGGGATCAGCAAAAATGGAAGTTTCCGCCTGCTGCTGATGAAGTGGTCGCCCGAAGCGTCTCGCAGAGTCCTACCATCAGGTCCGAGGACTGACCTGGAGGAGCCGAACAGAATGAACATTCCCGTGGTTCTGGGAACGTTCATGCTTTCTCCTCACTGCAGTTGCCGTCTCGCAATGACAGGAATAAAGAACGCACCTGAGCACGCCGACAGCATCACTCTCTGTGAACTTGCCCTTCTTCAGAATCCTTTCGAACAGTTCTCCTCCGACGGCAAGCTCGAAAGAGAGATAATATTTATTCCGAGACTCGAACCATTCATAAAACTTAACCTAGAAGTATTTGTCAAATTGACTAGCGGTGGATTAGACTGAACAGTGACGAACGATATTGGGATGATCCAAACCCTTCAAGACCTCCATCTCGCCCCAAACGCTGGCCTCGTTCCCCTTGACCTTCTTCTTGGCAATCATCTTGAGGGCGACATCCTTCGTCAATGGGGTTTTCAGCGGTGAGAGGTGCTGTACGTCCGGGGGATTGCTCGTTCCTGCCGCAGCCCCATGCAGGGCAATCGCGACTTGTTCTGGGGGGACATGCCAGGCTGCGCGCTGTCGTTGCCAGGTGAACAATGCTCCAATTCATTGAGTTAATATGACTTACAACAACTTTTCCAAACGTTCCTGTACCCAAGACCTCATGAATCTCGTAGTTTCGCTTCTTATTAAAGCTCGGAGGTTGGGGAAGGATCGCTTGTTTGATAGACAGCATTATCTGTTTGGATGTTTATTTCTGGATGGTAATAGCAGATAGAACGCCATGGATGAAGCAAACAACAAGCAAAGAGTGATGAGGGAAATTACAAGGCCGCGGTAGGGGACTTGATATAATTTATAGTCGTGGTTGCTGGCTGAGATTGATTGCCACATATGGTGTCACGCGGAAGCGCGCAAGGGAAGCGCCACACAGCATTTTGCTTCCACCTTCCATTCTCGGCCGCCACGATGCTTCTGCTCTGCTTCAACTCTTTGACGCGTCTAACTCTGATTCGGACTGCTCTTTGGGTCGCACACTTATTTCAGGCTTGCACGCCAATTCGTCCCTCCCCCGCGTCATCGTTCGGTCATGAGCCCTCACCCTTTTTCAGCTCTCTCCCCTTCTCCGCTCGACAATCTACTACTTGTCCTGCTCTAACGAACGACATCCTACTAGAGTATCTCCCTACAATTTGATCAGTTAGCGCGGTAAATGGTGCTTACCTCTATATCTTTGGCCGACCTCCAAATCTCTCAATTCCGACGCTTCAAGCCTTTTGATCATGGAGACATTGACAGACACGGAGAGGAAACGGGCATGGAACACCCACATTGGGAGGGAGGGAGGGAGGGCCGTCTAGTGCGTGGTTCTAGGAAATGGCAAAACAAGTCATGCGTACTCACATTGTTCTTTCTCTGTCTACCCTTTTCTTAATTCGTGTTACAGCTTCTTGCGCCTCTTCATCGGTGCCCTCCATCCACACATTATCGTTCCTGAAGGAGAAGGGTTAGTGCGAGTATCGAAGCCATAGGAAGATCCGTACATACCTTCCTTTCCGTTTCTTCGCCGACTGACCTTTTTCTGTTCTTTTAGTAGCACTACCTTTGTCCTAGTTACTTCCAAACCTCTCTCCCATCCACCCGTAAACTGCACGCCCTGGAAACCAGCCAACCAATTCAACGTGCAGTTTGTGGTGGCGAATACTATGGAATACCCGCTGCGTGAGCCAAGCCTGTGAAGAGAGGAGTGCATATGCGCTATGTGGGATGTGCGCATATGCTTACCGGGAAGACGAGCGCTCAGAGAGGGCAGTGTGCGCATTGAGTATCATTAACAAAGAAGGGTTGCGGGTGGGAGACGAGTAGGTGAGCATTGGTGAAGGTCCTAAAGATTGTATTAAACACTTACCTTAGACTTTAGACATGTGAACCGCGTGGAGAAAGGAGTCTATCCGAAGAAGAATGCACTCCAGGAACGCCGATCGACTAGCGACTGTGATGCGCAAGACTCCCGACGTTCTTGATGAAGCTTCAACACAAAGTTGAGAGTCAAAAGAGAGTGGCTTACTTACCTACAGGCTGCGGATGCG
>RZIO01000004.1:2556003-2567011 GCA_004338095.1 Gloeostereum incarnatum
ACACCATCGCATTACACCCAATCACATTCACAATCCTTCATACCATACACCTCACGACAAGTAAACTCGTTCACAGAGGACATCATGAATAATAACACGTAACCACAACACCCAGTACATAGATACATTCCTAACAATCTCATAAAGGCACACAGATTCACTTTCCAGCAGCAACAGAGATGGGAGAAACAACAGGCAACGCCCTCCATCTCTTCACCAGCTCAGCCCACATCCCCACTCCAGGACCCGACGACGACGACGGTGGCGCCTCATTCTTGTCATCAAGATAGAATGTTCCGGGCATCTGCAAAGGTTCGTCCCCGTCATCGACATCGTTCGCTTCTTCCTCAGAAGAAGACCCCGTACCCGTCCTCGCAGCATCGGAATCCACGTCCGCGAACACTGCCTCTTTGGGAGACTCCGTCACCGCAATCTTCGGCGACGTTGGGTTTGAATCCGATGATGGTATGAAGGGTTCGTGTTTTGGTAGAGAATGTTGCCGTTGATGCTGGTCTTCTTTGTCTTCTGATCTTTTCCATCCCTCCTCGTCTGACTCCCCACTCTGCCACCCGCCGCTGCTCTTGCTGGAGATGCTGGTCCCGCTGTTGCTCCTACTAGATGCGGTGAGTCGGTGTAGAGCTCTAGCACTAGCGATAGCGCTTCTCCACCGTGCGCGCGGGTCAAAGTTCTCGCGGAGACCGACCGCGAGGTCGTGCTCCGTCGAAGGCGTGTGCGTTGTCAGCCACTGCAAGCTAGATCAGAATGGCGCACAAAGACAGAAGCAGGAGGCACATACAGGATGTTTGAGAGCTTGGACGGCCGTAGGTCGCTTCACCGGGTCCGGGTGAAGTAAAGTCTTGATGAAGTCCTTTGCTGCATACGAGCACGACGTTTAGGGTACTCTTAAGGAAAAGGAAAAGAACCGAGGGGGCTACATACCTGCAGCAGACACATTCCTCCAGTACTTGTCGTGGAACACAATCTTTGCTTCCGTGGTCTCTCTGATCAGCACCTTAACGTCGTCCGACCGGAAGGGCGAATATCCACACAACAGGACGTAGGTGATAATCCTGGCGATGATCGTCAGCCATACCATCGCCTGAAATGTTTCGGGAACGTACCCAGTTGACCAGACGTCGACTGCCTTGCCGTGTCCTTCGTTATTCAACACCTCTGGAGCGACGTATCCGAAGCTACCAGCTAACGAATGCAGCTGTTCCTCAGGTGAGTGTAGATGCTTCGCTCTGCCAAATGGTTGTGAGAAACGGGAACAATCACAATCACATAGCGAGAAGCACAGACGTACATGCCAAAATCCGCGATTACAATGTCACTGTCCTCGGTCTTGGTTCGGTAGAGGATGTTTTCGGGTCTGTACGTCACACATGAGAAAGAAGAGAAGAGGGTTGGAAGAGGAATGCGTACTTCAGATCCCGGTGAACAATGTCATGGTCGTGTAGATACTGGATCCCGGTTAGTGTCGACCTAAAAGAGATTGGGTCAGGGCTGTGCGCGACATGTTCTCGAGCGGGCAAAGAGCGCCCAAATGGCTGTTCTAGCCAGATCATATCTAGTAGATTCTGCGAGCACTATCTCGTGGCGAGGCTCGGGGTGTCATTCAGGGATCAGCTGGTATCCAAAATGGAAGTTTCCGCCTGCTGCTGATGAAGTGGTCGCCCGAAGCGTCTCGCAGAGTCCTACCATCAGGTCCGAGGACTGACCTGGAGGAGCCGAACAGAATGAACATTCCCGTGGTTCTGGGAACGTTCATGCTTTCTCCTCACTGCAGTTGCCGTCTCGCAATGACAGGAATAAAGAACGCACCTGAGCACGCCGACAGCATCACTCTCTGTGAACTTGCCCTTCTTCAGAATCCTTTCGAACAGTTCTCCTCCGACGGCAAGCTCGAAAGAGAGATAATATTTATTCCGAGACTCGAACCATTCATAAAACTTAACCTAGAAGTATTTGTCAAATTGACTAGCGGTGGATTAGACTGAACAGTGACGAACGATATTGGGATGATCCAAACCCTTCAAGACCTCCATCTCGCCCCAAACGCTGGCCTCGTTCCCCTTGACCTTCTTCTTGGCAATCATCTTGAGGGCGACGTCCTTCGTCAATGGGGTTTTCAGCGGTGAAAGGTGCTGTACGTCCGGGGGATTGTTCGTTCCTGCCGCAGCCCCATGCAGGGCAATCGCGACTTGTTCTGGGGGGACATGCCAGGCTGCGCGCTGTCGTTGCCAGGTGAACAATGCTCCAATTCATTGAGTTAATATGACTTACAACAACTTTTCCAAACGTTCCTGTACCCAAGACCTCATGAATCTCGTAGTTTCGCTTCTTATTGAAGCTCGGAGGTTGGGGAAGGATCGCTTGTTTGATAGACAGCATTATCTGTTTGGATGTTTATTTCTGGATGGTAATAGCAGATAGAACGCCAGGGCTGAACAAAACAAACAAGCAAAGAGTGATGAGGGGAATTACAAGGCCGCGGTAGGGGACTTGATATAATTTATAGTCGTGGTTGCTGGCTGAGATTGATCGTCACATATGGTGTCACGCGGGAGCGCCCAAGGGAAGCGCCACACAGCATTTTCCTTCCACCTTCCATTCTCGGCCGCCACGATGCTTCTGGTAACACAGCACTGATACAGCTCTTTGACGCGTCTAGCTTTCTTAGATTCTGATTTTAACCTTGAGAATTCTCTCTAGAAGATTCAACAGCACTATTAGCGTTTTGCTGCTAGCTTAGACAAAGCTTGGAGCACGTTAGCTGAGTACCTAGTACAGCTCCGAGTCTTCCTCGAGTCTTCCGGTGGTGCTTTATTGTACAGCTTCGTACTTTTCGGAATCGCTTGGTGATATACCAAGAAAGGCGAAGATATCGGCTAGATTCAAATCCGCCTTCTCAGCGAGCAGTATTTTGAATGCACGGGCTTCCGCGTTCCAGGATCGCGTCGTGCATCACAGCTACGGTCGTTGTTTCCGAGTCAAACTGCAAGCTAACATTCACAATGCTAGAAATGCACATACAATTATTTCCGCAGATACTGGGACCACACCTCGTCCGAGGGGATTTCCAATTTTTGATCATCATTGTCCAAGCTCTTGACGCTGCTAGCCGGCGAAGGCATGGCACTAGGGGCCTCCTGAAGAGACGCGGCGAGGCAATGAAGAAGAACATTCTTCAGCTCTTCTTCCAGTCTCGCTTCCAAGCCAAGCAACAGCTCATGCGACAATCCTGGCGGAGGTGTCCAAGGATGAACAACTCCATGCGTACCAGGCAGATCGCAGCTAGTCTCTCGCCAACCCAGGAGCAGCAAAAGCATGGCTTCCGCGCAACACCAACTGCTAGAGGCGTATTCTATTCAGAGTCAGCGCTGATTTTGGGCCACACAGGAAACTGATACACGTACCGCGGTCAAATATGCAGAGTGCTTCTCTACCAGCTCAAGGCGACGTGCATCTTCGCTAGACATGAGAGCCATGAGCATGGCTTCGCTATGCACGGCGCCAGAGAACACTTGTGACAGGTTCACGAGCTTGAGAAGTTTCCGTGCACGCTCGCCTTTCAAGCCTTCGGCTGCTGCCAATCAATGTACGATGGGCTGGTTGTTGTGCTGGGGAATCTAGGGCATCTGGCGGAGTCCTAGTGATGGTTGACAGGAGATCCTTGGAAGACGCCTTAAGGCCAAGTCCTAATCGTGAAAACTCTCTTTCATATTGCAAGACAAGACGCGAAAGCAATTGCTCAAGATCAAGCCACGAGCATCGACGGGGAGCCTGTGAGGTGACTACACTTACTCTGATAGAGGGGTTATGCTGGGTCGAATAAACCAGATTATTGCACGCAAACTACCACGCGACGATGCAACGGACATAGGGTGCGGTGAACGCCAAGAATCCCTCCGGTGTATACACGTCTTTGACAGGACGTGCAGGAGAGATAACTTCGCCTGCAACAGAGGTTAGTTTCCCAGCGTCGTCCGAGTAGTATTTGGGAGCTGTGCTCACCAGATGTTGCCCATATGTCGTCTTCATCAAAGCTCTGGTCTTCACTATCCTCCGACGCTCCGACTTCCCCTGGTAGAGGCTTTCCCTCTAGGAGTTGAGGGACAAGTAGGATTGCGCAAGGCCAATTTATGTATAAATGTTGTCAATTCCATAGTAGAACGACAAATATCCTTGTTTATGGCTTCACCAACGGGTTCACTTGTAACAGACATGACGGTTGTGGGGAAAGACAGGTATATGTACTGTGGTCCATTCAGGATCCTGATTCTGTGTCACGAACGCGTGACGTTCTCGGTGACTTGCTTTCGTCTCGCTTCCATCCTGTATATCATAATGTGAAGACAGGTATTCACTGATATTCATTCCCCACGATCGACCTGCTAGGTTCTCTCTCGAGTCCGCAATTGGCCCTAACCAACTCGAAAACACCAAGCTATCTGAACACTCAAGAGTTTGTCCCTTATTTTTCACCGTTGTCCCATGCTGAAATGGATTGCTTTTTCCCTACCTAGTGACCCTCTCCAAGGAAGAAGTCGCGTATTTTACCAAGCTCTACTTGGACCACCGCCCGGACGATGAGCCAGAAGAGGAGGAGCCGACACCACCACTGCCATGTCATCTCTCGGACTTGGCAGCAACGCGCCGTCGAGCGCCACCTCGCACCATACCAATGACCCCCACGCCGTCCCCTACGATGAGGCCAGAAAGTACTATTCCGACATGGACCTTCCCTCCAATCCCAGGTTGATCTATAGCAGCTGTGGTAGCCAGTTCTGGGGCCGACGCCGCAAGATTGACACCGTCTTTCGGAATGAGATAGCAGACCTCTGGGAAGGCGGGCTGTGGGAGGAGGTGCGGAATATGATTGACAACCACGGGGTACGTTAACATGCCATCCGTCGTTTCATCGAACCGCATGTAGCTGACTGGAACTTCTAGATCCCCTTTACGTCGATCGACGTCGTACGCTTCCGTTTGGCTGAGGGTCGCCAGGCGGAGTCGGACGAGGAGAGCGGCACGGACGACAACGACAACGCCGAGGTTAATAAGAAACAGGTCACCATCTGGGTTGGAGCCCGCGGTGACACTGTACCCACCGCCGCCCACAATGCGGCCGAGGCCATCTTGGAACTCCTTAAAAAGCATTCTATCACCGACGTCGCAGTCGAATTCCGAGAGGCATATGTGGAACAGAGCGTCACCGGCCCTCGCCTCCTCGCGCCCGTCAGCAGGGTCAACGGCCTCGCCCACGTCATCAGCCCGCTCACGCCTACCCTTGGCCTCAGCATCAATGCGGCTGCCATGCCTACGGTGCAGGGCACCATGTGCATCTATGTCAATGACGGGGCTGGGGGGCTCATGGGACTCACCTGCCGCCATGTCGTCTTCAGCGGAGGACACAACGACAAGTATACCTACCACAGGGACGCGCCCCGCCGCAACGTGCACCTGCTCGGCGACAGAGCATACCAACGGCTCGTCAAGGACATCGGGCTTGAGATCGGGGAGCACGGCATCAACGCAGACTTGTGGGAGAGGCAGATCAAGCTATTCAATACGAACGAGGCCAACGCCGGTAACGAGGCCGGTGGCAACGTCGACGACGACGACGCTGCTGCTGCTGAGGAGGCTCGTAGGGAACGAGCCGAGGCCGAGCGGCTGCTGGAACAGGAGCGTGCGCGCATGGAAACCCTCGCCGTGTTCCTGGACCGGGTTAAAAAGGACTGGAGTGACAAGGACAAGCGCATTATTGGCCACATCGTCGCCTCCCCGCCCATCGCCCTTAGCGTCGGCAGCAAGCCTCGTTCCAAGTTCACCCGGGACTGGGCTCTTTTAAAGCTTGATCGTCAGAGGCTCGGGCTCGGCTACAAGGGCAATGTCATTGATCTAGGTGGGTTTCATTTTGCCTGACCAGGACGGAAACAAAAAAGAAATACCTGACTCTTTTATCTAGGTCTCAAGATTTCGCCGGCCGAGTTCACAAAAATGTGCTTCCCCCACCCGAAGGCCAACTGGAAGTTCAAGTACCCAACTGACGGTCTCCTTCACATCAAGAGTATCATGGACGAGGAGCGCATGCGCAATCCCGACATGATTGACCAGGACGGCGAGCCGTGCCTCCTTGTTGTCAAACACGGCCACACCACGGGCACCACAGTTGGGCGCGCCAATGGCGTGCTGTCAGTGGTACGGCATTATAAGGCCGGGGGCACGGTCATCGAGGGAGACTCGCTCGAGTGAGCGGTTCTCAACCGCCACACCAAATCCGAAGTCTTCTCCAAAGGCGGCGATTCCGGCTCCGCCATCGCCGACATCAACGGTAACCTGGGAGGGATGTTGACGGGCGGCAGCGGCATCAACGACGCCTTCGACATCACCTATGCCACACCTTTCTACTGGCTCCTCGACGACATTCGCGCCTGGTTCCCCGACGCCAACCTCAGCGTCGAGCAGTTGTAATCGCCATCCCGGCAATGCTCCTTCTCTCGGCTTTTTTTTTTTCGGGTATGTATCCTCCGTCTGCCTGTCGTGATCGCTACCCCCATTTCCTGTTATTGATCGTCACCTCCTTCCTGTCGTTACCATGCTTGCTGCCATGTCCTTGTATGTCTTTACTGCTAGTCTAAATTGAAATACGTTGTGCCATGTTGGCCTTGAACTTGTGCGTTTATTATTTATTCCCGGCCGGGCCCGAATCTGGGACGTTTCCGAACGTACCAGAGATGCTGTTCCTTCTCGTGCTACCCAGACGATACACGAATGACGATATTCCATCTCCATCAGCCAATTGCTCTCGGAGTCGCACATTCGATCAGGTGCAGATGCGCCTCCTCTGCACTGTGCTACGATGGCCTGGCATCGATCCATTCGTGAGGCTTAGGCTACCCAGGGATGCCCCTATATTGGAGGTAGGGGCAACGAGTAGCCAGCCTGCAGACATCTTGGCTGGCAGGAGGCTGTATCACAAGTCTCTGGACTCCAGCAACCAACTCAGCCCTCCTCCCTGATGAGCCAATGTAGCATCGCGAGATGGCCAGTTGTGCCATCTCTTTAGCCATCTTGTCAATGGGACACTGTGTGACACACTCTTCTGCAGTCATTGTGTATCCATTCGCAACTATCGACATGTTGATGCCAACTTGATCCTCCGTCTTGCCCTTCTGTCCACCCAATGCCTTTGGCTTGACAACTTCTCACCACTGCAGGAGGAAGTCCAGAGCTTGGCAGCATTGGTGGTGTTCTTTCAATGTCAACTGACTGAAACATGGGCAGGGGATAGTCTTGTACTCTCATCAGATGGTTGTTTATCCTGCAGCCATCCACTTCTCCTACATGCAACTATCAATGCATGGAGGGAAACATGACCTGTCCTTAAAACACCTGGCTGCTTTGGCCTCACTACTCTCTGCTACTTTGCTGAGAGGCATATTGAGGCTTGAGTGCGGTGGAAGCTCCGTGATATGGTGGTGAGAGTAGATTGTGGCGTCTTGTGGCGTCCGCAGTTTCTTCCGACGGGAACATTCTACATAGCTTGGCGATCCGGACCGGCATGACAACGGATCCATTTCTGTTCCCTATACTGCCATGATTATCATGTTCGTATCCCTCTTCCACTTCTATGTCCTCGTTATTCTTGAAAACGTACTGAAGTGACTGGCGTTGACCTTTAGAAAACAATGCATTACAGCAGATCAGAGGAGAGTTCTAGAGATTCCGATGCCCAACGGTCCCCAACCTCATCCTCCCGACCTCACGGTCCTCTATCTCTTCGCTCTACCCGAGACTTTCGCACACCTTCCGAGAAATTCCGCTCTGCAGTCCACAAAGCCATTGCATTGAATCGTACCTACAACGCATTCCAAGATGCCATAGGACACGAACGAGCTGGGGCAGAACCTGGTATCGATCCTCGTGGCCAGTCCTCTAACGCTCAATTCGGCGGAGTTAAGCAGGATTGTGTTATTGAAGTGACAGACTATTCGGCTGTGAGATGCAGTTTTGGCAGGATGACGAATAGAGAGTTTGTGAACTTTCTGGCGGATGAGGGGGCGAGTGAGAGGGAGGCTTGGGGGAAGGTGAGGTGGATCAACGTAACCGGTCTTTCGTGGGATGTTGTCAAGGCGCTGGGAATTAAGTACGGTGCGTTCGTGTGTTGGTTTTTGGCTTCGATAGCTGCTAACTCTTGCGCCATTATAGACTTGCATCCTCTAGCTCTTGAAGACGTCTTTCTGTCTCGCCGAGAAACACGTTCCAAGGCGGACTACTACCCTCAACACCTTTTCCTCCAGATCCTTTCTCACGAGCTCACTGTTCGGGAGGAAGTCATTAGCACCGAGTCTGCCGCCCTGGGATCGACGCTGGCGGACGATGAGTATGAGATGGAGGATATGTCCAGTTCCTACGGATCCGAAGCAACGTCCAAACAAGGCATGCTGTTGTCAGGCAAACGGAAGACGAATCCCTTGCATATGATAGCCAGCCTTAAGGATCCCGTACGCTTTCTCTCTGATATACTAGTTCCCTCTTGACGTTCTCTACTGCAGGTCAAATTCATGACGCGCCGACGTCTCAAAGAACAAGCATTGCTGGAGGTTCTCAGGCGGAGCGAAACACAGGTGAACGTGAAGATCAGCCCTGTCTTCGTGTTCCTGATGCGTGATGGTAAGTATAAGCACCGTCTTGTCTACTTGCTAACCTAACATACATGTTCCCTAGGTACTGTGATATCCATCTCACATACTCCTGGATTGACGGACCCCATCAAGGAGAGGCTACAGGAGAGTGACACAGGCCTGAGAATGATGCCAGACGCGTCGATGCTGGTTCAGAGTATCTTAGATCTCAGTCTGTATCTTTTCTCTCTTACGCTTGCGCTCTCCGTTATACCTTCGCCAACTGATCACCACCGTTCTAGTCGTAGACAAGGCTCTAGAGGTAACAGAAGAGTACCAGCGCAAGATTGACTTCTTCGAGCGTCAAACTCTCCTCCAACCCAAGATGAACCTTGCCCGTAATCGTCAGTAACATCTCTGCATGCTTTCCCCCCTTCTTACTCCTCGCCTTCGTAGTACACGTCCTAACAAATGATCTCATCCTCCACCAACGCACTCTAAAACCCCTTCGCTCACTCGTGTACGCCCTCAGGCGATACGATAGTGAACGTGAAGAGGGAGGATATATGACGCGTCGGACGCAGATCTATCTTGCTGACATTTTGGACCATACAGATTATATTTTGAGGAGTCTGGATACGATTGAGGATGTCGCGGAGAATCTAATTGATTTTGCGTTTAATGTGCGTGTCAAGCTGTTCTTTTGTATGTGCGACTGCAGGCTGATGAAGAGGCGTTGGTGTAGATGAAGCAGTATGAGATGAATAATGTCATGTCTGTGCATTATCGTACGCGTCGTCCAAGGTTTGCTGATTATAAACTTCTATGTACTGTTTGTAGACGGAAGCTCACATTGGGAACAATCATATGCAATCCTCTTATCATCCTCACCACATACTTCGTTCGTCTCCTTTTCTCGTCCCTTTCCCCTTGGCACTGCTGACGGTGGTCGGATTCAACAGGGGATGAATTTCACTCCCATGTGGTCTGTAAATCAAAACTCTGATCTCCTGTATGTCTCACCTACTCACTCCCTCTTCCTGTGCCCTTTGTTTTGATGTACATTCTCTTCGAGGTTTTGGAAGATCGCGCTCCCGATGATGGCATTCCTCGTCCCGCTGGTGTATTATAGAGATTTGAAGCGGATGTGGGAGGAGAAGGCCGCGGTGGGGCATGGTGAGGTACGTTCTAACATCGGTGTGATGGGTGTGGGTATGTGATCGCTGATTATATTGTCGTGTCTTGAAGATGAGGAAGCCCAGACTGCACCGGAGAAGGAGAGGATTTAGGTGAGGTTGATGAACATGAACTTCTACTGTCGGAAGAGGAATGGATTTGGCTGGTGCGTACTGCTCGAAAGTTGAAGCGGAGGACTAATGTACGTATTTCACAGCACTTGGCGTTGAGCAGGTTTAGACCCGCTCCAGCCCGCTCCTCCCATATTGGAGACTCGATTGGGAGCGGTATCGATCATTACAAGGCCATGCATATGGCCAAATCACCGCGAGTGGACCATATGGTACATTGTATATCTAAATAATGCCGAAACGGGCGTTCGGTCGAGTGGGGTGCTAAAATTCTTGACACGAAGAAGCAAGTAGCTCGTATGTAGTTACTTTCAGAAACAACACAGGTACAATTATCGCACTATATAGCACTCGCTGAAACACGTATCGTGAAGAGAAGAGGAATCGAGGTAGATAAACGGTGTGTGATTCAATGGTGATCGAATGCAAAAGGGTAGACGTACTGCCGGAAGATTTTGTCGAGCTCATCGTCTGACTGGCGAGTGCAGAGCTCGAAGACAGTCATGCTGAACAGTTCATAGTAAGCATTATACTGTCCAGCCGACTGAGCAGCCCGAGCTATCTTGGCATCTTCGTACCAGACTGGAGCCTCTCCGCGGGTGATGTAGCTCCACCGCCAAAACGGCCCTGCGGCGCAGAATACTAGGACTCCATTGGCGCTAGGATACGCACGAAAGAAGATGACAATGTACTTCACCATTGCGTCCATCGCTTCGACGATAGCCGCCAGAACCTGGTAAAGGAACTGTAGGTCGTTCTCTTGGGCGACTGGTGTTTTCATAGAGCGAGTTGGGGCATTCTTGATCTCTATGAATGCGGGCAAGCACTCATGAATGGTTTTTCTCCCTCCCCGACGGCGATAGCGACCACAACCAATGTCATCGTCCGGTCCAGGGTGACGCATGCGGTAGGTTCGGGTGTGGACGGTCGTCAAGTCAGGAAATTTCTCCACCTCAGCTCCAGGAACGGTGGCGTCGCTCATAAAAGAAGCGTCGGCGATGCCCCCTCCATCGTCCGAACTCGGAGTGTCAGCACTTGCCTTGCCCTCGTCATCATAGCCGCTCCCTTCGT
>RZIO01000004.1:2575236-2593461 GCA_004338095.1 Gloeostereum incarnatum
GGGTGGGCATCGGCGACGCTTCTTTCATGAGCAACGCCACCGTTCCTGGAGCTGAGATCGAAAAGTTTGCCAACTTCACAATTGTCCATACCCGGGCCTACCGCATGCGTCATCCTGGACCGCACGATGACATTGGATGTGGTTGCTATCGCCGTCGGGGAGGAAGAAAGACCACTCATCAGTGTTTACCCGCACTCATCGAGATCCAGGACGCCTCACCTCGCTCTCTGAAAATGCCAGTCGCCCAAGAGAACGAATTAGCCTTCGATCGTAAGGTTCCGGCGGCTATCGTGGAGGCAATGCATGCAATAATCAAGTACATTGTCATCTTCTTTCGTGTGTATCCTCGGGCCAAAGGAATCCTGGCCATCTGTGCTGCAGGGCCGTTTTGGCGGTGGAGCTACATTACCCACGAACCTGCTCCAGTCTGGCACGAGGAGGACAAGAAAGCCCGGAGTGCCCATTCAGCCGGAAATAACAACGCTTATAATTACTACCGAACTTTCAGCGAGTCTATCTTTGAGCTCTGTACTCGAAAGTCAGACAACGAGCTCGACAAGAATTTCCGGGAGTACGTCTATCCTTTCGCGTTTGAACACCATTAATGCGCCAGCTATCTACCTTGATCTTTTCTTTTGTTGATGACGACGTCCTTCGACGATTTATATTTCTGATCTCTCCCTTCATCTTCACGACTTTGACAAACAGTACATGAGCTTCAACTATGTATAATTTTACCTTGTTCTAAATGTAAAAATGAGCTTCAATGTGATGTCGTGCAAGATTCTCCACCAATCAAAGTGGTTCCAGTATTGATTTGGAAGAATAACATGCACGTCAACGCCGCCGCCCGCCTCAAGCTCAAGTTTATATAGTCAAGTCCGTACCTATGTAAGTAAGGGTTCGGAATGCGGCTTCCAAAACCGTGATAGATGCACGCAGGTCAATTTATGCGCTCAGGCATGGCTTCCCCTAGCCGCCGATCCTTCTCACCGCGGCACAATACATATTGAGGCGTTTCACCGAACTTCGAAGCCTCAACATCCCAAAGATGAATGGCCTTATCCTAACGTACGGTCATATGCGAGACCGATTAGTTCACATTGGCCATATACTCCCATCAGCAGGAAAGGAAGGGGGATAAGCTGAATCATGTCAATTTCGCAAATTACACAAAGGGAAACAAGGTCATACAAAAATACTGAGCATGAGAAGGTTGAAGGCTGTCTAGTGAATATACCTAAATGAAGGATGTAGATTACCAAGCCTAGAATACGTTCAATGAATCGTCGCCACTTGTAACGCAATAGAACTTACATGTCTATGTTCTCCTTCTGGAGACGATAGTCACGCTCTCCCCTAGCCCGTTTTGCGTTCTCGTACTTCTGGTATGCCAGTAGCGACAAGCAGCAGACGCAGACGGAGGCTGCCATGGATAAATTGAAAGAGTTTCCCTTGCGGTACCCGGAGGGGGCGTCGGTGGCGACGTAAGCCCAAACACCAGCAACGGAACCTGAAGACATCGCGATTGGGCATCATCAACTGGCCTACCACGGTCAATGAACCGTGATAACGTACCGATGCCACCAATTCCAGTTACCACGGCACCAACCATCGCACGGACGGTGTCGGGAGACGCATTGGAGGATGCCCACCCGAGAGCGACGGGGCCAAGGATCTACAACAGTTAACAGGAGGCGGAGACGCAGTAAAAGAAGAGGACTCACAAATCCACCTGACAGGTTCAAGAAGCAGGCAGCATATCGCGCCTTCGTGGCGCTGGCTGATGTTGAAATCCAGATCGAGTCTGCTCATCCTAGGCGGTTAGCAAAGTATCCCAACACAGCATGAGCGGAAACATACATCCAATGATGGTCAGAATACCTCCGAACATGCAAAACGGCCAGTGTTTGCGGTATTTCACGCAGCCCATCGTGCTCAAAAGGGCAACTCCTCCAGCGCATCTAGAAAGAAAGATGTAGAATTTCAAGGATCAAAATGGAAGCACAGGCACGTACACGTAAACCGGTACCACCAGGAGCTGGATGCGGATGGTCGAAGCACCGGGATAGTTTACCCGTAGGATCGACGGGCTGACGACGTTAGAATGGAAGACCATGAGGAAGATACAATGGACCTACAGGAAAATTCCAAGGCCCTGGACCGAGACACTGGTCCCAATGAAAAGCCTGCACAAACAGCGATTTAAGGCCACGAAAATACGGCGCAACGCGGCCCGCTATACTTACCAGCAGCAAGCAAAGGTCGTGACACTGAGGAATCCACGCTTGATGAGATACAGGTTGATCTTCTCCTTGGTGTCCTTGATCTAGGCTTGATTGTCAGATGCTAGTACTTAGAAAATCTTAATCGGGGTAACTCCCGTACCGATGGTTGATCAACAAAGATACGACGGATAGCCAGTTGGCGCTCCTCCTCGTTGAACAACTTCGTGTGCTCGGGGTCCGTTGGGAACAGCCAGATCATGGCAATACCGACACCGACGGTCATAATACCCTCTGATGCATTTACAAGCGTCAGCATTGGCCCAGCCACTGCATGAGTTCTCCAGGCTCACCTACGAGGAATATATTCTCCCAGCTAGACCGGGATCCAATATGGTCTATGCTGAGCAATGCAGCGGCGAGTAAACCACCAACTGACGTGAAACGAGTTAGCTCTCGACTCCATAGAAGCATAGGGACCGATACCCACATCCCCCAGCAGATGCGGCAGCCACCAGCATGAAACATCCTACACGGCTGGTCAGCTCATGACGTCGGTAGTATCTGGTCAAGAGATAGCTGGAAGGCAGGATTAGCGAAGATATGGCAGACGTGTGTTCCACAATGTACCTGATCCCCGGCATGGTAACGGCCTCTGAAAGTCCTAGCATGATACGGGTAGCGTAGAATCCTCCCCTGTCGTGCATGAATGCGCTAGCCATAGTGACAACGCCGAAACCAATAATTCTAAGTATACAGTTGTCAGTACCGGGTTTGCGAATCAGGTTGGAAATGACGTACGATAAGGGTACCATCACAAAGCCGTACTTTTTGATCATCAACGCAAACGGAACCTCAAAGAGTGTGTACGCGACATAGAACTGAAAGCGTGTGAGCAAACTTAGCAAAGTGGAACAATTTGGAACCTACGAGACTGGTCCCAATGTTGACTGGTGCACATGAGGTGAGAATTTAAGCTCAAGGATAGCAGGCTTATCACTCACAGTCGTAGGTATACAGACCAAGATCATTTACCAAGCCGGCGGACCTGATAGAAATTCGTGAACATACATATCTCGTTAGTTGAAGGCAAAAGCTTACCTTGCATTTCCTACGTTCTAGTCGCGCGTAGCGCTGTGAGTTCCGAAGCAATGCCACGAGCAGGGAGACTCACGCTTCGCTAGAAATAGACGGTTAGCGCTCGCGCTGTACTCCAGAACGTAACGAAACCACTCACGTCAAGGAACATGAACGTGTAGCATAGTGTGACGATTGGAAGAATCCTATTCAACAACACAATCAGCAATTTGCCCAAGGCAGCACGTAGCACTACTCACGTCCAATCAAGCTTCCGTCGCAGCTTTCCCTCTGCGACGGGGTCGATTTCAATCGGCGTTTGAGACGAACTGGCTGCGGGATCGGCGTTCTTCTCCAGGCTTTCGACGGACTTTGACATGTTGCTTGATGAATGTAAGGAATGGAAGTACGAAAGCCCCTTGTGACTTCTTGGACTTGGGGCAATCAAAGCAATGTCGACACGTGTGATTTAATGGCATCGATTTGGGTATTGGCCAACTCTATGTTGCAGAACATGTACGCGCTGCAGCTTCTTCAAGTTCTCGTTAAGCCAGGTTGAGTCTAGCATGCTCCATTCACCAGGGCACTGCTGCATATGGATGATCAAGAGACATCGACTGATTGGTCCCCCGATAGGAGGGTGGAGATAAGTACATCCGCTTCTGTGCCAGACTCAGAAGGCTTCGGAGAGATGCCCAGAGAATAAATGTGTTGTACCCAAGTTGTCCCAAGGTGTAACTACTAACCTCTTGCAACGGTGAGAAGAATCGACATAATATCACAGGGAAAGAGTCTGAAAGACTACGTGTGCGGCCTGCCAAAGAAAACATGGTTATTGAGGAGGATCTGTATGCAGGGTGGCAACGACCTTCCAAGATATACTGTAAATAGTCAGCGTCGGCCGAAATGTATCGGCTATGGTCCACGTGTCCTCCGACCGAGGTATATTCCTCCCTGGTCTCGACCGCCATGTCTGTTCCAAGCGAAACCGTTAGTGAAGCAACAAGGATACTCGTCGCTCTATAATGGCATTAACAACCTTTCTCAACGAATTGTCCTTTTGCAATCATAGTTCTCCTTTAACTCTTTACGACGGTGTACGCCACACAAGCGGCAACCCATTCAATGTCATTGCAACACTTTTGACTGCGGATAGGGGACGAGTCCGATTGCAGTCTCTGAAGGATTCTGTTAATGCAGTGACTGTTGCGCAAGATTCCACCGAGCAGTTCGTCATGGACGTGTTCGTGACCACTGACAGCTAACGCGTCTTGAAAACGCGTTATTGTCTTTCTCAGGGACTCTTCTCTTACCTTTCATGAAATAATTCTTGAAGAGGTATGCACTTTCTATCTCCGTACCTTGTCTTGTTGTGTACTTACGCTTGACCCTCTCCAGGAAACAATTCCCGCTGTCTGACTCCGCAGGTCTTCTTGCTCATACGCGGGAAGTATCCAGGCTCATCACAACGAATAACCATTTAAGTTCAGCGACTTGGTGTCTTACGATTTTGAATAATCTCGGCCACGGATTTACCATTGAGAGCCACATTTTTTAGCGCAGCTCCTGAGAATGAGACTGGTTCCATGCTTGCATCCTTGATCGCTCTATGCCAGCCTGACGATAGTGTGGCGAACTTATCCATGGAAATAACGGCATCCGAATGCCTGTTTGAATGCCTGGAGGCGGTGGACCTCCCTATCACACGAGGGGACAGTGGCCTCCACGGAGCTGTCACTCTCAGCTATGCTACAATTCCGCCATGGGCGCAAGCACTGTCCTTAATACTTGAGGTAGTCGCCGACTCAGAAGGGTGGGAGGACGGGCCTGGCATGTATTTCACACTTGCCATGTTCGTTCGACTCAAGCCGGTCATTGATACTCTGTTCAACGGCAAAACAAATCTTGCGTCTCTTCTTCAGACTCACGACCAGTTTGTTCTCGCCGAGGGAAACCCTCTCGGGGCATCAGAGGAGTGTTCTGAAGCAGACGATATCTGGACAGCATTCAGTGAGTACAGCTCCCAAAATACCATTCCGATGACGCCGGGGAGCTAACCTCTGGTTCAGGCAAAGTTCTATCTTCCGGACATCCTGTCAAAGATGTGCATACGTCGGAGGGATTCCTAGCACCCGCCTCAAGTTTAAATAGTGATCTCTGCACATATGTAAGGGTTCGGCACCCTCCTATGCGACTATCAATAACTGTGGTCGATGTAAGTGCCCAGGTCAATTTGGCACACGTAGTCTTCCTCTGTGAGCGCAACTCACGTTCTTGATGGCATCTCGCTGAAGAGTCCAAGTGACCTTATCTCTAACATCTCATCAGATGCGAGACCGATCAGTTCACCTTGGCCATACATTCATAATAGCAGGTCGGTGAAATGAAGGGAGCTTGTGGAAGCCACATCAAGGTCATCAAGTCACGTTACTGGTAGCGAGTCTAGGAACACGCCTTGTTTCGTACTTCACTTCCTCACCCTCGTCAAGCAACATAACATGTCGTCAAAGTCCACCGGAAGTGTGGAGATGAACGCCGGCCCCGCAACTAGTTCGCAGACACCAATTCAGATCGACCCCGTCGCAGAGGGAAAGCTGCGGAGGAAGCTTGATTGGACGTGAGTAGTGTGCGTCACAGGCGGGCATTGGGTCGATTGAGCATGTTTAAAAAGGATCCTTCCCATTGTCACGCTATGCTACACGTTCCTTTTCCTTGACGTGAGTGATTTGTTACGCTCTGAAGTAAGGTCTGCGTGCTAACAATCCACTACTAACAGCGAAGCGTGAGTCTTCCTGATACGTGTCCTCGTTTTTGGAACTCATAAGGGCGCGATTAGAACATAGGAAATGCAAGGTCTGCTTTTGGCTTTCAATCATGCGTCTTCGTGTTCATGAATCTGTTCCAGGTCCGCCGGTTTGGTCACTGACCTTGGTCTCCACACCTATGACTGTGAGTGAGGAGTCTGCTACCCTTAGATTCTCATCTCACGCGCACCAGTCAACATTGGGACCAGTCTCGCAAGTTCCAAATTGCTCTGCATTGCTTTGGCTCATTCATTCTCAGTTCTACGTCGTATATATTCTCTTCGAAGTTCCTTTTGCATTGTTGATCAAGAAGTATGGCTTTCGGATGGTACCCTTCTCGTATACCCCCTTCAGCCTGACTTGCAATGCTGCTACTGATGGCTGGATACTCAGAATCATTGGATTTGGCGCTGTCACCATTGGTAGCGCATTCATGCACAACAGAGCAGGGTTCTACGCTACCCGTATTATGTTAGGAATCTCAGAGGCTGTCACCTTGCCAGGCATTAGGCAAATAGAGGAAGTTATCTCTGCATTCTCTCCGCTGATCCCGTGTTCTAGTTACCTCTTGACAAGATATTACCGACGTCATGAGCTGACCAGCCGAATAGGATGCTTCATGGTAATAGCCGCCTCGTCTGCCGGTGGATGTGATTATCAATCTCCATGCCTCGGCAAGGTGGCGAGCTAACTCTTTCCTATTAGTTGGTGGCTTACTTGCCGCAGGATTGCTCGGCATAGACCATATCGGATCGCGTTCTGGCTGGGAGAATATATTCTTCGTGGGTGAGCTTCAAGTACCCATGTGGACATAGCTGGCCCGATGCTGAAGCTTGTGAACATCAGAGGGTATCCTCACCGTTGGCGTCGGTATTCCCATGGTCTGGCTGTTCCCTACCGACCCTGAGCGCACCAGTATGTTCAACGACGAAGAGCGCAAACTGGCTATCCTTCGGATCTTTGTTGATCAACCGTCGGTATGAGAGCTCCTCTGATTGATGGTTCTGCCTCTGACATATTAACCCTAGATCAAGGAAACCAAGGAGAAGATGAACCCGTATCTCATCAAGCGTGGATTCCTCAGTGTTACGACCCTTGCTTGCTGCTGGTGAGCAGAGCCGGCCGCGTGTATCCCGCACTCATACTTAGTCTTACACTTATCTATCCAGGATTTATATCGGAGGCAGCGTCTCAGTCCAGGGACTTGGAATTTTCCTGTAGGTTCCATCATATCATCCTCATGGTCTCCCGCTCTGACATTGTCAGTCCGTCCATCCTGCGGATGAACTATCCCGGTGCTTCAATCATCCGCATCCAGCTCCTGGTAGTGCCGATCTACGTGTACGTGCTTGTGCCTCCATTTTCATCCTTGAATCTTACATTTTTTTGCTCCAGGTGCGCTGGCGGAGTTGCCCTCTCGAGTGCGATTGGCTGTGTGAAGTACCGCAAACATTGGCCGTTCTGCGTGTTCGGAGGAATCCTGACCATCATCGGATGTATATCACCGCTCCTTCCTGAAGATCTTCCACTCACCTCACTCGAATGAGCAGACTCGATCTGGATCTCAACATCAGCTACCGCTACGACAGCGAGATATGCTGCCTGTTTCTTGAACTTGTCAGGTGGATTTGTGAGTCCTCCTCTTCTGCTACATCTCCGCTTATTGACTATTGTAGATCATCGCCCCTGTCGTTCTTGGTTGGGCTGGCTCTAATGCGTCTCCCGACACTATCCGCGCGATGGTTGGTGCCGTCGTGTCTGGAGTTGGTGGCATTGGTACGTCATTCATTGGCTACGGTATGCCAGCTGGTACTCAATCGCAATCCCGTTAGGCTCTGTCGCCGGTGTTTGGGCTTACGTCGACACTGACGCCGCCAGCGGGTATCACAAGGGCAACTCTTTCAATTTGTCTATGGCAGCATCTCTCTGTATCTGCTCTTTGTCGCTAGTGGCGTACCAGAAGTACGAGAACGTGAAGCGGGATAAGGGAGAGCGTGACTACCGCCTCCAGAAGGAGAGCATAGACATGTGAGTTCCAATGAGTTACGATTTACAAGTAACGATATATTGAACATATTCTAGGCTTGGTAATCTCCATCCTTCATTTAGGTATATTCACTAAAGAACCTCCTCATGCTAAACATTGTTGTATGATATTGTGTAATTTGCGAAAGTGGCATGATTCGGATTGTTGGTGCCATACACACATAAGCATCGTGGCAGGCGTGAGGCGTTCGCACTTAATCTAGTTCCCATACTACATCCAGAGATACCTCTTTGGAAAGGAGAATCTAGAGAAGGCATCCTTGTGAGAAGATGTCGACTGAAGAGAGGATGCAGGCCGGCGGAACGTGTTCTCTCTCTCTCGTCTGTTAACGTTTTTGCACTACTAGACTACCTACTAGGATCTGCTATACTCGCTACGACTGACGCCGTATGTTACTTATGATTTTGCTTTTGATGCAATATTGCGTGCTACACTCTGACCGGGACGCCACACTTGCTGAAATGTGGCGGTCGGAGCTTGCCTCCAGCCTCCACCACTGGCTGCTCCCAGACTGCTCCGTCAAGACTCAAGAATGGACTACGTCTATAATGCTCCGTGTCGTTCTGGAGAATTCTGGTCATAAGAATTTTAAATTTACGCACACGACACGTGAGGCGTACCGTCGGCTGCGACTTGAAGCTAGGCACCTGCTGGCGGACGCGGGCATTCTTACGGCGCGTTATGTAGCACCATCATCCTGCCGACCTGTCATACACGAGACAAGGCTCTAGAGTTGCTCTAGAGTAAAAATTTCCGCAAGCGCGGGCAGCAGAAGCCAGTCGCTGAGTCAGGAAGTCTGAGTCACCGCCATGAGTCGAACAACGCCGAACCCACTTGGTTTTAACGCTACCCACAAGCTACCCATGCTGAAATGCTGAAATGTGACATATTTTATCCAAGGGCTTCAGAATTGGGGTGTGCACGGGTCTACTCTCTGGGTATTCTGGAAAATCTGGGCGAAAACTAGAGCCGAAATCGTTCTATTTTACCAACCTCTTTGCTTCTGTGGTCCCCCATGACCAGTTTACAGCCTCGCCGACGGTATTGAAACCCTCGTCTGATCTCGGTTTACTCATGGAACGTTGAGGGAGAAATGTGTATAAAAGCGCGAGCCATCGATGAAGATAGTCGTGTGTTCTTGCTTTCCAGGATCACGACTCAATGGGCCGAACTAAAATCTTACTGCTGTTGTCGCTTCTGGTGTCTAGCAGCGTTGCTCAGGAATTTACATCTAGTACGTCCTTGCCATCGGACCTCGTCGTGTCTGCACTGAAACCGCCCGTTTCCTGTAGGATCATGGGATGAGGCATATGCCTTAGCGGAATCTACCCTTCTGAAGCTGGATCGGTCGGAGAAGGTTGGGATTGTCTCTGGTATTGGATATCTCAATGGTACGTATCTCTATCATTTGGAGCTCGTGTATTGTTGCTGACGCGGACATTCCAGGTCGTTGTGTCGGTAATAACTCGCCAGTACAGCGCGATAGCATCAACATCCCGTCTCTGTGTTTCCAAGATGGGCCTGCCGGCGTTCGGTTCGTATTTCCTAGCTCTTAGTATGCACACAGTTCGTCAATTCCGTACACTGCAGAATTGCTAAGAATACCACGGGTCTGCCGGCCGCGATCAATGCAGCCAGCACGTTCAGTCGTCGTTTGATGAACGCGCGGGGAGCGATTTTAGGCAAGGAATCGCGTGGGAAGGGAATCAAGTATGTGCAATTCATCGTATCACTTCTTTCGGGTGTTGATGTCTTCGTCAGCGTTATGCTTGGGCCCGCTATGGACATCGTGAGTGCGCATACAATACGTCTCCGTCAATAGCTTATAACTGCAATAGATGAGGAACCCTAAAGCAGGTCGCATCTGGGAAAGGTCAGTCGGTCCTTCGACTATTGGACGACGTCTTATGATAGACTCTCCAATAGCTTTGGCCCCGATCCTTACCTTCAGGGAGAAGGTGCCTATGAAACTATCACCGGAATCCAGAGTGCTGGTGTGATGGCATGTGCAAAACACTTCGCTCTGAATAATCAGGAGCTTTTTAGGTAAAGCCTGAGTCGTGGCGTTGTACCCGTCATATTGGTATTATACTGTTCTTCCAACAGGACAACATCCTCGTCTAACGCTGACGATCGAACGATACATGAACTTTATGTCTACCCTTACTTGAGGTCTATTGAGGTGAGCCCTAATCTATACATCGTTCTTCTTTGTCCAGACTTGATGCATGCCAGGCCAACATCGCTACAGTCATGTGCAGCTACAATTATGTCAATGGAACGGCTGCATGTGAAAACGAGAACCTACTTGGAGACGAGGGGATTCTAAGGAAGAATGGATTCAGAGGTGTGTCAATGCGGTACATGCTCTTCGTTTGCGCAGGACTGATTATTCTGATGAAGGTTTCGTGATGTCCGATTGGTTTGCGACCTACGCCAACGCGACCGTTCACGCGAATGCTGGCATGGATGTTGATATGCCTGGAGGGATGCCCGGTAGCATTCATTTCTCACTCGTGAAGTACAGCGGCTGACCTCATCGTGATCCAGGCATTGCCGATGGTGTCTATGGTGAACATCTCACCGCCGCTCTTGAGGCGGGAACTGTCAGCACCGAGGTATGGGCCTTGTTCAAAGGGTCATGCTGTCGCTAATCCCGTCTGAAACAGACTCTTGACAAGATGACTCTTCGTGTTCTCGCGGCCTTCTACTTTGTTGGTCAAGACTCCGTGCGTATGCCTTGCCTGCTATCTCGTTTCCCTCACTTATCTCCGTGTATAGAGTTTCCCTGATTTCAATGTTAGCTTCAACGACAGCGTCCGAAGTGATGAGCATACCGCCATTGTCAAGCAGATCGCCGCAGCCTCTTCTGTCTTGCTGAAGAACAACCGGAAAGTTACTGCCAGAGGCAAGACTTCCCGTGGCTTGCCCCTGTCTTTGAAGGACCTTTCATCCATCGCTGTGATTGGCGAAGACGCTGACTATCAAGGAGAGGACTGTAATAACCACAATAGCTGCCCAAGCGGCACATTCTCAATTGGGTAATGCCTCCGTTTCACTGAGTACGCCTCTAGGGTATCATACTGATCAATGTGTGTAGATGGGGCTCTGGGGCGAATAATCTGGATTTTACAGTACCACCCATTGAGGCTCTTAACGCCTACGTTGGCTCAGCTGCAAAAATTACGACGTCCTTGACGAACGATACTGAGGCTGCTGCTATTGCTGCTGCGGGGAAGGACGTGGCCCTTGTGTTTGTCAATGCGTACGTCTCCCTCGATTCAAGGACGCGAACGACGCTGACTCTTTCTCTGCAGTCAGTCAGGAGAAGGCAACCGTCCAAGTGACAGGGACGACCTTCTTCTTTGGTACAACGGAGATAACCTGGTGAGTTTTCTTTCCTTCTGTCGTCTCTCAGCTCTAACCCGTTGTTCAGGTCAAAACCACCGCGTCCGTGTGCCGGAATACCATCGTCGTGATCCACTCTCCGGGGCCTGTCGCGTTAGAGTGGTCTGATCATCCTAACATCACTGCTATCATCTATGCTGGTCTTCCTGGGGAACAGACGGGCCCTGCGATCGTCGATGTGCTTTTCGGCTTGTACAACCCCAGCGGACGCTTGCCTTTCAGCATTGACGAGGTATGTGCTTGTGCTAATCTTCTTTTGCTTTATCTCACTATTCATTCAGGACGAGGCTTCTTACGGAACTGAGATTCTTTACACCAACGACACAGTGATTCCTTCGGTACGTACCCTGTGATTTCTGCCTGTATACGTGTGCCGCTCATGGTTTAAAAGATTGACTACACCGAGGGACTCTTCCTCGACTACCGCTACATGGCGTCCAAGGGCATCAAGCCTCATTATGAGTTCGGCTTTGGTTTGTCGTACACCACTTTCAAGTACTCCAATTTGTCCGTCCGCAAGCAAGGAAAGTCCAAGATTCGTGTCACATTCACCGTCACCAATACCGGGCGTGTCGACGGCACGGAGATTCCTCAGCTCTATCTCGGGTACCCGAAGAACGCAGGAGAGCCGGAGAAGGTTCTGCGAGGGTTTGAGGAGGTGCCGTTGAAGGCGGGTAAGAGGTCGAATGTGGAAATGACTATTAATGAGAGGGATATGAGGTGAGTCTTTTCGAGTCGTGAGTCTGCCGTATTGACGAATGGGTTGATAGTATTTGGGATACTGTTTTCCAGTCCTGGGTCAGGCCTAAGGGGAAATTTCAAGTGTATGTGGGAGCGTCCATTGAAGACATTCGTCTCCGTGGCTCGTTCTGATTCTTCAATGAACGACGGACTTTCTTCTCCTTCTATTAACGATTTGTATTACCAGAACACTAGGATGTGTTGTACTTGTTACATACGATTAACTAACGCATATGCTGCTTGTAAATTTGCTTCCTGAGGAAAGCCCGCGCCTGACGCTCACGGCCAAAACTTTGCAGGATCTATTCGACTGTTACTTTCAAGTTACTTAAAGATAGAATCCTGCAAGATATCCTCTATATACTACAACCAGATTCGTTCCCTTTTTATATGTGTTGCGATATCATTGAATGGTTGTGTGGCGTACAGGGCTATTTAGAGGAGAGACGGCATCGCAAAAAGCCAATTTATGGATAAAAGTTGTCAATTGCATAATACTATATAGAGCGGTGAATGTTGCTTCACCGGTCACCAGCGGCTGAGTCGTGGGGTATGATCGGCATGACAGTTGGAACGAGAGCAGGGAAGAGCGGCAGCCAAGTGAGTAGTGACACTTACATACATAAGCATGTCTACGAAAACAACCATCTTAAGTCCAGCTCCGAGAAAGGGCACTTCCTTCAAATGTAAGCATGGTTGTGTGGATATATATTACTCTGTCGTAACGTTATATAGGATGATTTGAAGTCTACTCAGAAGGACTTAAGATCAGGAGAGGTATGTTAGTTCTTCTGCCTGTGTGTGCTTTGTCACTATAGCTTTCTCAGAATCTTATCCAGCTCAAGCCCCGTCCATCTCTGCTTTCCGTACGCGTTCGACTCGGCTGCATCCTATTTCTTCGCTCTCGCGGCTTCCGTTCATGTCGGATTAGTTGGAGCTCCTTCATGAAGAGTTGTGACATTGCAGAAGCTCAGACTCTGCAATTCCTACGCAACAACACGACCATCTCTGTCCCACGTATCAAGTCCGTGTGGAAAGTGAACGGGACCGGGCGTTATGAGACGGCTATGATCATGGAGGTCGTCGGTGGCTACGAGCTCAGTGAAGTATGGCCGCGATTATCTGAAACGAACAAGGATTGGGTCATCCATCAATTGAGGGGATATTTAGATCAGCTCCGCGCTCTGTGTCCACCGAAGGAGGGAACCGTATCACCAGTGTGCGGTGGCCCACTCCGCAATATCCCACGTGTTGGCCTCGGACAGTTTGGTCCTTTCGAGAGCCATGCTGCCTTCCATTCTTTCTTGTGCGCTAACTGTGACATCGATCTCATCCCCGATAGCGTAGAAGATAAGCTGAAAATAGTACGTCTGCATAGGCAACAATACGTGACGAAGCTCACTCACGGGGACTTCGCGCCGAGAAACATCATGGCAGAGAGGGATGGGACGATCACGGCAATTATCGACTGGGATTGTTCTGGATGGTATCCAGAATATTGGGAGTTTACGAAGGCAAACTATAATCCTTGGGCGTCGAAAGACTGGGTGGCTCGCATCGGAGAGATGACAGAAGTGTACCAGGAACAACTGATTGGCGAGCGCGCATTGCATAGATTTTCTGGAACAATGCTCACTTAGCTGGAAGCGCAGCGCTAAACGCGGTCAGCCGATTAGCGGTGTCCGTCTAACTTCACCCTTCTATCTCAGACTAGGCCGTAGATGTGCATTCAAGCTGAGAAGGACAAACTCCGCCTGTACCTTACGCTGCAGCACAGAGGAGAACATCCAGGATTCCATTTGGGTATACATCATCGCTCCCAAACACAAACGCAATGAGGAAAGTCGAAGGATTTCTTCCTCTTCCATGTCACCAACACATACCAGCCTGGTGTTGAATTCGATGCGGAAGGGAAACCAAGGTGGCGATGCGAAGACAAGCCTGTCGGGTCGATGCGCAGCAATTCACTTGTGGGACGCATTCTAATTGCGAAGCTGTCCCGCCACGAGCGCGCTACTGTGCAGGAGTGGGCCGACTTTTTCGACTTTCCTTTACATATGTATACCATGAGCAACAAATCGTCTCTCGCGGATACCCCCCGTCTCACCAGCTCCCCAGCCTGAGTGTGACTACTATCGTCTATGCCTCTCGGACGCGAAAAGCTAGACACTTCCCTAGATGAGGGTGGAAAACCTGTACCCAAAGTACCCCATGGAAGAGACCATCCAGGTGAAGTGCATTGGCGAGGGAAAGTTTCACATTACTCCTAGAGATTACGTTGCGTGATTTAAAATAATCATCGCCAAACATATAATTGTCGTGGTAGGGGTGAATATTTGAGTCGTTGAAGGGCATATAGATGTAAATTGCAATACGAGAAAGAAAGGACATAAATGAATACAACATAATCATATTGTTAATCATGGTTTCCCGAGCCAGAGTCCAACCAAGACAGTATCCCATGCCCTGCAATCAAGCCCAATGCAGTTGCTGTGAACACCTTCCCAAACGCCTCCGGTTCAGGTTCAGGTTCGGGCTCGGGATCATCCAACCGCTTAAGGCTGAACAAGATAGTCTCTTCGTTCCGGAGCCAGCTCATCAGCGTTTGAGGCTTTTTCCTCCGGACGACAGTGTATTCTTGCTGAGGTTGCGGCCGAGGACCGAGAGGTCTGGCGTTGGGCGTCGGTTTGTTTCGGACGGTGGTTCGCTCTCCGCTCACGATGTTCCTCGTCGATTGAGCGGAGAGAGGAGGCGTGGGGGCATCGGGGAGGTCGAGACCGAATACGAAGGGCTTTATCTTAGTCGGAGCAGGTGTAGGCTCAGGTTTGTGACTGCCAGACATTCCCTCAGTTGTCGGAGAATTAGCCTTCGGTACGGGCTGAGGAGCAGCCATGTGCTGTTCACAGGATACAACAGGAACAGGCACGTGGCCCATCTGACGCTGCAGTGCAATAGGGCGAACAGGCGTGACCTGCAACCCAGACTTTGTAGCCTTCGATTGAATGGAGGGTGCCGGAGGAGGTGCGGCCGTCACCGCTGGTCCTGTCTTCTCAGCAGCTATCGCAGGTTGAGAGAGCTGGGGAGTAGACTCTGGCTTCGTAGAACGTTGTGCAGGACTCGCAATAGGGTTCGCTTCCCTCGTGACGCTAGCAGATGCAGAAGGGAGTTTCACCACCACAGGTTTAAGAAGAACATCCTTCGACGCGACGATCTTGTAAGCTATAGGCGTAGAAGGTACGGGAGGCGTGTTGGCCGTCAAGGTTGCCGGTTTAGTCTTCACGACGGTCTGTGAAGATTCGACAGGTAGGACGCCTTCAGGTTTAGTGACTGGTGCAGAAGAAGGGAACTTTGATGTCACTACGGGTTTAACTAGATCCTTTGGGAGGAGTTTAGGCTCCTCCGCTACTGGCTCGAGCTTATATACGACAGTCAACGGAGCGGTTTCGCGACGGGTGGCCGAAGGAACAACAGCAAGAGACACAGGCTTCTCTGTTTGCAAAGCTGGTGCGGGCTTGACGTCTGGTAAAGGTGAAGACAAAGAAATCTCTCCCGGCGAACCAGTTGTCGCGAATTCCGTAGGAAGTTCAGGAGACGGATCGGTCGGTATGACAGGTACAACTTCTGTCGGCTCAAGAGGTGTCGTGCCAGTGCCAGCATTATCCGCTTCCCCGGACGTCTCCACCTTTGACGACGCCTTCTTTGGTTGGAACCCTGAAGCACGCTTCATCGGTGGACGGTAAACAGCAGCGTTTGTAGATGACGGAACAGGAGTAGAAGCGGGACGAGGTATCGCTGCTGCTGCTACCTGATTGCCACGCTTCATCGGAGGTCGATACAGTGCTCGGGGAGGAGAAGGTGGAGGAGTGATCGTCCCCACAGATTGCTCTTCCAAGGCTTTCGACTCCGACGTAATCACGCCCTCATCTTGGGAAGATTCTCCGAGCACCACGACGATATCTGATGTGCCCAGACTCTCCTTCGAGTTCTCTGCAGCACTGGTAGAAGCCAAAGGAGGAGTAGATCCAGGGGTCGGCGGTGTCGGATCCTCGTCGTCGTCCGAGGAGTCACTTCCACCCTATGCCGGCAGTTAGTGTAAAGTTAAGGTGGAAAATGGAACGTAAATCCACTTACATCGAGCGATGGATGCTGCCCGGATAGCATTGGGACCGAAGACGACGACAAAGACGAGGAGACCTGAGCTTGGAAAAGGGCGTGTGCAAAGTGCTTTACAGGGAGCGGCTGCTCCACCGGCGTGCTCGTTGATGTATAAGACATATCCGCGGCATCCATCGTCGATCCAGGCTCACCAATGTTCATCGGAGCCATCGTCGATGGCGGTGGGTTCACCATGGTCAACATCGACACGCTCGTCGGTACTGGGGGAACATTCCAATTTGAGGTAGTTACATCATTCGTAGGGGGAGGAGGGTTCCCCTGGTATCGCGCAAACTGTTGCATCCTCGGCGGAAGCTGTGCCGAATACGGCTCGTGTATCGCCTGCGAGAGGTATCCTGGGTACAGATTGTGCGTTCTGTGCCGTACCATTGGAGCTTGTGGTATCGGAGCAGAAGGAAACATTCGTGGAGGCGCATATGCAGTCGGAGCAAAGAATGTAGCTTGTGGCTGAGAGAAAGTCGGTGGCGGCACAGGCTGAGAGAAGGTCGGTGGTGGTATAGACTGGAACTGGAACTGCTGCTGAGGATGCGGGGGCTGGCTGTACAGGTACATATGGCCCGAAGAACGGAATCTGTCCTTGAGAAGGCGCGAAATACTGTTGCGGTACAGGCGGAGGTGGAGCCTGGAACGGGAGCTGCATCGGCGGAACATACGTACTTGGAGAAGCAGCAGAAATCTGGGAAGAATACGGAGATCGAATTTCCTCGGCGAGGTATCCCGGTCGAAGAGACGACCCGCCACGAGCAACAGATCGATGCGTCCTTCGGCCGAATGGTTGCGGCCCAGTGCGAAGCTCCATGATCCGACGGTGGGCGGGATTATCACTTGCATTCGGCTCCGGTGCCGCAGCACCTTCATTCCTTTCTCCAAATCCAAATCCCCCATCATCCTCTGCGATCTCATTCAGCAGAGTCTGCATGAAAGGCGCCACATGGGTAACTTCCATATCCCAGTGCTGCTCCGGATCTGCATCCTCAGCATGCCTGGGCGCACTCCAACATCCTTTCCGAGCGGATACAGGGCTTGAAGAAACCAAGTCACTGAAGAGGTTGCTCATCGCGCGGTGCCACGACCTCTCCGCTTTCGGATCTACCACGGGCCGCCCAGATGACCGGGAACGAGGAGACAATAAGATCGGGTCTCCAGCCTATATGAGACGGAGTTAGTGTCTTATTGTTATAATTGAGGACGTAAAGCTCTCGCCACACGTACATCTGAGGTCCAAATCGTCTTCTCGATCCCTGTGAGAGAAAATCGCACCTTGCGACTCTCTGGTCCAGGAGCCTCAGATGTGGCTTGATGAGTCGAAGAAGGCAGGGGAGCAGTCATACTGGTAGATAGTATTGGGAAGAGGGGAGAGATCAGCTGAGAGGGAGATGGGCGTTCGATAGATGGTGGTGCGCGTCTAAACTAATGAGTTGTAGGTCCTCCCATCATGGGTCTTATATCCCACTGGACCGGAGTGTCGCTTCTTGATGCACGTGGAAAAAATACAAAGCACCTGCCCAAAAAAGCCTGTACACAGTACAATTGTCCAAAACGGGGAGTGCATTGTGATATGCGTGTGTTCTGATGATGATGAACTGGCAAGAAGCTCTTGTTCCGGAAGGGTTTCCTTACCTTTTATTGTTTTTGAATCGGTCAGCTGTGAGGTTGACGGGGTAATAGAACGCACTAGGTAGGAATTCCAGGACCGTATCACGACTTCTTTTGATACTAGCGCCCACACACGGATCGATCCCTAGGA
>RZIO01000004.1:2633439-2653576 GCA_004338095.1 Gloeostereum incarnatum
TAACCTCAACTAAAGATATTCATTCTGATAATATTGATTCATGCACCAAGCTTAAGGCTGGTGTGCTCCATTATCATGAGCTAGAAGACTGGCACACTCAAATATTTCAGCTGCAGGGCTAAGAGACTATATTTCCTGACAACTCTCAGTATCATTGACAATGAATTTATGGATTATGATGGCCTTTTCCTGTCAGAGAGGTATAACAATAGATTACAACATGGATGCTTTATTTAATTGATATCCCTCATACTTGAAGCATGGGAGAGTGAGTGGAAAATCCTTTTGTGTAGATATGAAGCATTCTCAAAGTTCAAGGTTTCTCAGAGGAAGATCCCAGAGTTCAATACAGCATTGGCAATAGTGTTAGTGTACTCATTTGGTACTCATTCAGGAATCAGGATTTGGAAGGACCCTGGAAGCTCCCCTAAGACCATGTCCCAAATTTTTGCATTTTAGAGCTTGCCAGGCTGATTTTTTTAATAGATTTTTGCACTATTGTAGCACTTTTTGTGTGGCTATCCTTGTCTGGATTGCAGATGTTAGACTGTAAATTTGGTGGATTTTACAGGATCTGGACAGACACAGTCTTGGGGGAGCTTCCTGGGCCCTGATTTGGAAGGTCAGGGATCCGGGGCTCTGCCACTGGCAGTGCCAGAACCCTCTACCATAGAAGTGTGCTCATCAGCATTTGTGTGAGCTCATGCGGGAAAACCATACATAGTTTTGTCTCTATCTTCCAGAATCTTTCTTCTATATCATTTTATTCCATTTTGAAGCCTAGTCTGACCGTCTCTTCGCTGTCAGATTGTGGCGGTTTACAACAAATTGCCACATGTGGTGAAAAGTCACCTGACCACGTCTTTCATTATCAACTGATCATGACTACGAGCTCAAACGAGTGGAACTGTAACTATACACCTACTCACTTCCAGAATCTCAGCTTAAGCTTTTCATATCAGCATACTTAACTCCCTGTTCAGAGTAAAGTCCTCTGAATCAATGATGGCTCACAATGACTCTACCACTGGTGCTTCTGATTCCGATGCCATTTCACCTCCCCTTCTACCTACCAAGCCGAAAAAAATCTCCCGAAAACCTCCTTTTCCATGCAGAACACGTCTCGTAGCCGGTTTCGTCACGGACTGGACGACCGTCTACGACCTTGCTTTATGCATCTCCCCCAAGGATGATTCGATACTACGCGACAAACTACACAACAAGGACAGGTCGTGGCTCCCAGCTGCGAAGAATTTCATTGACATGAAAGCTCAAGAGCATGGCTGCCACTTTACTCAGGTCGGAGAGGTCGCGCGGAAGGATTACATGCTTGTTACGGAACAGATGTATTTTCGGAAAGGATATTTGGGGATGGACCCCTCGCTGATTCCTCGATGCCCATATGGAACATATGAAGAAAGGTCTAAGCAGATTCTCCTCGAATACGGTGCGTTTAAATATATGGCTCTGTTTCTCTCAGAAGTTATCTCATGACTTGTGTTCTTCAAGGTCCTCGCGAGGATGAGTTCAGATTTGCCACCATCCTGGGCTGATGCGCAGTTGGGTCATGTAATCCTGATAGTTTTACATAACTTCCCTCGTTTCCTTTGCACATGTCTATCTACATCTGGTTTTTTTATAGACGCGAGATGAGACTGCAGGCACAACTCGGTGCCGAATAGCGGCACACCACCATTCCTGTCACCTGGTTCATTACCCAGATCCGCCTCTTCGTCGGAGTTCTCCTTCTTCAGCCTGTTACTGCATGGACTCATCTGTCCCTGGTACTCTTCGAGACATCTTCCCCCTTCCAAGACGTCGACTTCAAGCTGGTTTCGTCATAGACTGGCAAACCACTCTCGCCTGGGCCTCTCGCATCGCCGGTCGAGCAGACATGCGCTATGATAAGAGCCTGCTTCCCACCGCCGAACTAATCATCGACGCCAAAGCAAGAGAGTACGATGTCTATTTCAGAAGCGTAAGAGAAGGATTTGAGATGCGCTACATGGTGGTTACTCAGTGGAGGAGAGTCGAGAAGGGATATCAGGACATAGATCCTTCGTTGAGATCTCAGTGTTTGGAGGGTGCAAAGGAGAAGAGGACGCGTGAGATTTTGCTGGAGCAAGGTGAAGATGGTGCCGCATCATTTTTCCTCGACTGTTAATTCTAATTGCCTTGTGATTGTTTAGGTCTCCGTGAAGATCAATTCAAGTTCGAGACGTGGTTGAATTGATTTGTGTCGAAAGACGGCAGTGGCCGTTCGAGTGTTCAAAGCATTTCTTTATTTCCTTGACCGTGATATCTTCCGCCATGACCATCGTCTTTCCTGAGATACGTTGCCGTGTATCTCTTGTGTATCTTTATTCCATTTATGACGTAACTCGTTCTTGTGCGCCACATGCGCCGCATGATGTGGGGCACAACGACGAGTACTCTCGATCTAAATATCGCATGGTGATGAGTCTAATTGACCAGTGTATTGTAAATGATACGCTCTATAGCACGAAATAATGTTTCGGGATACGATTTAACATACTTAGTACGGAGTGAAGGTGCGCAAAAGCAAACTTGACACTTTCAACCTAATATACTAGTTGAAAACCTGGATTCGTTCTCGCGAAGACCTGAAGAGAGCGTTCATGAGAGGACAAAGCATCAAAGAGCATGTGTCACGCCTTTTCGTCTTCTAGTACGGGCATGCGAAATCAACGTACCCAAGTATCCTTTCCGAAAATTCATACTCGGAGCCAAGCGGACGGTGTGGAGACATCTCTATCAACTCGCAACATCTTCCACGGCAATTGTGTCTTCTAGAGCGTACAAAATCGATGAAGAAAAATTTTCCATCATTGAAGAGGACGGTGAAGTTGATCGAGAGTCTGTAAGAACCTCGTCCTGGCGATGAAATTGTCAATTAACTCTTTACCCTTCGGAGAGAAGGGGAAGCTGTACGGACCAGATGTTATCCCCCAATCGCTCTCGGGAAATGTTCCAAGAGAAATCGGGAAGGCGAGTTCCTCCAAAATCGAGAAGGAAGACCATGTCCTATCTGCAGGAGCGAAACGCCATGAAAGGTAAGAGTGATATCCGATCCTTCGAACGTCTGGTAGATAGAGGCCTTGAGGAGGGTCAAATCCTCCTGCCGAAACATCTTCGCAAATGACTGCGTTGTTCCGAAAGATCCAGACCAAATTCAGTTCGTGGGTTAGTTTCTTCTCGAGCAGCAGGGTATCCGTACTGGCTGGACGAGACTTAAAGATACTGGTGACGTGAATAGCGCGGGAGGGGTTACACGTGAATACGAGGGTCAAGATTCCAGGCGGAAGGACGTCGTCTCGATCATGATGACTCTCCTCTGGAATACATCTCGCCTGAAGTTCTAACTCATCGAATACATGGGCGACCTCTTTAGCCTGCGAGAAAAGTTGTAGAGTGGCTTGCACGGCGGCATCACGGATATCAAGTGGAACATCAACATTAAGACCAGGATAGAGAAGCACCGTCATTAGAGGGATCCAAGGAACGAGTGGAAGAATGTCAGAGACAGATGTGAGGTCTGGAAGACGCTGGTTGACCATTTGGGAAATGGGGGAGAGCATCATGACTGCACCGGGCCCAGAGGTGTACTCTACTACCGCAGTTTCGTTAGGCTGTGTATTGGGCTAAAGGATGTACGTACCTAGCTGCGCTAGCATTGCGATTGGGCCCACCAAAGATGAGGCTCCAAACTGTTCCCACTCCGTAAATTTGCAGAGCGAGCTGTTCCAAGACATTTCAGCAGCTAAAAACTGGGCTAATTGAAGGACATTACTTTCATTATGACAGCACGAGCCCCGTGTTCATTCATGTCACCAAGAATGGACTGAGGGGTCTGTAAAGCTTCCCGAAGGTCCCAGATCACTCTAGTTGCCCTGATTTCCACAGCAATGGGAGTTCTGATATCCTCGCAAGTGAATGCAATTTCCAAATCACCCGCCGTACTAGTTAGTGAGATGTGTGCCAAAGAGGTTTTTTCACCGCAGATTTTCGGGCAGTGACAGCTCGTTTGAGCTTTTCTATGATCATATTCGTCAGAGATGCATGATTATCTATCTGCGTTTGATACGAAGTTTGGCCGTTCAATTGGCTTGAACATTTCCATAGGAAAGCCCATGCCCGACGGGGCGGAGAAGGATTGTTCGGAGACAATGATTGTTAGATTTTGAAGTAGAGTCCGGATTGAAAGAGGTCATGGAAAGAGGTCCAGACAAGAAGTACAAGTGAAGGCACCTGGCGGGAAGAAAGCGGAAGTATGACCGCGGGAGCAGGGTCATTTATCTTCCATGGATCAGTTAAGCACGGGTAACGAGATTCAATCGTGGGTTGAGCTGAAAAACATAGTCCCTCGAACTCCCCAATGGTCTCACCCATTGTGGCGGTAGTGTGGCGGTTTAAAAGCAAAAGTTGCGATCAGTCGGATCAGCCATGTCGTGTCACGTTTGTGTCATGGGATTTCTTTCTGGTTTCATTGTGGCGCCCAACATGTTCGAAGTGCAAATCTCTAAATTCCACACTGTCGGGGTGATTATTCTGTAGTGTTGAACGTAAGCGATTTATGCGCTTCTTGTGTCCCATATCTTCCTCTCAGGGGATTAAACTGCCTGGCAACCCCCTTGTTGATAACAGCTCACCATTTTCGGGTTCCGTTATCTGACAACCCCCTTCCTGAGGCCTAAGGGCCAGATACCTGCTACATTTGGACCGACTCCCAGCGAACAGGGAGACGAAGCGGTTATGTTTTGGTTTGGAAGTCAGGGAATCAGGGTCTGACTGGTGAAATATTGGCCAGCGGCCCACGCCGTGGCGGTCATTTCTGTTCCATTGACAGTCCCTCCACGACTATACAATCTAAGGAAGATTGTCATTCTCGTGTTCCGGTATTGACGAGTTTGACACGCTCCACTCTACTTCTAGGGACCTCTAGTCAGCTATCTTTGGTACACTCGACGTCTTCCATAACCGACTCGGACTGCACGACCGCCGCCGCAACGCGGATCAAGACGTGAGCTTCGAGGGCAGGCTGCATACTTATATACTGGTTCCTGGGCTTCAGGATTGCGGTTTTCGTGTGACCAAGTATGTTGCATGAGCCTACGCTTCCTGCTGGCACATGGGCAGTGGCTGCTTCAACTTCAACGCTCAGCGCTCCCACTCTCCCGCACGCGATGAGACCCAGGTACTATGGCCGGCTGTACGGAAGGGCTACTAGCTTAACGACAAGGGAGGGTTGCCGAACAGTTTAAATCCCTCTAAAACCAAGGTTCCAGACGTAACAGACCCTCTTCGACTTTTGATCGGCTTGCTTGTCGGACCACAATTCTCCTGCGAGTCTCTTGACCCTTGGAAAACCGCTGACAGAACAATCTCGGCAATCTTCTGTGAATTAGCCGTCTTTGTTCTTACTCCAAAAAACATGCGACTAAATTATCCAGCTCGATGACTTCTCGCTGTTTTACGCTTCTTTTACCGACTTATATCGTCCCCAGTTCAGCTGTTTATCAGACTACCCGTAAGTGGATCCTTCTCCCACACTCTATCTCTAGCGCTGGACTCGGAGTACATCTGACTGTCACTGGGACGGACTCCTGGCGATGTAGCATTCCAGCAGGCGCCAGTGCTAGCACATGCCCAAAAAATGGAATGATGAATCTCACGAGCGTTCTGGATTATTCGCCTTCTCACAGAGCTGTAGAATCTATTTGAATCCCTGTGATGAACTGTCTGCCTCCTCGAGGATGTACTACGTAAAGCTCTTGGTCTTCTGGTCTCACAGGAGGACCGGCTTTTTCCTGAGTAGCGTAACAGGTCCTTCAGCTCCTTCTGAGTTGCAGATGACCATCAGCTTCCAGGTACCTATAACTCATCATCCATCACTTAATGCACAATGGAGCTGCAAGCGTACGTACTTCCGTTCATCAGTGTTTACGGCGTGCTTATAAAAACAATGTCATGGCTTGCTCACTTCCTGCGTACGCGTCGCATTTTTTTGGCAGCTCTCACGTACACGTTGGCCATTGGGGAACGCTCCACTGGGATTCCTTACCCTCCGTGCAACGCCACGTTGACGCCACAGCGAGCCTTTCAGCTCGAGGGGAACATTCCGACTGATCGGATATTTCATTTCCTTCGCCCCTTAGGCTGTCACCACATATATTTTCAATATAATTGTGTACATACTACTAAGCATCTTGAAACAAGTTCTATTCCAGTCACCGTGAGGTGTAAGAGCGTTCAGTTCATTGAAATTCGTTCGTTCTGATTGACATGAGTATAAGTTTGAGAGGAGGAACGAATGACGAATGTGCCTCTTCGATGCTTCTCCGTATATATGAAAGTTGAAACGAAATGAAAGCGTTCTTTGTTTTCCAGTTCAACTCGAGGCCTCGTGGCGAAAAGGCGCACACGTGGCCGAGCTAGTATAGAAAATTTGTGACCGACCGATCGCCACTTGCTTTCTTCCTGACTTTCATCTCCAAATCTATTTTTCTCAAGGTTAGTGGATTTATCGAGTTGTTCGATGAACAGAAGATTTAACTAGCCTTTAGATGGACCTTCAATCGTTATCAGAGCTTTTTGCAAGTTCTTACAACCCAGATCCTAATGTTCAAAAATCCTGCGAACTTCAGATCCGAAAGGTAACTTTCTAATTCTTTCATTAATCCATTCTCTTCATTTGCAGTACATACATCGTCGCTAATACAAGTCTTCCTTTCGTTCATAGATCAGTAATGAAGCAGGACTGATCACTGCCCTACTTCAAATTAGCGCGACTGATTCTGTCGATCTGTGCGTATTCAACAAAATAACGCGTCTTTTTAACATTAATCGTAGCATTTTTGCAGCGCTACTCGCCAGGCCTGTGCCGTCTGGGTCAAAAATCGCGTCAAAGGGCATTATTCCACCTCCGTGGAGGTCGATACACAGACTATCAAGCCAGAGGACCGCGCAGCTCTCAAATCCAGCCTGATGCCACTTATCGCTAGCTCACCTTCCCGGATGGTCACCGCCCAGTTCGCACATACGCTCAAGACTGTTGTCTCCATCGACTTTCCACAGCAGTGGCCCACCTTGACCGACGATATCAAGAGATTGCTTCACAGTGGAGACATCAGAGAGGTTCATGCAGGGTGTATTGGGTCGCTCGAAGCTATCAGAGCCTTTAGGTGTGCACCTCTTTGCTGTCATTAATCAGAAAATCTGATGGCGAATCGACAGATTCCGCCAAAAGAACGACTACCTGCCCCGCATCGCCGCCTCGATCTTCCCTAGCCTCGTCACTATTGCCACAAACATGCTGGCAACACCCCCTAGCGCGTCTCAGGAAATCCCGACGATGCTTCACCTGATATTGAAAGCTTACAAGACGTCTATCGTTGTACAACTCAGCAAGCATCAACAGTCGAGCGAGAGTATCGTTCCCTGGGGGCGCCTTCTCTTTGCTGTTGTCAACCTTGAGCTGCCAAAGGAAGCTGTCCCTGAGGATGAGGAGGAGAGGGAGAAATCTGAGTGGTGGAAGGCGAAGAAGTGGGCTTACGGTACCTTGGGGAGACTCTTCCACCGGTGTGTACCTGTGATTGCGTACGGAGTAGAGGTTTGATTGTGTGTTTCACAGGTTCGGCAATCCTTCCCAACTTCCCAGCACGTCCAAGGAGGAATACGGGGCGTTCGCGCAACACTTTGTCACCATGTTTGCTCCCGAGATCCTCAACATGTACCTCCACCAAGTCGAACTCTACGTTTCTGGTCAGGCGTGGCTCTCAAAGAAATGTCAATACCAAATCTTCTCCTTCTTCACTGAATGGTACGTCCTTGTCTTTGTTCCATTGGATTCAATGTTGATTACAGAGCCGCAGCGTGAAACCAAAATCAACCTGGGCGCTGCTCAAGCCCCATTTCCCCAATCTTCTCGAGAAGTTCGTCTTCCCTCAACTTGTATTCTCTCCCGCGAAGCAGGAGCTCTGGACGAGCGACCCTGTCGAGTACATCCGCCTGGCTGTCGACGAATACGAGAGCTTCACTAGCCCCAGCTCTGCGGCGACGACCTTCCTCTACCAGATGGCCTCGAACCGTGCCAAGACGACTTTTATGCCCATGATGGAGTTTTTGGGCAAGGTTCTCCAGTCGTGAGTGACGTGGTGAATGCCGTGATCCTTTCTCAAATTGTCTGCAGGCAAGTGACGCCCCAGGAGCGATTCGGTGCTCTGAACATGCTCGCTGCTCTTGGAACGTTTGTGCTCCGTCATCCCGACGTGCAGAACGTTGAGAGCTTCATCTTGCAGTGGGTTACGCCCTCATTGACTGCGCCGGAACCTTACATTAGGGCTATTGTACGTTCTTCTCTTCTTGTTGTGTGTATGTCGGTTGAAAAGGGTACTGGTGATAGGCATGTGAAGTCGTTGGAACTGTCACCAAATCCGGACTCAAGTTCACCACGTCCGAGAACATCCAAGTGAACTATCTCGGTGTCGTGGGCTGCCTCGACGACCAGGAGATTCCCGTCAAAATTCAGGGAGCTTTGGCGTTGACGGAGCTGATCCAGACTCATGAGCAGGGTGGGTGGATCTCTGACCTTCTTATGATAGTCTTACATTTTCTCCAATAACAGTTAAGGGCGCTGTCACCCAGTCTGTAGAAAAGATCGTCCATGAGATCCTCAAACTTTCAGAGGAGACAGATCTGGATATTCTCAACCATTGTATGGAGGTCATGGTCGACGAGTATCAAACCGAACTCCTCCCTGTTGCTGCCCAGCTCACTCAACGCCTGGTGAGCTCATCCACATCCCCTCCTCGTCTAAGACTGACATAGTCGGTAGTGTGAGTCCTATCTTCGTCTCGTCCGGGAGACCATTGCGCAGGAAGAGGCTGCCGATACCGCCGGTGCCGATATCGAATCTCTTATGACAGATGCAGATGATGACAAGACGTATGCTGCTATGGGTGTATGCAAGACCATCTGGACGGTCGTCTCGTCCGTCGACAGCTCTCCCGATATTCTGGCGCAGATTCAACAGATCATCATCCCGATCGTGGTGTATACGTTGGAGAACAAGCTTCTTGGTGGGTTCTTCCTCCTCTTGGAATGGACGGTGGCGTGCTGACTTTCATGCTGTAAAGATCTCTTCAGCGGGACGTTCGATTTGGTGGATACGCTTACCTTCAAGTTGCGCGCCATCGCTCCGGAGATGTGGCGTGTCTTTGAGCTGACCTATCAGATGTTCAAGTCTGACGCCGTAGATTTCCTCGATGGTAGGCCTGAGGTTCCAGATGCCTGCGTGTTCTAATCTCATACTTATTCTTTCAGAGATGTTACCTTCGCTGGACAACTTCGTCTCATACGGAGCTGACGTGATCGCCTCGCGTCCCCAGTATGTGCAGATGCTGCTGGACATCTACACCACGGCCCTCACGAACGAGCATCTCGGGGAGAATGACCAGGTTAACGGATGCAAGCTTGCCGAATCCCTACTCATGAACTTGCGCGGAAGGATCGACGATGTGAGTGTGCCCTGTGACTCCCCTGCGCGATCGTGCTTATGGACTTGACAGATCCTTCAACCTATCATCGTCACCGCCCTTGACCTTCTGGACAAGCCCGAAACTACAGCCCTTCGTCTTGCCAACCTCGAGGTGTTAGTCAACGCCGTTCTGTATAATCCGGTGGCTGCTTTGCAGCTCATGGACACCACTCGTCCTGGTGCTGCCCGCGTGTTCTTCGACAGGTGGTTCTCCGCGATCAACACGCCAGATAAGCTACCGCGGGTGCATGATAAGAAGCTGACCATTGTCACTCTGTGCGCGTTGTTGGAACTTCAGCCGGCAGCTGTGCCTGATACTTTGAAGGAGGGCTGGCCTGCGATTGTTCCGGGTCTGTTGAAGGTATTTAAGACGCTACCTGCTGCCATTGAACGTGAGTCGGCATTCCATGTCCCTGTCTTAGTCGGTGTGTGTTCATAGTTGTTTAGTGCGCCAGAACCTGCAAGAGCAGCTGGAGGAGGACTCGGACGACGACGCCGACGAACCTCAGTTGGATCTCCGGGGAGATGATGGTAAGCGATCAACAACCTAAACGGACGAGTGTGCGGGTCTGATGTCATCCATCTATAGAGGACGTCTGGGATGACGAATCTGCGTACCTTGAGATGCTTGCTAAGGAGGTATGTTGTCGTAGCATCTCTCCTATCCTCGCTCTTAGCGTCTTCCTCAGAGCGCCCGCCTGAGGGGAAATTCTGATAAGCTTGATCTTGGCGAGGATCCTGATGATGACTCGGAGGATGAAATGGATATCGACGAAGAACTGAGCTTCATCAGCCCACTGGAGGCCATCAATCCATATGCCGTGTTCAAACAAGCTCTGACAAGTATGTGGCGTTCATTCTTCATTGATCAAGCTCATCTCACATGTCGACGCAGCGTTTCAAATGCAGTACCCGGATGGTTATCAGGCTTCTACGACGGCGTTGGACATTGAACAGCAAGCACTCTTGATGGAGGTCATGAAGATTGCGGATGAGGCACCCAACGCTCCCCCAGCGTAATGATGTTATGAATTCCTAATGACGATCTTTGTATCCTGTTGCATTCCTTTCTCTCTAGTCGCTTTCTGTTTTGTATACATACACTTTATCACTACTGGGAATCCCAGAGCCGCGGAATAGTATTATGTCATTACCAGACTTCCCACTCGCTCTCAAATCTCGCGTGCTCTCTGCCGTACGCGATTGTTCACGCGAAAATATCTTACCCGGTTCAGGTTCAGATAATTTTACAGGTTGGCCCCTTTATTTCCGGTTTGCTCTCGCCTACATCCGCACAGGCGGTGATTGCCTTAACAGGCAATCGTTTCCATGGACATTCAAGCGGCCGCGGGGGGGCAGAGCGACATGGAGGTTCAATTGACATTTGCATGCCGGGCAAGTGTACGTCCGAAATGAATAGCAAATGAACCGTTAGGGTATGCATTTTTCCAGTCAAGAATGCGTCCTACTGGTGGTGGCGAATGCCAACCGTACTGTATGTGCTTGGCTCCGCAAGCCAGAAATAGATTGAGGCTACTGACCGCTAGAGTTCCCTTGAACGACGAATACAGGTATGATGCGTGAGTGTCTAATCTCGTACGTATGGTCTCACCGGGGTCTCCTTCGATTCTACTGATCGATGAAAGCATGTACTTTGGGGGATACTCTCGGGACCACTCTTTCTCCTGCGTGACCCTGATGAGTATATATAGTTCAAAAGTTCATCTATGATCTGACGTATTGTGTGAACAACCCGGAGAAACCGGAAGCCTAGCTGCCTTCCAAGAATTGTGCCTTTCAGCAGCTTTCAGCCTATGAGAGTTGGACAGGGTTCGTCCGTGCAACGAAGCTTGGCGATAATAGATTGCGATTGGCACATGCTGCCTACTGCACACGTCTAGGTCTTCCTCGGCCTCTTCCTCTAGTTCCAGTGCTCGCAGATCTCTGTAGAGGACGATCCTCTTTTGGCGTACCCAGCTCCACGACGTCGGGATCCTTCCTCCAGCCCCGGAACTTCTTTCGGGAAGCATTGCTTCCACTCTCAGTGTATTCGGCCCGCGTGACGGTCAATCTAGAATACTCAGGAGAAGAGGCAACGGCTACACCTGAGCGGTATGCTTCCATGACAGGGCTATAGGTTGCTTGAGTGACTTTTAGGTCAAGCCTGAAATGAAAGTTACACGTACTCATCAGATTCATAGATCACTATTTCATGTCCTTCTGGTACGAGAGCTTGAAGTTCAAAAAGACTATCCCGAACGTGTCAAGACAACCAAGGGGAACCAAACCACTAGAGCATCCACTTACAGTCTCTGACGGAATCCCGGGAACTTGGTGTTGCCCCCAATCAGACCGATGTTGGCCCAGAACATGCCTTGAAGATCATGAGGGAGCGACGCTACCGACGTAGCCACAGTGGCGGCCAGGCCGGACTGATCTAATCCTAATTAGCAGGACGGGCGTGAGCAGGGTAAAATCAGCCTCCGAAGAAGAGAGCGCACCAATATCACTCGGGCGGAATATGGTTTCGGGGACAGAAAACCGTTCGTTGTTCATAAGTAATATCTGCTCCGAGTCCGTTAACATCTCATCCGGATGCCGTATTCGGCCCTTGCGATTAGTCGACATGTCCGGTAGGACATACTCCTGAATTATCGGATTGTGTTTGTTATCAAGCCTGGTACGCATCATGAGCTTCTGGAAGGAAAAAGAACTGATGTACCAACCTGGAGGTCTCTAAGTCTTTGCTGAAGTCGGAAGAGACATAACAACACGTTTCTTTGATTTCGTTCATGATGTATGTTTCGTCCATCATATTCCATTGTCGGAAAGAAACAAGCTCCTTCAATTGATTGGTAAGGAGTTTTCCACCGACATCGAGCCTGGTTAGGATCAGTAAAATATTTGATTGTGCACTGGACGAACGCACCTTTTAACGGCACTCCACACAATTTCCCGTTGCATTATTGGGATCACATGAGTGAAGCTGAAGCCCGAGTCTATGATCAGCATACAATCTGTCTCCGGTAAATTGGGTTTATCGAATAGGCTTCCGTTAACAACGAGGGAAGCAGCTACGTGGGGTCTCAATGAATACGGAACCTAGTAGACTTTTTGGAAGAATAGGTTTACGTGTGCAGCGGTAGTAAGATTCAAACTCATATTCTTCAAATACAAACTGATCATAGACGTCTTGAATGTTCGGAAGGTTGAAATAGGGTTCGGTCAGAATGAGAGATGATTCTGTTGTGTTGACCTAAGAGAAGAGAAGTTAGTTTGATTCGAAGTGTCACGGCAACGACAAGGAGAAGGATTCTAGCTGGTCCTTGGCTGGTCCCTCACGGGAAGATCAAGAAATTATGAAATCGCATTATTAAAAAAGCAGCCACAACGATTCAGAAAAATCGGAAGGGCGGTCATTCCGAAAGAAGTGATTTGCATCCAATTCGAACGCGATGGCGGATGACAGATTGTGCGGGCTGCAAGAATCATCTCTCCAAAAGGTGTATCATACATAAACTGTCAAAGAAGGTAAGTGCCACTGAGAACGTAGAAGACGACGCCACTCGCACCGTAAAAAACAGCCACAACGAAGAAGAAAAGTCGGAAGGACGTTCTTTCCGAAAGAAATGATTTGCATCCAATTCGAACGCGATGGTGGATGACAGATCGTGCGGGCTGCAACAATCATCCCTCCAGTAGGTGTATCATACATAAACTGGTTCAAAGAAGCACCATTCAGAAAGTAGAAGACGACAACAAACTCGGGGGAAAGGTAAGACGCCATTCAAATCAAGGAAAATAGCTTCATAAGAAAACAGCATATGTGGCGAAGCACCAGAGCACAACAGCTCCATAGACAGAGCCGTGTCATCGAACGTGAGAGAAAACTGAAAAAGTCGTTCTTCCATCCGTAAGACTGGCCAACGGTGTGCTAATAGATGCAGTCATCAGCAGACCCGATGCTTAGCTGTCTCGAGTAAAGACGAGACAGCAGTCCGGAAAAAAGGAAAGAGCGCGCATGTTGGAAGAATGCAGATGAGATAGATTACCTCAAAGACTTCTTCAGAGAAAATTCCGTCCCATATAGCTTTCTGTGCATCCCAGTCGACAATGAATCCCTACGGTGTCGATTAAATCACTGTTGGTACTCTGTGCGCTGGAGACGCACCTTTTCGACAGGAAGGCGATAATGCAGGGAAGAGAAAGCTTTGCATTTGTCAAATTCATGGCCAATGTATGTTGCTTTATCTCCTTTCGAGCGAACGATGGCGTTCTGGATAATTCTTAAGATCATCTCAGGAAGGTTTCCTCCACGTAAAATACAAGGGAACTCTGAATTGAGCACGTACTTCGCAGGTGCCGACTTCTCGAGGGATCTGCCATTAACCACGCCAACCTTGATAGATGCTCCCCCATTATCAAGCACGACGGTCGAATTCTTCTTCATGCCCAGGCGTGGCGACTGTATTGGTTCAAGAACAAGAGTGATCGGGGGTTCCGAGTTCCACGTGGCAACCTTTTCTTTCGATCATCTATTCATTGAGCCCTGACTATAACCTTCTCTCGCGGTGCTGGTGCAAGATCATTACAAAATCCCATTCAAATTGTAAGTAACTTGAATCATTTCACGTTCAAGTGATGAATCCGGCCCTGGAATTTGCCCTGGCTATACTTAGCATCACTATCCCATACTAACTGATCTGATTCAACTTCAATACCGAGATGTGCATCGCTTTCTGGACTCTAGAACACCCTACATATGCGCTGTAAGCTGCTCTTTAATCTTTTTTAAATGAAAGGAGAATTACAGTCCTTACAGCATTCTATGCACCAATCGCGACGAATTCCTTAATCGTCCCACAGTGAATGCACGTTTCCATTCATTCGCAGACCAACACGAGGCAGATCCGTCGCGTCGTGACACGATACTCTCTGGAATTGACCAACTCGCCGGGGGGACGTGGTTTGGTGTCAATCGAGCTGGCCGCGTGGCTCTGCTGTAAGTGAAGAGGCGAGCACGATCAAGCCTATTTCTTATCGGCATGTCGATGCAGTACAAATGTAACAGAGCCCAAGCACGCCTATGGTTCTTCGAGGGGATATCTAGTGTCGTCGTTTCTCCTATCAGACTCTCCGCATCCTCTGGAGGACGAACTAGGCAAGATAGTCCCGCGGGATGCTCAATATGCCGGCTTCAATCTTCTTCTGCTCGCCCCAGACAACGATCAAGACAAGAAGGAAATCTTGAAGTATCGTGACTTGTTTGTAACGAACGGAGGTGGAGGTGGAGTGCTGACATCTCGGACGCTATCCCCCGATGAAAGAGCGTGTGGAAGCTTTTCGAACGGAATAGATGACAAGGGAGGGAATGAGTGGCCGAAAGTAAGGCACGGACTCAAAGACTTCTCTACTGTCTTGGAACGTTTGCCGAAGGACGTCGACGAGGTCGAGCTTTCTAACCAACTCTTCGAAGTACTCAGGTGGGTGTTCTCACGGCAATGTTCTTCCTCAGGGTGCTAATCTGACCCTTTATTTCTAGTTGGAAATCTCCCGACGCCGTGACCGAACGCGAGCACCTCCGCAGAACGGTACACGTCGAGCCTGTCCTGGTTCCGGAGGGAGGTGCTCCTGAGTGGTACGGGACGCGCCTTTCCACGGTCCTTCTTATCCGAAGAGACCGCCAAGCACTCTTCATCGAGCGGGACATATGGCAAGTTGCCGAGGATGGGAAAGTTACCAGAGCAGATTCATCTTCTGAGCGAGTATTTCGGTTCAACGTTGAAGCCACCACGGCCTCTGAAATCCTCTAAATCCTCGACGTGACTGTTAGAAATGTAAAGTATTGGGTGGTAGTACAGGTTGTTTAACATACAAGATATATCGTGGTCAAATAAAGACATCAACAGTCCAATAACTAAAGAAACAGTAACAGCTCATAAAGAAGACAGATGCGGAGACGAACAAGAAAATAACAAGCATAATGACAGCGGAACAGTCAAGTACAATGAAAAGGAAGTCCGAACGGGTGCATAATTACGGAAGCAGTCCGAGGAAAACGATAGAGCCTCTCAAGCCATGACATGTGTGTTGGGGTATACGCTAGGTTCACCAGACTGCATGGGAAAGTAAGGATTATATCCCGCAGCTGCAGAGAGCGTGTTCCACTCTTGAGGCGAGACTGCAGGAGAAGAACCCGCATGATGGAAGGAACCGTGCCCGCTAGAAGCTGACAGAGGCGTGAGGATTTCGCTGTCAGTCGGCGTATTGCTATTGCTGTCATACGTCTGACCATCGGTGTTGTCAATACCTCTGGACCTAAGCAATCATCAGAATACTATTGTATTGACAAGATGGTACGATGAATACTCACTGCATCAAGCTGTTGAGTTCGGCGATACGTCGATAGAGAAGACATGGTGCGTTTGGCGGATGATGGTTATACATCCTGAGAGAATGAAGCGTACTCTGAAGCTGCTGGGAGAGCGTCATGTATGTGTGAGCTGTCGTCGGGCTCGTCCTGCACGGGCAGAAAGACTGGATGTGAGGGCTAGCGGGCGAGTATCCCGAACGGTCCACGTAGCCATGTCTGTGCCCGTCGTCGTCGCTTCCTGACAGAGAATAACCATTGCTCCCGCCATCTGAGTAAGTTGAAGTCGCGTGATAAGGACCAGCTGCAGCCGAAGAGGAGGAATGATGATATGTTCCGCTTGTGGACTGGGGCGTGGGGTATGGAACACGTTGATCATTTTCATACGGAGAAGACGGAGAAGGGCGGCCGTCGTTTTGGAATGGAACGCGATAACGAAGAGAAGGTCCTGGCGACGGGGAGAAACGATAAAGATCTGAGCCAGGATCGGTAGGTACTTCGGTCTTGATTGGGGCGAGAAACGCAGTATGAGGAACGCGTCCGTTCCCATTTCCATTGGAGGTCTGGTTCTGGACTAGGTCGGGAGAAGGCGCTCTTCTCTTGACTGTTGAGCACTTCGTTGCTCTGGAATGCCATTTTTCGTTGGGATCTCCATCACGGAAACTGCTGTCTGCCCAGCGCGGGTGTGGTTTGCCTGTGCATATCTATCAGGCTGGGTCTAGATGGGGACCAGGAATGATGATCGTACCCCGCAATTCTCGTACCAAGCTCTCGAGTTCTGCGATTCTATTTCGAAGTCTCGTCGTCTCATCTATCGTAGGGTCATCCCTGCAAGAAGCATTTCAGGAACCTCAGCACGGATAGAGGTGGATATACAGACCTCAGTGCAGGATCGTCTATTTCATAGACGCAAAGGCCAGTCTAAAAGATGACGATGAGCAACCCAGCTTGGTCGATAAGCAAGACTTTATCATACCAGGCCAAGCTGTATACATCTCTGGCATGGACGTTTGCGGTCACACTAATAGCCACACCATAAGCGCCTCAGCGACACAGAAGTCGCTCGCGAAACTCACCTTTCTTTTTGACGTGTGACAGTTAAGACAGCTCTGCGTCGTCCGATTTCTCCTCCGTTTCCTAGAATTTTTTCGAAAAGAGCAGAGTGTTCATGCGTCTGAGTGTGGGTGGATCAAGCGCCAGGAACGTGTTACTGACCTATGATCGGTGTCGAGCGTGAATTCGAGGTCCATAACTTCGCCTTTGAGCTGTACGGAAGGAAAGTGATCTGAGGGCATCATGGTGGAGGATCAAGGGTTGAATAGAGACTTCGACTTTTACTTATGTGCTTCCCGGCGCCATTAAGTAAGGAAACAAGGGCAAGATCCCCTTGGTTTGAGATCTAGAGATGCCGGCATACAGAGATTCGTCCTCCATTTTCGGAAGAAGAGAAGAGAATCGACCCAAACCAACGCAACGCGCCTGATTTAGCAGGAGCCTTCCTATACTCCGGCTTACGGTAGACAGGTTCGGAAAGAAGGTTCAGGAAGTAATAATAAAATAATCTAATCGCTATGAAGGATCAGAATGTGCCGACCGAGTCGAGGTATTTCCGAGCATCTTGTCGAGGCCCCGGTTTTCATCTTGGTATTTGGTGGAAGAAGTCAAGAAGGGTAGGAATATACCCGTCCCTGCACAAAGCTCCGTCATCTGCCCGATCACAGCGTGCCATAAAAGGAGGAATAAACAATGAGACGCAAGCTTTCATCGCCAGTACATCAAAATACAAAAAGCAGGATCTGCTCGAGAGACATAGGACGACGACGAACTACGCCCTTGAAGCCGCGTTCCCCCATCTAACGCTCATCATTTTCCGGGACACTACCATCTCGAGGGTCAATGACATGCGAAGAAGAAGCGTTCCTGGAAATATATGGCCGACTCGGATTCCCACTGGTGACATGTACCTCTTATGACGATCAATAAAATTCAGGCAGACAGTGATGAGAGGTCCTACATGATTCAATCATATGTCTAAGGACAAGATAGCCGAGATGGCTTTCTCTCTATCTTCTCCTTCGATGCCCTTGGAGCACGACCTTCGTGTTCTCATGCCAGTCAGCCAGAGCTTGATTCGATGTCGGTCAGTCGGCCGAAGTCATAACGGGCGGAAAAAGTCTTGCGGGGGTCGGAAGATTCACGCGTCTTCATCCCGGAGCACGCCTACGGAGAACGTTGACATTCCGAGGATTAAACTACAAAGATGAAGACGTAAGTAATAATGAATAAAATGCTAACTCAGCTCACTACATTCTTCAAGACAACGTGCCCAATCATCCGCTGAACACGGTCAAGACAACGGATTTGGACGCCCAAAGGGTCATCAGACCAAACCATCCAGTTCCTCGGGACCATCGGATTCGGAGAGTCTATTACTTGAACTGATTGACTGACGGAATAGCACAACAGGGCGGTGTAAGATTTACTCTTCCAAGATAACAAGAACATCCCGCGGAGACTACGTCCAGAGACGATCGCAGGTGTGTAGGTCCACTCGCCCAAGGGACTGGTATGGATCTAACTTCATCTGCCCATCAGGGTGAGAATACCACATCCCATCAAGTCGAGAACAGGACCGTTTTTGACACGAGCCACGAGTAGAACAAAAACGTGTCCTGGAAATTTCGATTGTGGCGCCCGGACTTGTGATCAAAGCGGTTTGATTGTCCCTTGAGGATAAAGGAGGACACAGGCTGCGAAGTTGCAGGATGGAGGACAGCTGGATGAATAGTAGACGTAACATCTGTAGGAGAAAGCAAGTGCTCTACGCTTTGAGCCGAGGACGACACAGTGTGGAACCGGAAGAGTTTACGCCCCGTGATAGAATAAACACAAAATACACATGGCGAGCTGGTAAGCTTTCCCAGAGGAATGAGTGAAACGTTGCCGCGCGTATACCTGCTTCGACAGATCAGCGCAACCTCTCGAAGTGGTTTTGGGTGAAAGATACACTGAGCCTACGTGTGCCGATAGAATGTGGGGGACAGGCTCCTTTCCTTTCACTTGGTATTAGTCCTAAGTGAGCGAGTAGTGGCGTCTTCCAAGAGGCTAGAACTTCTGATGCCGGGAGTGGGTTTATTGCTGGGAAGCCTCATGTCATCTCGGAGACCTGAAGATGCTCAAGCATCAGTTGGGGTCATTTCTTAGAGCATCACAAGTGCACGCGCAGCCGCCGGGGGAGACGAGTGGGAAAGATTCGAGGGGACTGTGATTGCATCAAACGGAGTCCAAGACCGGTCCAGTGTGTTGGGAAAGCGGTACCGCAAACGTCGAGATTCGATTTCTAATGAAGGGGCGCCTCTCAGATCTAGTAGTCGAGTGTTCCTTTCTTCCTTTTCCCTGACTAGATAGCTGGACAGATAGCTGGATGGCAGAGAACTTCGGAAAAATTTAACGCCACCAAACTCTAGATTCTTTAGGAACCCGTGTTCTCGATACGTTCCAGGGAAGCAAGGCCATAAGTCCCCCGAAAATAAGGAAGAATAGTTGGTTTGAACAACGACAGCGAGATTCTTGCGGGCATGGTGGCCGGAGGGAAGCGTGATGTACTGCCACGTGTCCGAGCCGCGGGCTCTTGAGTCGTGACGTTGTGCGTGTCACTGACCGAGCGCAAACCTTCATGGCCTTCGTATTTTGAAGCCTCTTATTTACACATGTCTGCGAAGGATACTCGCTAGAAACTCGCTAGAACTCCCCACTTTTTCTGGTGCGTCGTCGTCCTCGGTTTGTGATACCGGCAGATTTAAAATAAGCTCAGAAAAGAAGCACCCGTTATCAAATCGTTTGGAGATTTAAAATGGCGTCTAACAATGCTGAGCCAGATTTATCACCAACCTCGCCTGGAGAAGATTCAGAGTCCGAAATTACCTCACCAGTACAGGAAATTGAGCCGATTCCTGGTTTGAATGGCGTTCCGGTTCGTTGTGAGTACACATTCAGTTTTGTGTGATATGATTGATGTATGCTTATCATGATCAAAAGGGTACGACGTATGTGGCGTATCATATTACTGTATTAATGACTGGCTGACGTGTGGACTTTTACTGCAACCATAGGCTGACCGAACAGAATCGTATACGCGAATCACGCCGTTTCAGGAAAGACATGATACGAGCGTCGAGTGAGTCCGTTGCTGTCCGCGTTTCAGGCCCAGG
>RZIO01000004.1:2680452-2692882 GCA_004338095.1 Gloeostereum incarnatum
TGTCACAGACGTCTTCAGGAATCTAGTCTTGTTGCAGCAGCCATAGCGCTTGATTCTTGATGTCCTCGCTGATGTGTTGAAAGACCATGATTGTTCGACTGTATGTTCAGCCTTCCGGTGGGTGGCATACCCATCCAAGGCAACACTCGTCAATCTGGATGAATCTGAGGAATTTCGATGTTGAATCTCATCTTGCCTCGTTGCATCGGCTAGTGGTCGGCTAGCTCTCGGCTACTCGGCTAATAATAATTTATTTTATTTCATTCAACTCCACTTTTAAAAAAAAAAAAAGTCGGCGCGGCCAAGGTTTTCCGAAAAGGCTGTAACCGGAGGTATATTCCTCGATGTACATAGTAAATTTCGTGAATAAAATGATTGCTCGTCCCATAAGAGATAGCTGGCATTATTAGCAAGGGATTAAACTGTTCGGCAGTCCCCTTGTCGTTAACAGCCCCAGAGAGGTTAGCCAGCAACCCCTCCGGGTGGCCGGTCATACCAGACAGGCATGCGGGCGAATGGGAACGCGTCGAAGTTGACGCAGCTACCACCGACGTCTGACTGAGGGAAGTGTAAGCTCATGCAACATACTTAGTCGCCTGAAACCGCTCTCCCGAGGCCCAGGGGTCAGGATATGTACTATAGGGACTGAAACGGTACGCCCGGGCATTTCCCGGGCAAAGTACCACGGTCAAATTCAAACCCAGCCACCCGCGGGCGTTCGCCCGGACGGTTTACGGTCAACCGTGGTACGCACGTGGCGTGCCCCAAGGCTATGTCTTGGCGGCAGACATTGCCTCTGCAACACTTGTCTAAGTTGTCTTGCAGTCTCCATGCAAGCTGATGCATACAGTACTAGCTCAACAGTTTCATTATAGACATAATACACAGAAATGACACTAGATATTAGGGATTAAAAGGACCATATACCAAACTGAGGAAAGGAATGTGAACATGTAGTAAATATGGACTATGTAGAGCGACTGTTTTGAGATTGATATGTACCACAGATCTCCTTGTCTGAATATTTCCAAGCATCTATATCTGACATCTCATAAAGCCCATTCCTCCAGCACTTTTTAAGTGGTTGTGGATTCAGAATGACAGGAAGTGCAGCTGCATGAGATGGGACCACCTGAGGCAGCTGATTTTCCATCTTATTGAATGATCACATCTTGGGTATGGTACATGAAGACTGCGATGTGGTCCATGGGGTAAAAGATGCTTCTGTTGGTGCTGGAGATCAAGAGAAATTTGAGGGAGCCAGGTATGCCAGGAGGCCATGATCTAGTGTAATTTAGATGTCTCAGAGTCAAAGGTTGTATATTAAGTTGAGACATTTCATAAAATTGGTAAATAGTAACATAGCTGAGCCCAGAGAGCCCAGCACGACTAGTATGCATGGTGACTGTGGAGGTTAGAACAATGTGACAAAATCCGTGACATCAACCACGGTTGACCGTGGTTAGCCCGTGACCCGTGTGAATTATGACCGTCCGGTAACAACCGTTATTTGGCGGTCGGGCAACGGGCAGCCCGGGAAATAGCTACCCGTTTCAGTCCCTAATGTACTATGAAGAGGCCCTGGAGTACTTATCATCGTGACACGTGGCAGCACAGCATGGGGGAAGTATGACTCACCAGGACTCACTGCTCAGACAACGACTCGCAATCCATCCAGGTCCATTCTCCCCTAAGAGTCCTCCAACCTGATACTATTACTACCAACATTTACAGGAAACCCCGTTGTTTTCCTTTCCATGTGATTGTACAAGAAGTTGGGGCTCGGATTCCATCTCATGAATCTGAATCATGCATGGTGGCTTCTACTTGCCCGTTGCCAGTCCGCCACGGCCGGTTGTCCGACCTACGTACCCTCAGCACTTCTCAGCACCGAGTCCAGACATACCATTAGGGACCAGAGTTTATGCATCGACAGAACTGTGCTCGCAGATAGAATGTGCGTTTATCGTATTGCGATCTTCTCGCCATGTGTGTATTAATTTGGTACTAATTCAGACTGTTCAAATATTCCAGGCATATAGCTAGCATCCAAATTGAGGGAAAGTTCATGATGGAACACCTCAGAGGTTCTCACGTGGCAACGAGGATGGCTGAAGAGAGACGGAATCAATTCCCGGCTTCGCATTCGATTCTGGCAGTGCCGGGTCGCACTTGTCCGCTCACCTTCGGCGAACTTGTTCTCGTTCTCGAAGCCGTTCAATCGACAATTACTAATCGGGGAAAAACCAGACGCGTAACGGAGCTTCAGAGGCTGTTCCTTATAATCACGTCAGGGGCGCCACAATGTGGCGCTGAAGTTGACGCGACGTGCCGCACGTCACCGTTGATCCAGCAACTTTGCACGGTATAGTGTCTACTTATTCGCCATAAGCATATTTTATATAATTCTCTCCTAGCGTGTTTGTGAGCTCCTACGGTACTAGCCATGAAAGCTCTCAACTTGCAGTGGTCTTTCCTTTCCCGAATCCCGAATAACCATCATCCTCCCCTCGCTTGGCGCGTCTGCTAGCAGGTTACGACAAACCAGAACATCACTGTTGACCCGGGAATAGCACCATGCATCTCTAGCAGGGGCGATCTGCGCTATGAAGTAAGCTTCATGACCGCTCCTTACATCCTCAAGAAGAAGGTCTACGAACGACGTGCCTTTCTCCGTAGTCTGTTGCCGCTGCTGTCACTGAGTCGGCGATATAGTTTGCCTGAAAAGGTGGCGAATTTTGTTGGGTTATGGTTCGTAACCGCAAATATTCCTCATTCATTTCTTGCCCCTGAAATAGGCTGTAAAGACCTAGTACCGCCTAAGCGAGGATTAGTTCAAGTTTGAGACTCGTCTTGAGATCCATCGCTCAGTAGGATATTCCTTGCAAATCACATCCCTACGTCACTGTGGCGGTCCGAGTTCCTCGGCGAGCTCTACTCTATTGGTGCCGGCGCCTTCGGAGGATGGCTCAATGTCAGAATTGAGTCGGGGTTAGCAAGCCAGATGACTGCACTAGCTACTAGGCTTCATTGATGCTACCCTCTATGTGGCGCTGATAGATGAATTGAACGGCCTCCAGTGTGGGGATGTGGGGTTCGTCAAGACACCTGACCATGTATAGCACAGCTTGGCACTTGCACTGGTACAACTAATCGCGGGGTTACTAAATCGCCTCCCGCTCGCGGGGACAGGCCTTGTTTAAAAAGCTGGGAAACAAATGAGTTGTAAGTGTAATTGATGATTTCAATAGGGCTCAGCAGCGATATGTTCTGCTAAGGCTTAGATACTGACCGCGGATTTAATTGTGGACGTGCAGGTTGAGCGCTAGGCGCTGAGCCTTCTAACATTCTTCGACACTGCATTTTGGCACATAGAGCTCAATTATTGAAGCCCGCAGACCCTGTGATATCTCAAGAGGAGACTCGGTAGAGACATTTATGCCGAAATTACGGGATCTGCACGTGCACTTATACCTAGTGGCACAATGCCCCTTCCACAGCCTTCTACCTACATACATACAGACGATTTCTGCATACTTTAGATCTTGATTCGTGATCATTTCTGTTTTATGTGCACGGATCACTATGCAGTCTCTCTCTAGTTCCGACTCCTCAGCGCAGCGCCGATACGCATCTGGGGAACGATGTTCCGCCACGCACGGTGAAGTAAGTAAACCGACTTAAATTCATCTTAGCTGGGGTTCCGACGTATGAATTCATCACAATGGACAGCTGGATTGCTTACACAACACTAATATAGACGTACCCTGCCCGCGGTATAAAAAGCCTAAGATTCAGTTACTCTGCGCATTTCATTTGGCCCCACATAACTCGTACTTGCTCCTACACACATAATGTCTCGCTTCGTCACCACGGGCGCCCAGGGCGGCGCCGCAAATCGACTTGAAATCAACGATCTCGTGAAGATTGAGGATCAGTTCTCGCTTTACATCCAAGCATTGAGTGCGCCCCTCCCTCTCGCTTCCGACTTGCGACCTTGAACTGATTATTGAACGAATCTAGGTGCGATGTATGCTGTAGACCAGAACGACCAGCTCTCGTTTTTCCAGATCGGGGGTATCCACGGTCTTCCCTACATTCCGTGGGGCGAATCCGGAGGCGAATCCCAGGGGTCATGGGGAGGATACTGTACTCATGGAACGATGATCTTCCCTACTTGGCACAGGCCCTACATCGCTCTGTTTGAGGTACGCATCCGTCTTCACCGTTGAACTTGTTCGAAGTACTGATTACGTCTTGCAGCAATTGCTCCAGCGGCATGCCATCGCAATCGCCAACACGTACACCGTCGACCGCCCGCGTTGGCAGAAAGCGGCCGCAGATCTACGCGCACCTTACTGGGACTGGGCCGTCAACTCGGTTCCTCCTGATGAAGTCATCTCGTTGAGGAATGTCACGATCATCAGGCCTGATGGGAGACGCGCCTCGGTTCCGAACCCTCTCTTCGAGTACACGTTCCATCCCATCGACAACTCGTTTCCTAGCCCCTGGAGTGGCTGGAGGACAACTCTCAGGCAGCCCACCTCAGCTGGTTCGGGAGCGACCAGCGACGTCGCTCGATTGAGACGGTACGTGATATTGTTTTGGACAACCGGTTGGCCCTCACTGGTTACGATGCAGAGTGCTAGCAGCTGAGCAGGAAGACATCACGAGTAAGACCTTCCGTATGCTTGCGTTTGTCCACACTTGGCCCGCGTTCAGTAACCACACCGTCGGCGATGGCGGAAGCGCTAGCAACAGTGTCGAGGCTATCCACGATGAAATCCATGTGTACGTATAGTATTAGTTCTCTACCTCGACATCATTTTATGACTCACGTACCATCGGTTCTCCTACAGCGACATCGGTGGTAGTAGGGGGCATATGAGTACTACTCTCGTCGCCGGTAGGTTTCGTGCAAAACTGCCAGAGGATCTCAGTTGATGGTTTGTTTTCATTCCTAGGCTTCGACCCTATCTTCTTCTTGCACCACGCGAATGTCGACCGTTTGATGTCGCTCTGGTCTGCTCTCAACCCCGGCGTTTGGGTCACCCCAGGACCTGCTGGGACCGGGACATGGACTATTCCCGACAATGCTGCTATAAACGATCAAACGGGTCAGTCAGTTTAGCTCACATGTGTATGACAATTAAAACTTACGTTCTCTAGAACTCACACCGTTCTTGCAGACGCAGCAGAGCTACTGGACCTCGGCGGGAACAGCTTCGACAGAGAGACTGGGATACACGTATCCAGAGTTCAACGGCCTCGACATGAACAATCCCACTGCTGTCCGTACGGCCATTGCCACGATCGTCAACCGTCTCTATGGCGGTAGTGCCTTCAGCGCGTTGTCTCAAGCCACATTTACTGGACAGGCCGCTAGCTTCTCCGCGAAATCTGACTCCACCAGCTCCAACACATCCTCCTCTAGGAACCCTGGGCAGACCCCCACGGGGGGAGACGGCAACGGCAACGGGGATAGACATTCTGGAGCCCCGTCTCCTGCAAACCCTGTCGGCACTGTGGGCGGAGGCAACAGCATTGACGACTGGAGCGTCCGCGTCCGAGTCAAACAGTACGCACTTGGAGAGAGCTTCTCCGTGCTTATCTTCCTAGGAGGAGTGCCCAACTCTGAGGATAGACGCTCTAGCGCCACATATGTTGGAGCTTACCATATCTTCGTCAACCCTTCGGTGGAGCATTGCGAGAACTGTCGACGTCAGGCAGAGGAGGAGCTCGTCGTGGAGGGATTCGTGCATCTCAACAATGCAGTTGCCAGGTGCTCGGGACTGGGTTCGTTCGACCCGAGCGTCGTGGAACCGTACTTGAAGGATAAGCTTGTGTGGCAGGTTGAGCGGGTGAGCGCATTCTCATTTTCTCGGTCGACCCAAGGCGCTGATATCGGACTTGGAGACCGACGGGACTCGTGTAAATCCTGACGAGGTTCCTTCTTTGGAGGTCACTGTATGCGACAGGCCATTGACTCTTGAGCCCGGAGAGATCTTCCCTGTTCCCGGAGAAGTCCGCTACTGCCACGACATTACTCGTGGTCGCGCTGGAGGCCACCGTCTTGAGTGAGTCTTGCTGTCATGGTTATTATGAGAGGGAAGAAGCGCGTAAATTGAAAGAATGAAGAATTGAAACACTGTATTATAAACCCAGAGTAGTCTGTATGAAATAAGATTGAAGATACGTTGCTTGAAATTCGGTCTGAACTCGCATTCAAGCACAGACGCCATCCCTGGCTAGGGTTCATCTAAACGAGAATCCCCTGGAAGATGGATCAATACTTCTCGGCATGAGGCACACCCAGAGGACACTCACACAGACATAACTGACCAGGACACAGTAGCGACAACTTCTTGTGCTGTTACCATGTGGAGTGGGGATGCAGTAATGAGGTAAGACTAGCTCTTGCATTTCCTTTCATTCAGCGGGTGTGCGTGTGGTCGTGTGGGAGGACGAGGATCCACGGACGGAAATCCACGCGATAGACAGGCAAGAACGGAGGCGCCCGTCGGAGGCAAGGGGTCGACATGCGTCCATCTCGTCCCGTGAGCCGCCCGTGCCTGATCCCAGGAGCACCTTATCGACATCTCCTAGATAGAGTTCGCGTTGAACTCGCGTCTGGTTCAACGTTGGGAGGCGACTCATTACATAAAGTCGGTCCATAACTCGAGGGTTGGAATAGCTGTCGTGTTGACAATATCAGGGTTCTTTAGTTGACAGCGGTAGGCCCAACCTTCAAGCTCTTAGCCATATTTCAAGAAAATCAACAGGGATTTTCGGTTACCTAGATGCGGCAATAGAAGCTAATTTCCTGGATAGATAGAAAATCAAATTACGCGGCATTGGCACCTATTGGCACAGTCGATTCTGTGGAATGACAAGTCAGTACAAAGTGAAAAGCGGATGATAAATACGAAAAAAAACTATGCTTGAATTGGTGATTAAAGTGCTTACAAGCAATCGAAAGACAAAGGCTAAAGAACTTTGAACATTGGCGGGCTATCCCAGGAGGGGTCTCAGCTGGAGCGGGACTCGGGGGATGGATGACAAACACTCTGATCCGAGGACGTGACTCACACACACACCTCTTCCGTTTCGCCGACATCAGCGCGCCGCCATGTTTCTTTTTTTTCCTTCTGTAGTCAGTTTCTTGGGCACCATTCCCCGTCCAGGTGTTCAGAAAATGGTATGTCAACTTACCAGATGCAACACATATTTGTTTCGTCTTGACAATTCAATCAAAAAAGGAGACGATGCATTATGACTCGGGTGCGTTATTTACAATCAAAGGGTCGTCATAATCGCTGACTTCAATAGGTTCTTCTTCTCTTCAGGATATCCGTGCAGCTGATCAATGAACCCAGGAGGCCACAGAATGTCTTCCTCATCCGTGTCGTGCCACTTCGAACACTCCTCCTCTGCTTCCGCGTCTGCTACCCACTCTCTCCAATTGTCAACACGTCGCTGGAGCCTTGCAGGAGACACGTCGGGGCTCGGTGGAATTTCACTGATACCTGCCGGACGCTCGTAGTCGCTGTCGTCGTTCTCCGCGGAATTTTCTGTCGTTGCCCCCGCTCGAGTGTTCCATGTGTGGTCATCGTTTTTGTCATCTGGATAATTCAACCGTGTAACGTTGTGCAATGCGGGCTGCAAGTATCTCTTCGTTGCAATTGAGACGTCGGAAAGTGGATCAGTAGAATCATGGGGCTTGTCCAGCCGAGTTTTTGGATGCCGGAACGTCTCTTTCCTCTCCTTGTCAAGGACTTTCCCGATCAACAAGCGACCCAAGGAATTCCAGGAACTGCCTGTCTCGCTGGAGAGGCTGTTGGTTCTGACTAGCGATGGCGGACTTCCCTCAGAGCACTCAGTGTCTGAGCTCTTGTCGTCGTTCGAAGGGCATTCTTCCTTGGCCGAGATTGATTTCTATGAGACTGGTAAATCTGGTGTTCGACTTTCAATAGACAGGTCCAGAGACTTACCGATCTATCCCAACTGCTCTCGAACGACACTCCACTCATTTCCACCATCCACTCGAGAGACGGCGTGGATATGCGTGACGCGTCCGCATCGTCGTCGTGTTCGGGTTCCCCTTCCGACGACAGGGGCGTCCACTGCATGTTCTTCCTGGGAGACATGAAGGCTTCCCAGTCTTCCTCGGTCTCCGGTGGAGAGAAAACCGGTCTACGCGGTAAATTATCCTGTGTTTCTTGGTGGTAAGTATCCTGGTGATGATATATATACAGCGCTGAGTTTACTAGTGATATCCTTTTTACGGTCGGGGATCCTTGGTTCTGTTGGTCTGTCATTTCGTCACGTATGATTCGGTATGGGATGGTAGTAGAGTGAAGAGGAGCGATGGTTGGAAGGCCCCTTTGAACTAACGCGTCGAACAATGGTCCATTGTTTTGACATTCTGGGAAGTCAGGCTCACGTGTGCGCGTGTCGGTGACATCTTTGTTCATGTCACATGGGTAACAAGTGGAGAGGAACGACGTGTCAAGGGAGTTTCCCCTAGGCAGACTGGCTTGACAACTTTCTGAGATGCATCAAGTTGGCATCAAGCATCGGAGGTCCTTTCTAAGCGTGGCTATTCCTGTGGGGCGGTGGCGTTGTCGTTCACGATCGAGACGTTCGGGTATTTATTCGTTAGATCTATTCAGTTATCCAGTTATCCGTACATCGTGATAGCTATAAAATGAGTAAATTGTTGCTATGGCTACATGATATCGTTCACGGACTAGAACCCAGGCCAGAACGCTCCCGTTCTCATCGGAACCGGCCGACTTTGTTTTTTCGTGGAAACCATCACGAAAAATGGAACGATCATTGTGCTGGAGTTGCGTATGAAGTATGGCTAGGCATAGTGCAATTATTAGGCGGCGCACGAGGAGACGAGACAAGAACGGGACACCCTACCTCCAATCAGCCGACCAAACAACAGCGGCTGCGAGCAAAGAGGATAGTGACGAGCTCGCGAGCAGTATACCCAATGTTCTGAGAGCCGGCATACTCGACGTGGAAGATGGCGCTATGGTCATCGTCGTCGATATAGTTAAACCGGACGTTAGGGTCTGAAACGAATTTCCGCTCAGGAAGCGTGAGCCATCGGATGGGGACTGCCTTGATATCCATATCGCGGCGAGGGTCGTCGGGTGATAGAAGTAGTCTCCAGCAGTACCACTCCCACCGAGGCTCTCCCATAAGAACCTGGTCGGAGGTGATCGCTCTTGGTCGGTAATTGGCGGCATCGAGAGAATTTGGGAGGGAGCGGGAAGAGTAAGGTCGGTTTAAGGTATTGGAACGGTGTGGTTGTGGTCCCAGAGGCCACTGGACGGAACGAGGAGTAGAAGGTTGCACAGAATGCATCGAGGTTCTAGGGACCCAGTTAACCGTGTGGGTGGTACTTAAGTTGGGAGAGCAAAGATGGTTTAAGGCTGCGGTCGCCCTTTAAAGATATTCTTGATTCTTCACAGCCTTTAATGGTAAACGATTCAGGTTGAGTCCAGACCTGCCAATCCATGGGGCCGAGAAGGGTCCGGCTCGCTTCCGCAATACGGGCCATGGCGCCTACCAGCCATGTGATCCACAGAAAACAGACTACAGTCGCTTCTCATCATTTGAAGGTTAGAGTCCATTCACAGCGACTTGCGCCACATTACCAGTAGGAAGTTACAAATGAGTCACAAAAAGCTTTGTCATCAAGGTGACGTTACCCAGGCTCCACTTCTTCGACGATCATCTTCTGATCTTCAAACTGCGCGCAGATATATTTGAAGGAGGCTTGCACGATTTTTAGAAAAGTAGCTAGCCAGTGACAGTGGTTGACATACTTGCACACTAAAATGACTCTTGCTAAGCAAAATGTCGAGCGACGCATCGGCGTTGATACCGGCGGAGCTGATCCTTTCCTCCGACGTGTGCACCACAGACTTCATGCACTACCTGCGGGACCCTTGACTTCTTGTTCCAATTGATACCGCTAGACTATTCACCTTCATGCAAGACGCAGAACGCGATATCGATCTAACACGCCTCAATCAAAATTCAGTCATGCAGCACTCAGAAAGACGTCATTTCCTGCAATGTCGTTCGCTGTTGGCACCCATACGGAGACTTCCTTCAGAACTATTGGAAAAGAATATCAAGTGCTATAGTACGGGCGACATCGGCCTTGACGGGATCGGTATTATTAGTCTTCAGTGGCACGGCTCCAACCCACATATTATCCCACCGCTTACTCATGCGCGTACTGGCGGAGTGTCTCTACCTCCGAGCCTTTGCTTTGGTCATCGATCTGGGTATTCAATCTGGGAACGGTAACAGACTATCAGACGGCACGCATGACGCGAGTCATTGATGGGATCCGTCGAGTTCATTGCTCCATCCCTCCTTCCACACCACGGCATATAGCTATGCTACCCAAGGCACCAATTGAGCTGCTTGAAACTTTGATGATGCCTTCCCAATCTCTACGTTCCTTGCGCATATCGGTGCATAACTCCAATGCAGCAGCTTTTACCGCCTTGCAAGGAAAGCTAGATGCACTACACCTTCTTAAGATTGAGGTACAGGGACCAATTTTCTTACCCACAGACCTCTTCTTGGATGCACCCCGGCTGCGGTCGGCTATCCTTTCGAAAACACCATCCTATTTCCTCCTGCCGTGGTCTCAGCTTACTTTCTTACATTTAGAGCAAGACATTTCGACCTTACAGAGCGTCTTGAGCTCAGACGTGCTTGTACGATGCTCCAAGAGCTGTTTATCGACAGTAGGTCTGCTGAAGTGTCGGATGAGAATGTCGACACTTCCGACGTCATCTGTCCTGCAACGTCTTTACCCATTATAGGTGTGAGTCCTCTGGGCTGGATGAAGGGGCTTCTGCACCGTGTATCATTTCCCGCCCTTGAAACCTTCAAGTTATGGGATCCTCGCCAGTGGTCGCGGAAGTCTGGAGATGGTCCATGTCTGGGATGGACTATTCCAGAATTCAAAATGTTCCTTGTGAAATTATCGTCTACTTTGACCACTCTGACACTCGATGACCCGGAGACAACAGAGTCCATGGTTATTTACCTTCTATCGGCGCTTCCCCGCCTTGTCGATCTACTCTACTATAGATCCTCCGACGTGATAGTTGGAGCCGTGGCGGTTGGTAATGATATCCTCCAGCGGTTCACACCACACAAGATCAGAACTTTTTCTCCCCGAGCTAGAATATCTAAATAATTCTTTTGGAGGCGAAGGGTTTAGCGATGCGCTGTTCGCACAAATGGATCGTTCGTGATGGGAGTAGCCTGCGCGAACGGATCACCGACTCCATTGGGTGAAGCAACGTGCTCAGTGCGTTCGACAGGGAGTGTTTGAGGGAACTTTCTCTCCTCTTGAATGGGAGAATTACGGTTGAGAATTTCGATTCGGCGGGCCTTTGCTTGCTCGAGAAAGAGGATTGAATGAGGCGAATACAGGTAGGTCATTTTGGTCACTGGCTGCGATAGGGGAACACTCACTTTGTCGGGCAGTGCTCCAATTGCAGGAAGATTAATTTATAATGTTTGGAGATGTACAAACTTGAATCGTGTGTTTGAACACTGAAGACGATCTTGTTTTACTATGTCGTAATAATTTCAGACCTGCCTAGGACTGAGGGATGGGCGGTGAAATCCAGTTCTAGATATCTATATACAGTATCTGCAAAAAAGAATTCCGGGTCACATGATTTTATAGTTTCCCTATTTGTGTTTCTATACTACCTATACAATTAATTAGGTATATATTTTTCTTACTCTGGTAATGTAGTCTTTGTATGTACAAAATGCAGTGGGAATTTTGTGAGCTCATGGAGAAATAGCCTGATCATGCAGCATGGTCCAAATTGGGATACATGACTCAGGTTGTTCCTGCCACTTACATGTTCATCCAGCCCGACAAATCACTCTTTTACCCCTTCACTGGTCTCTGCCCTCCTTCTATCACATGGTTGTTATCACCCCTTCAAAAAAAGCACGCATTTGGGAGTGGAGGAGGGATGGGATGTCATATGCAGGAAATTGCACGAAAATTGGACCTTCATGACCCAACAACAGTCTCTAAGGCCTATCGTGCTCTTGAAGCACAAGGACCCCACCCTGACTTCTATGCCAGAAAGAAAATCCCAGGTCGACCACGCCTTTTGACAGATGTAGATGGCGAATATGCTGAGCTGCTTCTCAAACGCAAGAAGGTCAAGAATGCTTCCCAGCTTCATCAACAGTTTTTCTCTCAAGTATCCTCCAATACTGTTCGAGCATTGCTTAGGCGGAGAGGCCTTCATGGTTATGTACATTGTCAGAAACCATGGCTCAGCAAGAATCATGTTGTAATGCGGAGATTCTGGGCTTGATGGTTGCACTTTTGGACCCTCCATCATTGGCAATACTG
>RZIO01000004.1:2704314-2722060 GCA_004338095.1 Gloeostereum incarnatum
CTCCCTCAATCCGGCTCCGTTCATGAGCTGCTCAAATATGGTATTGAGCGTGAAAGGCTGAGCATTAGCCTGGGCATTAGGCTGAACATTGTCGCCATCAGAGTCACCACCAGGAATTCCGGTCATGGTGACGGTAGTGGTGATAGGTGGGAAATCGAAAACACGCCATTGATTTGTGGCATTCTGACGGTCCTCTCGTCGCTGCTGCTGCTGCTGTTGCTGCGTTTGAGAAGGGGGAGGTGGAGGTGGAGGTGGAGGGCCCGGTAAACGTGTTCCACTGACACGTTCGCTGGGATGTCTCCGATCTCTGTCGTCGTCGCCGTTAGAATCCCTGCGGCGAGTAGTGCCAGTCACAGGCTCTAATGCAGGCATCTCGTCGCTCCCCTGGCCGAACATTCGCATGACCTCGTCCTCCTCGGAGTCGGACTCAGAGAACTCCGAGTCAGAATCAGAGACATCTTGGAGAGCTGGCATCCCAATGTCGGTGTCGTTGTCGGAGGAGTCGTCGTCTACAGAGTGCAAGGCGGGCATATCTGCGGGAGGAGGAGAAGCCATCTGAACATCCCCAGATTGGACGTCATGAAGATCCGCCAACCTGTCAGGCATTTCTGCCACTTCCCTGGGTATCAGGAGAGGAGCTTCGTCGTCGTCGTCGACGGCAATGTGTGTGTGTGAAGGCTCTGCCGCCGCCGCCGTTGTCGCTGCCGACGACGACGACAGAGTCAAATCCACGAAACCAACGAATTCAGAAGTCAGCCCAGGAATGGCTTCAAGTACGTTGGATATATTGTTATCATTATTCTGCTGTCGATTCTGCGAATCGTTATCCATGCTGGGCGCGTATTATAGTGTACACTGAGTAGTGTGTCAAAGAGATGGTGGCGGCTCCAGAGAGCGTTTCGGGTGTGACACTGACTTTGCGTGACTAGATGACTGAGCTCGTCACGGTAGCGTGGCGTTTAAGTTTCTTCTAGAACTTGCTGGAACTTCGCAGACTTTTCGTCTTCACAGGTCGTTTCTTCTGATCTGATACTTATCTAGTCGCGCCGTCATTGTCCGAAGGCTATGGAAGAAAGCGCGCGCTAATGAGAAGCTCTCAGGCTCCATTCTTCTGATGCTCTAGGGATACTTCAAGATCTAGCGCCCAGAAAAATACATACAATAGCTTTTAATAAACACCGTACCGCTTTCAGAGCGATTCTAATAATTCGTTTTTCTACCCTCCGACGTCAAACTCCAGGGCATTGTCTGAATTGGTTTCAACAGCACTCTCAGTGAATTTAGCCAGTCCTTAGTGTTTGTATTTGCTCTCGCTCCCTCCAGACTATGCTTATGCATTTACCAATCGCTGTTCCAAACATTTTATGTGCCTATTGATTGCTTGACTTACCTCAGAGGTCTACCTTCTTGATGATGCCCTGCTCAATCTGAGGTCGGTAAACACCTTTATCCTGTACAACTGTACATACAACTACATCACATTCTCAAAATAGTTGTTTTTCAGTGCCCAGTGCTAGTCCAACTGTCAAGGCAGCTCTCTCCATATTGAAAGTGGGGCTCATTTGGAAACCTAATATATACATTTGATTATTGTACATTACCATCCTCTTTTAGCTCAGTTGGAAGAGTGTCAGACCACAACCAGGTATCCCAAATCACATTTGAACTGGGCAGAGAGGATTCCAGTACTTCCAAGTGTAATATCTTTTTGTCCATTCATGAAGCTATGAATCTACTTTGTCCTTTTTCCCTGTATCAATATAAAATTGCCTCCTTGACATGTTCTCTGTCCCTTAGACATGAAACTTTTGGCACTTGAGCATAATGCCAAAAAACAAAAGAGCACATAGGGTTAAGGGAATTTGAGTCTAAATACTCAAGAGTCACAAACTGTTGTAGAGTCATGTATACCTGTTCAAGATGGCCAACATCACCACTGGTGCATCTTGGGCTCATCAAGACTAATTATGCCTACTCAATGCTCAAAGATTCTGTCCTAACAGCAGCTGCCCCATTCTTGGCCATAGCATCAACATTAGCATGCTCAGCACTGGAAGAAGTATCAGAACTATCAGAAGAGGATGCAGCACTGTCAGTGATCGAGGAGTTGGTACTGTCATTGGCAGCCTGAGAAAGAAAGGGCCTGATAGTAGTAGTGAGAACAGAAGTTGTTGCACTGAATAAAGGGTACCAGTAAACATGGATACATGATGCTGCAGCAAAAATCATTGAGAGCACCTGCTGCCATTTCCCTGGCTGAGAACCATTAAGAGTGGTCCATTACAAGGTGGGAGCAGTGAGTTCTGATCTGGAGCAGCTTGGAGATTGAATGATATCACAAAAGAGGAGAATCATTAGTCTTTGTAGAGCTTTACACCCATTGCCATTCACTCTCCAAGACATATTCCTTCCATCTAAAAGTACTGTAGCAAATCATCCCTGGGCTGATAGAGGAGTCCATGATGATGGCTTTGAACATGTCAAACTTGGTGACCCAAAACTGAACACAGTTAATAACAGTGCTGAAGATGTACTGATCTATGCGAAAGGTAATGATTAGGAGCACCATCAGGATTCCCGGTCAAGATGTATTGACACGACATGAATTTTTAGGCGAAGGATGCATGTGACATGTACTTGGGAAGACGAGATAACGACATGTGACTCACACCCATCTTCCATTCGATCCTACATAGTGTGGCGCAGCCTCCTCCGTCCCGAAGCAAACGAGCCTCTAAAGTCTAGAATTGACCTTGATAAATCATCAAGAAAACGCTAAAAAAAGTCAATGTAGTGATGGCTTTGTTTTAGGGATTCGCCACAGTCTCGTACCTGAGTACATTCAATTTTTTTGGCATCAATATTTATGAAAATTCCAAAGACAGGCCGTTTATCAAAAACGTGGAGTATAAATGCTTTCTTCAAGAATCCTTGTCCAGGAATAAGCCTATCATGTGATTACTTTCAATTAAGAGAGGCGGGACCGAGCCGGACTCAAGTTCTCGGCCCATCTTGACCCATAAATGGATCGTCTACTGCAGCCTGGAGCTTCAGCCTTTTATAAACACACAGTGCCACATGATTTTTCTTTTTCTCTCAACTTACCCCCGCATCCTCGCGTTGAACGACAGTCACTCATTCAATCCCTGCATTGGACAACATCCTCATCACCGATGCTTTATGTCCAGCCCTCTACTCCTCTTACAGTCCAGTGGCCTGTAGAACCGCAACCACGCCGTTCCAATACAGTTCTCCGTCCCTACTCTTCCCGCTCCCTTTCCAACTCTCTCGATATCGCTAATCATCGAAGAATGATCACCTCCAACCCGCAGGTCAAGAAGGTTCGGATTGCAGAGCCACAGTGGGAGTGGTACTGCTGGCGATTGCTTTTAGAACCAGACGATCCTCGCCGTAATATGGATATCAAGGCAGTCCCCATCCGATGGCTCACCCTACCTGAGCGGAAATTCGTCTCAGACCCCGACGTCCGGTTCAACTTTGTCGATGATGGAGGCTATAAAGTCATCTTCCACGTCGAGCTTGCCGGTCCACGGAGCACTGGATATACTGCTCGCGAACTCGTCACGCTTCTCTACGCTCGAAGCCGTTGTTGTCTAGTTGGCTGATTACAGAAAGGTATGGAGACCATCTCTTACCGTTTCATCGTGCACCGTCTGAGCATTTTTAGGTTCTGTATTCAGCCTCGGCGCTATGCGCATCTTCCATCCAGTCTCTCGTTTCGTATTTTTATTTATGATCGTTTCTATGAAGGAAAGGGTGGCATCGGCGGGTTCCGATTGAGTGCTCAGGCGTTCTGGACGGGTTCCAGTGCAGGGTCCTTATGTATCGATAGCCATCTAAATCTAATGTACAACAATACTATACCCCTGGATACTTTGATACTTTTAAGTAACGTAGATCGAAGCGTAATTTCTCTAAGCTCTTACACTACGGTCCCGGTCCAGTCCGTACCACATCCCATAGAGTGCGCCCCACAAAGAACTCCTATGACTACATCCTTAGTACCCGTTGCTGAGGCTGTCTATATTTTATGTACAAAATCATGTATCCGTAGCAATAATGTAGTCAATGGTACCGCCATCTGATAGATCACGGTCTACGCAACGAATAGCCCACCAAAGCCTCGATCGTGTCGGACACACGCCACCGCCTCACAATAGGCGCTCAGAACGAAAGAACTGGGGCTTCTGCGTAATGTTTGAAGCTTTGAAGCGCTGTCCTTCGTTACTGCTTATTGGCTTACACATGCGACAACAAAGACCCCTTTGAACACGAACGCCACCGACGCGCGCGCACGTGAACATGAATGAATTCAGGAACAATGGTCCATTGTTCAACGCGCTATTTTAGTTATCACTTCTCTTTCACTCAACCACCATCCCACCGAGATCGCACAAGACACAAGAACGGGTATTATCAGCGAAGAAAACTCTGATAATACGCCACACGCTAACGATACCTTGATAATACGCTGATCTTTAGCGTACTTTCAGCGGAATCCAATTTCCGATACCTTTTATTGCGCCTTGTGATATCGTGTTTGACGATATGACATACGAACAGAACTCAGATTTCCCGGTGATAACAAGGATGTCACTGGTAAGTTGCGCGCCATTTCTTGACGATTAGGAGACTTACCCCAACGTGATGCAGGACGAATTACCACGTAGACCAGTTTTCTCTCCACCAAAGACAGAGGAAGACTGGGAAGCATTCACCTCTCCCAAGAAAAGTATGCGGCGCATGCCACTCCCGTCGGCAGCAGAATCCGCATACGACGACGAGGTGGACGCGTCACACATTTTCGCCCCGCCCTTAGAGTGGAGAGTGAAAACGAGTAGAACGTCGTTCGAGAGTCGGTGGAACAGATCGGTAAGCCTCTTAGATCTGTCTGAAGGTTGAACGACGCGTTTACCAATGTGATAGAAAGCGACCTTCGCCCAGAAAGAGTATGCAGAGAACTCCGAGGGAAGCCCACCATCGCTGTCCAGGACCAACGGTCTCTCCAACGAGTCAGACAGATCCTGGAGTCCTTTGCGTCCCTTGATGATCCCACAAGATCTCGACAAAGAGAGGAAAGAGACGTTCCAGATTACAAACGCCGGCTTGGACGAGGTTCGTGACTTCGTTACTCCACTTGCGGAGGGATTTATCCTAAACAAGAAATACTCACAGCCTACAGTCCGCGAATTTACGCGCTTGAACTACCCAGACGACGAGGACGAAGACGTAGACGACACCTTGAATACTCGAGTCGCAGCAACGACAGAAAGTTCTGAAGAGAGCTATGACAGCGACTACGAGGATTTAGAAGATATCAGTGAAATCCCGCCGAGCCCAAACGTGTCTCCAGAAAGGCTCCAGCGGCGTGTTGATAATTGGCGAGAGTGGGTGGCAGACGCGGAAGCAGAGGAGGAGTGTTCGGGGTGGTATGAGATGGATGATGAGATTGAAGATATCGCTCCTGTGCTTGCACTCCACCAAATTATGTGGCCTCCGGAGTTTATTGATCATCTGCGCGGTCATACTGAAGAAAAGCAGGTCCCATCCGAGACGTCACAGATGATGACAACCATTTGATTCTATATAGTCCAGCCTGTCCGTCCGGTGGTGTTTTAGTACTAGGAGTATTTCAACTTCATGCATGGCTATCTGGCTCTTCTGGTTTGACCAGGGAGGAATTCTCCAGGTACGGATTGTATGCAAGGTGATGATGGGGTGGCCGGAGGTGACCTGAGGGGTGATGCTACGCATCCGAGAGAGGATTCAGAAGTTCTGGGAATACAAGTATCTTACCAAGCGTTAGAATCTCCCTAACCATTGCGATAGTATAGGAGGAGATTCTCGGCCGGAATGGAGCAGGTCCCTGCACACCACGGGATATTGGTCAGGGCGTACTCAATTCTTAAGGGCTCTGGTTGAGATCTTGATACTGTGCACTGCGCAGCTGGTGGAGTGAAAAAGTATATCCTGGAAGAAATATGCTTTTTATATGTGAACCGAAGACGTAGCGCAGGGTCGGTTCCGACAGTCGTAATCGACGGCAAAGCAAAGAATGGGAGAGTCTTATGTAAGTCATCGCCCGAATCCCGAATCCCGACGGTCGTTCCACACATCGTAGAACTCCACAACAGAAGCATACATCGAATGCGTTGTGGCTCGCTATCAACGCCACAGTTACCGCATTGTGGCGTTACTTGACCTGACAGTCACCTGACTCTGTGTTGCGCACTTCTCAACTTCCAACTTTACACGTCGCCGTCGTTCTTTCTGCAGCTTTGTACGGTATCTACGCGTTTGGAATAACAATACCCTCATTTTATCTAATCGAAGCGATCTCTCCTAGCATATTTACTGCAATGGCAATGGACGCGTCCGACTTGACCTCTTCGCCACCACTCCGAAAGGACTATGAACCTTATGCACCTCGCCGAACGCGCCTGTTAGCCGGGTTTGTCATAAGCTGGGAGACAACTCTTGAATTAGCATCAATTATATCCGGAAAAGACGATTTACACGATAAAACAAATCTCATGACGGCTCGTTATATCATCAAGAACAAAGTCAAGGAACTTGCCGGAGACGCAGCATATTTCTCAGCCGTCGGAGAAGAGCTTGATACAGAATTTATGTTAGTCACAGGGGGAAGGAAGTTCCCGAAGGGTTATTTGGGGGTCGATGATTCCGCAATGCCCGCAAGGGAAAGTGGAAGAGGTGGCTCGACAGTTCCTACTGGATTACGGTACGTGCGCGAGTCAATTTTGTCTTTCAAAGTTCCTGCCTCTGAAGCGGACTCATTTTACAGGCATGAGCGAAGATAAGTTCAAGTTTGAGACTCGTCTCGCTTGAAGCGAATCTCTAGAGTCTCGGGAGCTTCCCTAGATTGGATTGTATTGATACATTCTCTGGAATCGGAAGTTAGACCTTTGACGACCCGAGAAACTGGAGAAATGCATCAGTTCTTTGAGAAGCCCTACATTCTTCTCAAGGCTGTCAGCGCGTGACTCCAGAGCACGCTAGTGTGGCACCTTTGGATGATGGTCTAAGCTCTCAATGGCCATTATGTTTCGCGGTGGCTGGTGATGAGGCTGAGTGTCTCTTTATCATGAACGAGCCGAAATAAGTGAGCCAGACAACTGGGTGTATTGGGTGAGCCCGGAACTGACATTAGCTTTTGCGTGGAGGCAATTAACAATGTGCTGACAGGCGAATTCAAGAAGACTTCCATGCATCAAGTCTCGAGAAATTCATACGACGCGTCGGTCTACGCCTGCCTACGCAGGCTCCGCGAGTATGCACAATATAATCTGCTGGGAAGAACTGCGGGTTCCCTCAAGGTTCCCTGGAGGTTAAAGTTCGAAGGAGAAGCCACCTTGGATCCACGCTCGATCTCCAGTACCGTCCTGTGTACGACAACTCGACCGACTCGACCGACGCAGCCACGGCGAAGGGAAGGAACTATCATCCTTAGCCAGAGCCGATGGCCGCGTATTACCCTGCGCGCAGCGTCATGTTTAACGCCACATGATTTTTGGTGGACCTCATTGTCAAGGCCAGTCCCTGCTCGATATTTTTTTTGAGCCTGAACTTAAGTATAAACGATTGCGATGAGACTCATTGGCGACGTTGTGGCTTGAAAGTACAGCTACATTGAGGCGAATTCCTGCCGTAGCCCCATGCTCGGCTATGCTTGAACTCAAATCCTCTTCAAGTCCCCTACGTCAAAAATTGACATGCTGTATAAAACTATTGAAGCCCTTCAATCCTGTGACTCGTGTCTTATTGTAAAAGAAAACTTTTGAGAAGCGGCATTTGTGCTAGTACGTAACAGTCCACGTGTCTACATGACGGTGGCGCAAATACTTCTTACCGTTACACTTCCACTTGGACGGTTACTGAATACTTCACACTTGCGTTATACTTGTATTCATGATCATTATTTTCCCATATACATGGACGGATTACTATGCACCGGTATCGCTATGCGGCCAGCTCCAGGTCTCCGCCATTTCGTGTACTGGTCCACAAAGCGCGGGATAGCAAGTGCACCGATTCGAAGGCTTCTCAGTCGGAATTCTAACGTCGAAATCAGCCTCAATAGCTGAATTGCTCCTGATTGCAGTGCCGTACAAGTCAAGACCTGCGTATAAAAGACCCAGAGTTGTTCAACACTTTGGCATTCCAAAAACAACTCGTACCTTTCAACGCACACTTCATGTCCCGCTTCATTACCACAGGCGCCCAAGGTGGCGCTGCCAATCGCCTCGAAATCAACGATCTTATCAAGATTGAGGACCAGTTCTCGCTGTTCATCCAAGTCTTGAGTACGCCATGCTTTTTGTTGTCCAACTAGGAAACTCCGTTGACCATTATATTTATCCAGTTGCTATGTACACCGTCGAACAGAGTGACCCGCTTTCATTCTTCCAGATCGGTGCTATTCACGGTCTTCCCTATCTCCCGTGGGGCGGATCTGGCGGCGATGAATCCCAAGGAATCTGGAAGGGATATTGCACCCATGCCACCGTGCTATTCCCCACCTGGCACAGGCCGTATATAGCGCTTTTTGAGGTTTGTCTCCCACCTTGAGTCAGCCAATTTCTGCTAGACGCTAATCGATTGCATTTTGCAGCAATTGCTTCAGAAACATGCAATCTCCATCGCAGACACGTACACCGTCGACCGTGCTCGCTGGCAGAAAGCGGCTCAAGATCTACGGGCTCCGTACTGGGACTGGGCCCTCAACTCGGTTCCTCCTGTCGAAGTTATCTCGTTGAAGACCGAAGATCATCAAGCCAGACGGGAAACGCGCCTCTGTGCCCAACCCACTTCTCGAATACACGTTTCATCCTATTGACAAGTCGTTCGAAGGCCAGTGGAGTCATTGGAAGACGACTCTCAGGCATCCTACCTCAGCTGGTTGAGATGCAACCAGCGACGTCGCCAGGTTGAAGCGGTATGTGACACTATTATGTATATTTTACCTCGTCTGATTACCGTGCAGCGTACTGGCGGCTGAGCAAGAAGACATCATGAGTAAGACCTTTCACACGCTCGCGTTTGTCCACACTTGGCCCGCGTTCAGCAACCGCACCGTCGGCAATGATGGAAGCGCTGGTAACAGTGTCGAGTCTATCCACGACGGAATCCATGTGTGCGTAACAGTTTTCAACCCACACTGTCATGTCTGACGCACCTTTTCTTATGCAGCGACGTTGGTGGGGGTAAGAGAGGAAGCGCTTTAGGTCATATGAGTACTACTCTTGTCGCCGGTAGGTGTCTTGTTGGCTGCCTGAGTATGTCATCTGATGAGTTGTTTCGTTTCTAGCCTTTGACCCTATCTTCTTCTTGCACCACGCGAACGTCGACCGCCTGGTGTCGCTCTGGTCTGCTCTCAACCCAGACGTGTGGGTCAGCCCAGGATCTGCAGGAGATCAAGGGACCTGGGTTCTTCCTCCTGGTAAGACTGTTGACGCTGAAACTGGCTTGTTCTAGCTTCTCTACGTGCGTGAAAGTTAGACTGTCCAGACCTCGCACCGTTCTCGCAGACGTCGCAAGGTTACTGGACCTCTGCGGGAACTGCTTCTACAGAGAAGCTGGGATACACGTATCCCGAGTTCAAAGGCCTCGACAACAAAGACCCCGTCGCTGTCCGCAAAGCCATCGCCACGATCGTCAACCGCCTCTACGGCGGTGGTATCTTTAGCGCACTATCTCAAACTGCCCCCACCGGACAGGCTGCTAGCTTATCTATGAAATCCGATTCCGTCACCAGCTCTGGTGCACCCTCTAGCACCCCTGAGCATACTCGTGCTGGCGGAGGTGGCAATGGCAACGCGGACGGACATCGCGGAGCCCCTCCTCCCTCCCCGATCGCTGTCAGCGCTGTGGGCGGGGGTAGGAGGATTGACGACTGGAGCGTCCGGGTCCGGGTCAAGCAGTACGCTCTCGGAGAGAGTTTCTCCGTGCTCATTTTCCTGGGGGAGGTCCCCGAATCAGAGGATAAACGCTGTAGCCCCACGTACGCCGGCTCCCACCACACCTTCGTCAACTCGTCGAGGGAACATTGTGAGAACTGTCGGCGCCAGGAGGCGGAAGAGGTTGTTGTTGAGGGATTTGTCCATCTCGACAACGCGATTGCTAGATGCTCGGGACTGAGTTCGTTTGAGCCCAGCGTTGTGGAACCGTATCTGAAGGACAAGCTTGTGTGGCAAGTTGAACGGGTGAGTTCGTTCCCATTTTATTGGTTGTCTCGCAATGCGCTTACACTGGACTTGTAGGCCGACGGGACTGTCGTGAACCTTGAAGAGGTGCCGTCCTTGGAGGTCACTGTGTGCGACACACCGTTGACTCTTGAGCCTGGAGAGATATTCCCCGTTCCTGGAGAGGTCCGCTACTACCATAGCATTACTCGTGGTCGTGCTGGAGGCCACCGTCTTGCGTGAGTACCTCGGCTTACTTGGCTGTTCCGAGAGGGGAAGAAGGGCGTAAATTGAAAGAATGAAGAAATGAAATAGTGTACTATAAACCCTGTGTGGGCTGTGCGAATAAGATATTGTTGGCCCGCTGGCTAGCGTCTGTCGGAATGGAAAATGCCCTGCAAGATTCGACAATATTTCTTGGGCTGCAGTGCACCCACAACATACTTTATTCGGAGTCACCCCGACGATAGAAAGGGTCTACATTGTACAAACAGACTTAAGAACGTACGTGTCAATGCCTAGAGGAAAGGACCGCCAGTAATGAGCTTCAAGATCCACGATGTTCCAGCGATATTCCAGCGCACTGCGAAGTCTCCTTGAGGGGGTTATTGTTGATATTAGAGGGCTTCATGGGAGGAGGTCCGTTGAAATAAACTGGTTGGCGGCGTCCGATTCGGAATTGAAGTGACTCATCCCGAGTCCCGACAGCAGCCGCGATTACAGGCTGTGGCGTCAAAGTTTGGTGCCGTGAACTATCGACGGCTAGCCCCCCTTCAGGGAAGGGCAACTTGAGAGTGTTCAGTCAGGAATTCGGTCGTCAAAAACAAGCCGTACACCATAAAGTATATGGACAACAAATTGACAATCCTTTATCCTACATAACCGTTTAGCACACCGCTCATTGTACCAGGAACCAAAAGCTATATCATCGAAGCTTCGACCATGTCTAATCCTTTTTTAGGTGCCTCGGTTTTCCACATCTCTACAAATGCTCTTGCTTCACCTTCCGAAGGCAATCGAATGCGGAAAAAGGTCCCGTTGGCGGTAGGTGTCACGACCCAGCTCGCGCCGTCTGGAAGCATATACACAGTTTTAGGGAGGACGGCACGCAAATACTTACGCAGTGATCGCACGACGATCGGCCCAAAGTTAACTTCGTGCAATCCTTCAGGCGCGGTCGACGGAAGCAAGGACTGTTCAGGATCCGACTGACGTGACGGCTGGCTTGATCTGCTCGAACTTCGACGAGAAGGAATTTTACCATTGACCTGTTCAGAAAGATGCTTCTTTCTAACAACACGATTCTCCGTTAATCTCTGAGTTTACTCTATGGGAAGAGACTAACTCACAAAATGTCTTCGGCAAGATCACATATTTTGCGTGACTTGAATGCTATTCCTCCTAAACTTTTCTGGAAGGTTTCCCAAGATCTCCCGACATCTCCTTCGATAACCTGAATACGACTAGGATTGGCCGCGAAATGGGATGCATCAATTTTCAGAACGTCGAGCAGCCAGTCCAGCTTCACGAAGAATGTCTTCATATTCACGGGGATTGTGGTATCTAGAACGCCGTAGAGATGGCTACACATGATAAAATCTGTAAGGGTGCGAGGCTCGTTGGACCATTCACCCAGCAGAGTACGATGCTCCAAAGCGACGATGGTTTTTGATTGCAGACGATCGAGTGCCTCAGTAACGTAGCTCAGGGGGGGCTGCATGAGATATCCTTGGAAGAGGATGATATAGGTGGCGGCGAGCATTCTAGATGTAACCATTGTCGGGCTCTGATCAGAAATATCAGCTAATATGGTTGCCATCTGATACATGGTCTCTGAATGCACACTGAGTTTATTACGATGACATCTTTAAAAGATACCAAACAGACTGACCATGATGTCCGTGGAAACCATGCTTCTTATCTAGGGGAGAGAAGTCCAATGGCATAGTGACGAAGGTTGAACGATAGGCGAACTGGCGGACGGCATAGCAGGTGATCGATTCCATCACGGAGATCCCAGGATGAGCAGGATCATCCTTTATTGGATCAATGGGGACAAGGTCAGATAGGTCGTCATGGAATTTAGTGAGCGCGACCTTCTTTTGTTCCACATGTCCGGTGCAGACTTCGTCTCTCCCAAGACGATGTGGCAAAGGAGTTCGAGTGGGAACACTTCGCCCTTGGAAGGTTCGCTGATGTCTGTGTTGAAGAACCTATAGTACAACATCTCCGCCCGAACACCGTGGCCTTCCATATGGCCAAAATGTGAGTGATTAAGCACATATTGAATCGTCAAATTATCAGAGCGATCATCAAGGCTGTCCAAGCACCTAAAGACATTGATACTCATCGTCTTTCTGCTTCGCATCGTGTCGTGAATCCATCTCAACGCGCGCTGCATATATGTTGGATTGAAAGATCTGCTAGGTCTGAGCGTATCCTTCGCGAGCACTTGCTGCTCAAAAGCAATCCATTCTTGCGATTTGAACTTCGAGAAATGTTTCTCTCGGCGAATCTTTGGGTTCTCTTTCTGAGCTTCTGTGTCGCACAGAGTTCCTATATCTGAAGCCCAAGTGACCAGTAAGCGCCACCCGAGTAGAAGCACGGCGAAGCCCTGGAGGACGAACCACGCCTGCGGCGACTTGTATGGACAGGGATGTAAGTTATGCCCCTCATCCTTGACTTTCTTCAACCTCCAGTTGAACAAGAAGGCATAATAAAATACCGGGGAGAACGTAGTGAACACCGTAAACAGAACGGTAAGCCCGACAACGGTAGAGGTGCAGATAGCGACAGCACGATCAAGCTGCCACACGAGATCGAGTAGACCCGCAAAAAAGAGGAGTACGGATATCTCGAGGATCATCGGAAGCGCCGTCATGATCACAGGGATCCTCCAGGCTTCCAGGCTCCGATAACGCAGCTGCCGAAGCTTAAGAGCGTCTCGGGGACTAACCGAAGTGTGCAAGCGGAACTCCCTGATCCACTGCATCGTCAGAAGGCCGAGGAAGGATGAAGAAAGGCTGAGAGAGATACTGAGAAACCAACAGACGTTGATACGGACGACCGACGAGCGAGGTTGGGAAAACAATGGGCCGGAAGAATATGGAGTGGTTTGATTCTCGCTCTGGATAGAGACGAGCTGGGAAAGTAGCTGAGTCATGTCTTCCTGAGGGTCCCCGTAGAACCATTGATATGACTCTACCGTAAAAGCCGAGACGATAGCGGTGAATAAACCGGCCTGCAAAGGTATATTAGCTCCCTCGCAGCTGCTAAGGAATAGGACGGACAAATATAAGAAGGTTCGATATCTCATCCTCCCAGGATTTGCACATATCTTTATCATGCTCTTCGACGAACTTCTTGCATTCCTGCCAAGGATCTCCCTCGCCAGGTCTGTATCGGAAATCGTCACCGTAATTCCATACGGCTGGCTGCTAAGTAGACGCTTAGAGGTAGAATGCGGAGGAATGTCAGTGATATCAGTACCTGGGTATCTTTCTTGGGCGGGTTCTCCATAGAGATGCAAGCGCTTCTGAGGGTTGAGAGGTACGAAATGCGAGAGAGAGTAGGTTGACGTTTAAATGATAGACTAGACGCTGAAATAACGCGACTCCGAATAGCATAACTGCTTGATGATAAATAAACTGGGCGCTAATGATGGGCAGTTACAACGAAACCCCGTCATTCATTGGTGCTCAATTAGGCACATGGGCAAGGTAACGAGATAGATTAGACAAATCGTAGAGCCGTGATTATTCAGTCCTATTGATATTAGCTAGGTTCTAGGTTCTGCTGGGGGTAAGTTACCAGAAAGCTGTCTGTCAGAAAGAGCGAACATATGGACGTCGGAGTTGAGAACAAGCAGGTATTCAACGAATTGGGGCGGCACCGGTTACACAGATAGGCGCACACGTTTCAATCGGACGTCGATCGTAATGTACAATTGATGTACAAGCTCAAGTTGCCCACAGCAAAAAAAGAATCAGAATTCGACTTGCGAAAATGTCAAATGTTACTGTATCCAAGGAGAAACCCGCACTCAAGCCGAGGGTGCTCACCGTTTATGAAACGAATCCGATGGACGTTAGTGGACGTTCTGCTCAAGTTCTGCTTCAGGACGCAAACACACAGCCACGGCATGGTCATCATGATTACGTCGTGAAAGCGTCTCATACTCCAGGCTCAGGGTGGCGTGGTGGAGGATCACTTTATCTCATAAAATCATTAATATTCAATCTAAATGTACATCCAAAACAAGTACTAAGTACATAGAAAACTACTCTTCTGCCGGCTCAAAGCTTTATTGAAGTCATTATATGCTACTTATGATATGAAAGTCTCAAGAAAGTCTACTTCGGTGCTGTCGTTAAGTTATTGGTCATTACCATTGCTACTTGATTGCTACTGAAATAATCAGAAAGAGTGCGAATGTCCCGGGCGCACGCATCTCATTCAATATGAACCTCTTTTTCCAAGCACTCAAACCGACGCCGCAAAAGGTATCGCATGTCCCAAGGCCCTACCATGCTACTCATTCCACACACTCCGTTCCGAACCGACGTCGCATCCACTTGAAATGTCTAGCAAGAATCAAATTCACGCTGCTTGCATATCACTTGCACCACCAAAGACTCGGACGATCTCCAGACACGACTTACCCATGGACTCTGAATCATATACCTCGTTGTCACAGTTCGAACGCGTCAACGCTCCGATAAGTACACTGTCCGAAAAAAACCAACTCGTAACTTGTAAACGCGAACTATCTATATGAAATAAATCATCGTACATGCCAGATGAAACGTGAGGTGGAGGGCTAATATACAATTGTATCAATGCAATAAAGACAGTAACGAGGCCGATGAATGTAAAAGTTAAAGAGTCCGTCTAGATTAGAACGAGGAAGTGGCGCGTGTGGTATGTACTATAGTCTTTCCTTCCTAGAGTAACAGTATCGTAGCGGTCATGACGGAGAAGAGGGAGAAGGTCCTATGACATGGATGATAGTAGGTACGCGACGAGGATGGTGAATAGTATTGGAGGCGCTAGCATGGTCGCAGAACTGTAGCACACGTTTGTCAGTACGGGAGATCGTGTACAATGGGGTCTGAAGATGACATACCTCGACTCTGGTCTCTCGTGGATCCCAACACGGAACAACGCAACCAGCCCGTCCGTCGCGTTCGACTCGGGTGTCATCACCGTAAGGTTGTGGTTGATCCCGTCGCTAGTATTCTGCAACATACCCGCTAGGTATGTCACCTCCGTGTAGTACGTCCAGCCATCCGACCAGGTGTAGCCAGAGTATGACGTCCCGTTGGTGAGGGTGAGGGTAGGTACTGTGGAATTCGTGATATTGCCCACTATTGCATCTCTGTAGACGGATGTCAGAATCGTCGGGGGAGTGCATAGAAGAGAAAGACGCACCGTCCGAGGTTATACCCGTTCGGGACAATGTCGTGCTGGAGAGAGATAGGCATCTCAAAGGACGCTGCTAGAAAATATGCACCACTAGACCGAAAGACGGTCAGGGTTGCTGGCTACTGTTCGCCGTGGACGTTCACGCACCTGTTCCTCTCTGGGCCATTCTGCACCCAATACCGGAAGTGGTTGCCTCCCTCGATAGATTCCCGGCATGCGCCTAGCGATGGGTCGCCGTAGTTGTACCGAATGACTGCCGTCTGGTTCACTGTAGGATGGACGTCAGCGAATGGAACGCAGATCATGAGATGATACTTACTTGGACCATTCCCGTCGCCGAGGTCCAGCTTCTGCTTCGACCCTAGACTCTGCCCTAAGCACTCTCCCGAGAAGTGTAGTGATCTAGGAAGGACATCGTTAGTACAGCCGTACTGCATAAAGAGAGGGATATCAGAGTCAAGGGATGGATAACAGTGTTGTCATCGCGTCAGACACTGGCGACAAGGTAAGAAACAGAGTGCTCGGGCCCTCGGAGGGTTGGCTATCAGCCAGAGAAGCCGCGAGGCACGCGATTTCTACGCCTGAAGCCCAAGCAGTAACGGCTTTAGGCGCCGGCCTATTGGCTGGGTGGCAGGTTGCTCTAGATCTTCTACTGAGACTAGAGGGGAACGAGCCCGCATATGTAGTGCTGGCCACAGGAGGATACGCTGGGGGTGTTACCGTGAGAGTCTTTGGGTCATATGTCCCATAGAGAAGTCACCCCCAACAGGCCATAGCGCTTGGTTCGCAGTGGCAGATCTGGAGAGGTGACTCCAAGTTCATTCACCGCGGAGAAGAAAGCATAGCCCACGGCTAAAAATGCCATGACGGCCGCCCGGCGGTGGAGAACAGACGCGAAGTAGCCAATCCACAGTAACGTACATTATGCCTTGCATATCGTGACCTTCTGTGTCTGCAGCTGAGTAGCAACATGTAGCACCACATCAGAAGGCCCCCAACAAGATAGGACAGCCGGTTAGTGGAGAGACCGGACACGAATACGAAAGAGCATGTGTTTGGTGATACACGATGCCTAGAGAATGCCCCGTATTTCGTACCTCCGATGCTTGTAGGCCGAAACCCGGAGGGAAAAAGTGGGCGTAACGAAGGTATTCATTTAATCCCAGCCATGAAACAGATGTGGGCGCAACTGTCCCGCTCGGGAAATTGGACGGTTCTGTTCCTGTGCACCTGCTTGTTGATCTTTCAAGGTCGTAGTATGCCACAGCGGTCGGCCAGCTTGCCCCAACGATAGGATTGCACGTAGAAAGCGCGCAGAACGAATCCGAATACGAGAAGACACTCACAAAAAATAATTCCGCAGGCCACCGTCGACCTCCTGGTCAACGAGCACCTCCTCATCGGAGGCTCCAGAAATAATAATATTGGCCGGTTCACCCTGGCCCTCAGGAAACGTGTTCTCGACAATCTAAAGTTTAAATGAGATACACATACACCAATACATGTCGGATGATTGACGCACGGTTAACAAGCTTCCTCCATAGTCATATGGGTTATAGAAACCCTCGGGGGGTACATTTCTATCATCTCTCCGCCATAATGAGGAAAACCAATGATTCCAAGATGAATCCGCTTGTTGTGATGTTGTTGCTAGTGAAGAGGCGGGTAGACAGAGTAGTAGTAGGGATAGACTTGTTGTGGGCGTTTGGCGGGCCATTCTATGCATGGCAGTAACAGGATAGTAAAAAAGAAAAGAGTGAGTACGGGACAGAACAAGATACAGGTCGTGGAGGAAGATTGGCAAGGCACTCCACTGTCGGCTAAATGAAATTACAAATTCGATTTTGGCACAGATTGTGGCTTATATTGAGGACGGAGTTTCCATTTCTGGCGGAAAAATAGGCCAAACTCGGAATTACGTACGTCCGAGAGCGCAGAACAATGCCCGCCGTTCATTGTTCAAGCTTTCATGCATCCTAACATTTCCAAGAGATGCTGTGCGTCTTTGTTCTTTCTTTCTTCTACAGCTCTTGGACTAAATTAGTCCATTCAAGAATGGAACGTGTTGCTATCTCAACTGACAAGAACAATGAGAGATA
>RZIO01000004.1:2722094-2735184 GCA_004338095.1 Gloeostereum incarnatum
CAAGAGGCCAAGATACGCGCAAGTGCAACTGTCAGGAGGCACTTATGACTCTTTCACTTCGCCACGCTAGCCTCATGTCTTTCTCAGGGAGAAACGGCGACGGGGTGGCCACGGGCTTACCCCAAACGATGTCTTTATACGCCTTGCGGTGCATGTACATCACGCCAATCATCATCCCGGGCACGTGCGCGTCAGCCATCTGATCGCGCCCGAAACCTGTGCATATTCTAGTGCTTCTGTGCGGGCTTCATACTCCGGAATAGAAGACATGTAGTTTCTACGAGAAGACTGCACCGTCAGGATTTCTCTCTCGGTCGCGGAGATTCTTAAGGGAAGTGGTATGAGGCGTTCGACAAGCGAGGAAAAGCATGCGTGTGATTCAGATTTCCAGTATGTCGTGACATGAGCCTAACGTGGTTTCTTTGCAGAGATGTCCTGATAAGTCGATGGAGTCCCAGATGTTTGCCAGACATACTTTGGAGCATGGTGTATATGCGTGAATGATTTGCAATCTTCCCAGCAGGCCGCACATGTCCAGCTTCCTCCGCCGATATTCCGAACAGAGCAGGCAGCATGAAGTCCATTCGGCGTCGTTGAGTGCTCTCGACGGATGCGGGGAAGATGTAGCGAGTGCGGTTCTGATACGGCAAGTCTTCTGTCCTCTCACTCTGTTCGGGAAAGGCAGGGAAAAGACTACGGCGAGGACTGGACTGATGACCGAGTGATGAATCGATGATGCATGAGCTGAGCGAAAGAGAGGACTTTTGAACGCGCGAAATTTTTGAGGAGAGTGAGTGAGATCGACAACTGAGTGAGCAGATTGCCAGGGTCAAGACAACTTGAACGGAAGAGTTTTGTACCAAAGAAAGGATCAGATATTGTCAAAGCTTACTCAATTTGAAGGGCACTGAAGAAGTGATAAATAATTTGAGCCGTACACAATTTTATGAGGTAGAAACTCCGTTTATGAGCACCCTCCTTCTTGGGCGGCGAGTCGGCCGCAAATGGCAATGACGCCGACCCGAAGCCAAAGGCGCTTCGGCCTCGACGAATGCACGAGTGGGCTCAGGAAACTCGCGCGCTGGAAACAGAAGGAAAAGATGCCCCTCAGGGCGAGCGCTGGTGGTGGTACCAGGGTCAGGACAGAGTCAGAGGTATCGGGAGAAGAGCTCGATTGCACTGCCACCTAAAGCCTACTTTCACCGGTCACCCATCATTCCTGTATCCTTTTTCCGTCCCGTATCTACTGATTTCTTTTCTACTATCTGCCATGTGCCCACCAAACGCCCACAGCAAGTCTGTTCCTACTACCACTCTCTCTACGCGCCTGCGGCTCACTTGCAACAACATCACAACAAGCGGATTCGCTCTTCATTATGACGGAGAGATAATAGAAATGTACCTCTAACCCATATGACTATAGAGGATGTTTGTTAACCGTGCTTCGATCATCTGGTATACATCGTGGCCGTATCTCATTCAGGCTGATTGCCGAAAAGACATTTCCCGAAGGCCAGGGTGAACCTGCAAATAGTATTATCTCTGGAGCCTCCGATGAGGAGGTACCTGTTGGCCAGGAGGTCGACAGTGGCCTGCGGAATTATTTTTTGTGAGTCTCTCTTCCTCAGCTATTCGCATTCATTATGTGCGCTTTCGACTTGCAATCCTATCGTTGGGGTATGCTGGTCGACCGTTGTGGCATACTCCGACCTTGTCAGATCAACAGGCAGGTGTACAGGAGCAGAGTGTCCACTTTCTCTGGACGGGACACTCACGCCCACATGGCTGGTTTGAATACCTTTGTTACGCCCACTTTTGTCCTGCGCGTTCACAGTCGGGCGCCCGAGGTACAAATAGAGGGTGCTTCGTGCATCTCCAAACACATGTGCTTTCGTGCTCGCGGCTGCTCTCTCCATAAACCGGCGACCTTACCGTGTTTATCGTGCTTCATGTTGCTACTCAGCTGCAGGCACGGAGGGTCACGACATGCATGGCATAATGTACATTGGCTGCTTCGCGTCTGTTCTTCACCGCTGTGCGTCCGCCGCGGCATTTTCAATTATACTCGCTTCTCTCGTCACCACGACGATGTACGCGGTGCTCTAGTTGCAGCAGAGGTTTCAGAGCACCTGCATCGGGCTGGGCTGGGGCGTAACGTCGTTGCTCCTTCAGCTTTCAGGGCGCGTTTCCATGAGGCTTCTCGAGCGGATAGTGAACCTATGTTATCCCTCTGAGGGTGGAATGTATCCGTTCCTTGCCTCATCACGACGATAACGGTACTCTGCAGCCCCCGCTTCTGATCTCCTTCTCCTTTTTATACAGCTGTACTGACTATGTCCTTTCCAGCTATTCTTCTCCAGAGAGTGCTTTAGGAGGAATCCAGGGTCGAAGCAGAAGCTGGACCTCGGTGGTGGGAACGGTGCTGGTGAGCTTCCCGGTGTACTCTCTTTTCCAGTCGTCGACGCCCGCCTCTTAGTGAACCAAACCACCACAGTGACCCGGTACAACTGCGGTGACCCACTGTGTCGGAAATGTATCGAGGGAGGCAACCACTTTCGGTTCTGGGTGTAGAATGGGCCAGAGAGGAACAAGTATGCGTCACTCACGCCTATGCGATCACCTAGAGATCTAAGACCTTTCTTCGGCGTAGTGGGGCATCTTTTAAGCTGCCTAGCGCTCTCTACCACGATATCCCTTTGCACGGGTATAACCTCGGACGGTACGCCTGCCTCTACCATGTATCCCTCACTCGCTCTAACCTCCGTCTGCAGAGATGCGATTGTGGGCAACATCACGAATTTTGCAGTCCCTACCCTTACCCTTACCCTCACCAACGGGACGTCATACTCTAGCTATCCCCAGTCGAATGGCTGGACGTACTACACTGAGGCCACGTACGTCGCGGGCATTCCGCAGAACCACCAGCGACGGGAATCTGACCGTGATGATGCCCGAGTCGAACACGGCGGACGGGCTGGTTGCACTGTTCAACAGAGTGGGGAACCCACGAGAGACCAGAGTCGAGGTATGTATTGTCGGCCGTCCATTCCCCTCCATCCTAACTCTGACGCACGTCGTTCTTATAGCTCCGCGAGCATGTTAGCGGCACCGATACTGTTCACGATCCTCTCCATTATCATCCTTGCACCTTATGACATATGTCGGCTGACAGAATGACTGTCGTCAGATAAGCATGATGACTACGGCGTGGCTGTGCACTCGATCGGCTCCATGGTCATGCATGTTCCAAGTCCAAACGTTCAACCCACAAGTTGCATTCTAGCCATGAGCCTCCTCAGCTTCTTTCATCGTCATGCAGTTGGATTATACCTTTGCGTAAAGTTTCTTCCTTGACCGCCGTCTCTTACTCTGTCCGATGTCGATGCTCTCGCAATATCAAAGTTGTATCGAGACAAGATCAAGACTGGCAGCGTCGAAATTGAACTGCATGCTGATTCTGCCACCGATTAGAACGCGCGCGAAGTTGTCCTCGTGACTCTATGTACCGTCAGTCTCGAACGATAGCAAACATTTGCTTGCCTTTCACCTCTGATGTACATTTGCGTTTTCTGGCAGACGGCCTCGGCGATTTATGGTTCCCTCAGTCCGACGATTAAATTCCACCACAGAGACACTAATATGAAAAGACTGAATGATAATTACGGCTCTGGGATTGGCCTACATGCATACCTCTGGGCCTTGACCTGGTTCCTAATTGAACGCAGACAGAAAGAATGGTTGATGGGGTTTCATCGTGACTGCTCACGCGCCCGCTGGCACGATTGGCGCTCGATTTACTGATATATAATCCATCATCAAGGAATTATACCATTCGGAGTCGCGTTATAGGAATGTGGTAGCGCCCTGATTTATCATATAAATGTCTTGCTACATGATCAAGCCTTTTGTGTTCTTCGCATCTTAGAAGCACTTGCGTCTCTATGGAGGCCAAAAAAGACACTCAGTTTCCTCCATCAGCGGTAAGTACAGGTGTCGTTCCGCCGCACTCTCTCTCTGAACTTTTTAGCAGCCAGCTGTGTGGAATTATGGTGACGATTTCCGGTATAAACCAGGCGAAGGAGATCCTTGGCAGCAATGTAAAGACTTCATCGAAGACCATGATAAGGGCATGTGCAAATCCTGGGAAGATGGAATATCGAGTCTTCTTTTGTTTGTCCGTCTTTTATTTTCTCTTTCACGTTCGCAAGGCCGCCAGATCCCTGATGTTTTGTTGTAGGCTGGTTTGTTCACGGCTATCGTCTCGGCATTCACGGTAGAATCGTATCAGTGGTTCTATGAGGACCCTCAGGAGAACACGAATCAGCTACTTTCCCAGCTCGTCTCTATCCAGAGCGGCAATCAAACCACTCCGTATTCTCCTGCCCCATCGTTCTCCCAACCTCGCTCGTCGGTCGTCCGCATCAACGTCTGTTGGTTTCTCAGTATCTCTCTCAGCCTTTCGTCCTCCTTCCTCGGCCTTCTAACAATGCAATGGATCAGGGAGTTCCGCTTGCATAGTTCGGTTAGCCCCCGAGACGCTCTCAAGCTTCGGCAGCTGCGTTACCGAAGTCTCGAAGCTTGGAGAATCCCTGTAATCATGACGGCGCTTCCGATGATCCTTCAGATATCCGTTCTTCTCTTTTTTGCAGGCCTACTCGATCTCGTGTGGCAGCTTGATCGCGCCGTCGCTATCTGCACCTCCACCGTGGTTGGGGCCACCGTCATCTTCACGGTGTTCACAACGTTCTCCCCAGTGCTTTACTACGTTTTCCTTTTCAAATGGAGGCTGGGAAAAGTAGAGAACGAGGGCCATAATCTGCACCCCTGTCCATACAAGTCGCCGCAGGCTTGGTTCGTTCTCTGGGGCTTCGCCGTGATTCGACTTATGTGGCGCTTGATGGCATCTACGATTTTAGATCTCGTAACGCTACGTCCTGACCCCGAAGCCCAACAAGAGACCCTGAAGGATCTCCGAGAGAGGCACTTCTCGGATTTTAAATCCCAAGAGTGGATCGCCTTTGAGCAACAAGTGATCGAGAAGGATGCACTCAGACCTAGCGGATCGTTCACGATCAATCCAAGTTATATGCAGCGCACGCTGCGGTGGATTCGTGATACGATGCGCAGCAGAAAGACGATGAGTATTAATGTCTTTAGGTGTTTGGATAGCCTAGATCGGAATGATAGCACGACGGTTCAGTATGTGCTTAATCATTCTCGCTTTGGGCACGATCAGGATATGATTCGTGCGGAATTGCTCTACTACAGGTTCTTCCACACCGACATCAGCGAGCCGTCGAAGGGGGAAGTCTTTCCGCTCGAACTGCTTTGCCACATTTTCTTGGGGGAGACAAAGTCCGCGCCGGAAGAATGGGCTCAGAATAAAGTAGAGCTCCCTGACTTCCATGACGACCTATCTGACCTCGTTCCCGTTGACCCCATTCTGGCTCGTCCTGGAATCTCCACGATGGAATCAATAACCTCCTATGCGGTCCGGCAGTTCGCGTTTCGCTCAACCTTTGTCACAATGCCATTGGAGTTCTCTCATCATGATACAAAGCGTGGGTTTCACGGACACCATGGTCAGTCCTCCTGCATTTTTGGGAAGGTGTCACAAACTCAGTGTCCGAGCAGAGACTATGTACCAAATGACCACCATATTGGCGAACCTTTCTCAGCAGAGCCAGGTGGAGATTACGCCCAAGATGCTCACGGCAATCTACATCATCCTTTTTCAAGGATATCTCATCCAGCCTCCTTTGAAATGCGTTTCTGACGCACTTGATCGTCTCCAATCACAGATTCTCTTTGTCTTAGTGCACCGCGCTCTCCTGGGCGAATGGCCCGACGGAAGACCAGTTGTTAACCTTGCCAATTTCATCATGTGCAGCCATCTCTATGGCATCCTTGGTACTGCTATCCCAGAGAAAATGAGGAATTTTTTCGTCAAATTGGACTTCATCCTCGATTTCCTGCACCCTGATACTGATATCCAGCTCTCTTTCGCAATCGATTCCAATCGTCTTCGCGTCCTCAATAGGGACGTCGGGAAGTCCTGGGGAGACTTCCAGGAGAGTTTAGAATCTTTTAGGGCGGGACGAATGTGCGCTCTTGCTCGATCCATAGAGTAAGTCGACACTTAGTACCATCCATAGCATGCTCGTAAATTGACAGGTACGATGTTCTCAGAAGCGAGCTTCCCGAAGAATACTCGAGGCAACCACGTCGTCGCACAGGAACTCCCGAGCTCCTGCTTCCGTCGAATGTGTCTGAGGGATTGAACGAAGTCCATTTTGGGCCAGTCCTTGGGCGGGACCTGAATAAATACCTCGACAGAGTCCTCCCCGGGTCTTTTTACACCCTTCCAGAGGACACAAAATATGACGTGATACCGACAGCACTCGGGACTGTATTCCGACTCCAATTTCCTTCAGCTTCTGACGCGAGGGATTTCGTAGACATTTGGAACAAATACGCCCCTGAAAAATGCTTCGACGTTGTCAAAGCTCTAATCATGCCGTCCGAGTCGTTTCCTTCGTCCATATGGTGATGTTTTGTAACCATTAAAGATAGACTTCCTTTAAGTTGTATATCCTCAAAGTGCGCTTACAGAATAGTACTTACTGAGTTATGATATGAGCGCCGCATTGTTAGAACGTCATCTTGGGGCGTGAATTGCCGTTAACAGTGAGATCCCGTAGTTCATCTGGTAGCGACGGCCATGTCCTGGCCCCTACACAAACCCATCTCTTGGAGAGTCCCCTCGTGGTTTCATCTACAAGCTTTTCCCACCTGAAACTCTCAAAAGCCTCTCGAATGTCGTCAGCCATCGCACGAGTACTTGCATGATATGGACAGAAGCTAACTCGAGGAGACTGTGTCAAAGATTTTCCTAGCATCCGGATGGAGAGTTGAAGATTACGGAGATGAAGAGACAGAAAAAGACATATCAACAGAAGGACGTGAGTACCACGAGTTGGATGGACGGCCGGTGTGGGTGTGACTGGGGTGGAAAAGAAGAAATTTTTGGTTCATGAAGACATCGCTTATGGGAACGACGGAAGTAGGGGTTTTTATGGATGGGTTGAACGGAGCGTTTGATCGTGGCGTCACATCGTTGGAAGGTCCGTGTGAGTCACAATCTCTTTGTCATCGTTACCACGGTCTATCGTGACCGTTAGTCCTTAGGCATTGGCCATGAAGCTCCTTTGCCCTACTTTACGCGTGTACTACCTAGTCAAGGGGTTTAAAAGACGCGCATTGCGCATGGTAAGTGCTGTTATTGAACCAAACACAAGTGTTATAGTGAAAGGTCTCGGTTGAAACTTTTTAGTTCGTAGGATTGACTGTGCCATAACGGTGCTACTATATACGCTTGGTTCAGTCTTCCTATGGCTGGCAAAAACATTCATGTAGTTCAAAAAATGCCCTCCTTCTCATGAGATATGGCTGAGAGCTGATCTGCGCTTCCAGGACGAAGACTTTGTCGACATATTAAAAGTTTGCATCAACCTGTGGACTAACAACAATATGTTACACTGGGCCGCTCAATTCCGCGACCTCGATATGCAGTATGCGGGCGAGAGACAGAAGGTGAGCGATCCATGGCATTATTCAGCTCTGTTATTTTTCTGACCACACGTCAAGAGTTGGAGCGTGTACGTCTCAAGCATGCCACGGCTTACCTCTTCCATTGCACGTATGGAACTAATTACTTCCACTCATCTCGCGTACTACCTGCCGCCAGAGACATCCCACGATGCACGATGTAAACGGAAGCTCCAGCTGAGGTTATGGATACGACCATCTTTGGGGTACGGCGTGATTCTTTCTCCCGCGTCAGGCATCCCTCTGATCATGTAACTGACACTCTTCTGTACTGTAGTACTCTTGCATGGATGGCCCCACAGCCGCTTCCATCCTCTACCGCAGCGGGGGCGATTCTATCCTCTATTCGTTACCCATAATTTCTTCGTACATGACACCCGAGCTAGCTGTGCTTCCAAGAGCTTTGAAGACTGCCGGGGATTAATGGATGTCCGTATAGAAGCGTAACATACCTCACTGGCAACGGCAATGGGTGCCTTCTGAGAATATCGCAATGCACGGGGAATCATAAGTACCACAGCGGCGCTCTTAACTCTGTGTCGCTTCAGCCAGTTTCAAAGCTCTGGCGCGTCCTGACACACATACCAGTAAATTCCGAGAGGTACCACTCCCGGCTTTTGATGTCCATCGCTCTGGCTGACAAGAGCGTGATCTAGATCGTCGCGGAGGCAGGGAAGAACACTCACATTTATTGTTTCAACAATATCAGGTGCCAGAGGTAGAATGGAAGCAAGTGTTCAAGCTGTAGAATACGCTGCTCGTGGAAGCCTGGAGAATTAACAAGGCTGACTACCAACTGTGCAAAAGCAGAGGTATGTCCTCGATTTCCTGTCAGAATGTCCGCCTCTTACCTGTTGTCTAAGAACTCCCGAAGTTGAACGAGCCCCTGGTTAGGCGGCTTAAGCCACTGAATAAGCTCCGCTTCGCATGCGCGTACACACCCGTACGTTGGATCCAGGAGCTTGTTCGCGACTTGACCTTGACAGTCTGTTCTTCTTTCTCTTCAGGCTTGACGGAGCTGTGGTGCATCAAGCTTCGGTGTGGTGAGTAGATTGCTTGCCTGTCCGCGGCGATGCGAAAACCTTACTAGGGGCTTGATCCCAGCGCCGTCCAACCTCAGATATGTAGTGAGCCTAGGATCCCTGTGCTGTTGAACGAGCTCCGTGTTAGGCGGTTTAACCCCGCCCATCGTCACCCAGCATGCAAACCCGCGCCTTTGAGTGCGGGATCCTCGTCTACGACCAGACCTTTATGGCTTCGTTTACGGTTATAGGTGTGAGGGTGCTATCATATGTCGGAGCTGCGACAAGGGAGGTATAGGGCCGCCTGCGGCGATGAGCCCTTGAAGCTTGGGGACGCAGGCGGCAGGGAATCTAGAAGCTGGGGAAATTAATTCCTCGTCAATGTTCCGTTCTGTGTTCTTTTGTCTTAGGGGATTGTTCCTTAGGTCGACATCAATGCAAATTCATATTTGTATAGCCTACAACGGCTTTAGAAGTACACAAGTTTGATTCTCTTCTTGTTCATTTACGCTTCTCTTCACATCCCGGACAGGAAACACGTTGGAAGGTAGCAGGACAGACTCACGCAAGACGATGTCCTCCAAGGCGACCACGAGTAATTTCGTGGTGGTAACAGACCTCTCCAGGAACAGGGAAGATATCTCCAGGCTGAAGAGTCAACGGCGTATCACACACAGTGACCTCCAAGGACGGAATCTCTTCAAGGTTCACGGAAGTCCCGTCGGCCTATGAATCTAGGATCAGTGTCTTGCGATAAGCAACGAGATGTAAATGAATTGACCTTCTCAACCACCCACACAAGCTTACTCTTCAAGTATGGTCCCACGAGGCTGGGTTCAAATGAATGAAGTCGAGAGCACCTCGCAATCGCGTGATTGAGATGAACGAATCCCTCCGCGACAACATCATCCTCCACCTGGCGCTCACAATTCTCGCATTCCTCCACCAAAGGGTTGACAAAGTTGTGGTGGGAACCGACGTATGTGGGGCTAGAGCGTTTATCCTCTGAGTCGGGGACCTCGCCCAGGAAGATGAGCACAGAGAAGCTCTCCCCAAGCGCCCACTGCTTGACCCGGACGCGGACGCTCCAGTCGTCAATGACGTGACCTCCCTGCGCAGCACTGACAGGGATCGCAGGAGGAGGGGCTCCAGAATCTCCGCCTGCGTTTCCGTTGCCGTCTCCGCCAGCGGCAGTCTGCTCAGGGCTATTAGAGGAAGATGCACCAGAGCTGGTGACGGTATCGGACTTCGCAGAGAAGCTGGCAGGCTGTCCGCCGGGTGCGGCTTGAGCTAGCGCGCTGAAAAACCCGCCACCGCCACCGTAAAGCCTGTTGACGATCGCAGCGATGGCCGTGCGGACAGCGGTGGGATTATTCATATCGAGGCCATTAAACTCGGGATAAGTGTATCCCAGACTCTCGGTCGAAGTTATTCCTGAAGAGGTCCAGTATCCCTGCTGGGTCTGGAAGAACGGTGTGAGATCTGGAAAAGGCGAGTTCAACTTCATATGCACAAAGAACTAGGAGAAGCTGACTGACTTGTTTGCGTATCGTTAGCAGGGACCCAAACACCCGGGTTGAGAGCAGACCACAGCGACAGCATGCGGTCGACGTTCGCGTGGTGCAAGTAGAAGATAGGATCGAAGCCTAAAGAAAAACAAGTTGTCAGATTAGATATTCAGGCACCTCACGGGAAGCCTACCGGCGACGGGAACAGTACTCATATGACCTCCGGCACCGATATCGCTGAATGGAAAAAATGATGCGTCAGTCATGGCGCTGTCGAGGTTGAGAACTGTACTCACACATGGATTCCGTTGTGGATGGACTCAATACTGTTTCCAGAACTTCCACCGTTACCGGTAGTGTGGTTGCTGAATGCGGGCCAAGTGCGGACTTGAGTAAGCATGCGGAATGTCTTATCCCTGATGTCTTCCTGCTCAGCTCGTAGCCGTCTACACCGTAGTAATTGACAATGGCACAAGGATACATAAGGGAATGAAGTCACTTACTGCGTCAACCCGGTGACATTGCTAGTTGCATCCGGACGGCTTGAAGTAGGATGTCTGAGGGTAGTCCCCCAGCCATTGAAGGGGCTCGGGAATGACGGTTCGCGAGGACGGAACGTGTACTGGAAGAGCGGATTCGGAACCGAGACGCGCCACCCGTCTGGCCTGATGATGGTAACGTCCCTCGAAGAAATGACTTCGGCCGGAGGAACCGAATTGGCCGCCCAGTCCCAGTACGGGAAACGTAGATCTTGTGCCGCTCTCTGCCAACGGGGGCGATCGACGGTGTACGTGTTGGCGATCGCGATGGCATGCTCGTGGAGCCGTTGCTGGTTGGATGGTATGTTCAGCGTCAACAAATCGACTGAATGAAGGTGGCAGACAGACCTCAAGTAGCGCCACGTATGGCCTGTGCCAAGTCGGGAAGAGCATCGTTCCATGGATGCAATAACCTCTCCTCCTGGGGCGTTGCTAGATCCGCCCCAAGGGACATTGGGAAGACCGTGAATGCCGCTAATCTGGAAGAATGAGAGCTGGTTGCTCTGGTCGATGGCGTACATAGCAGCTATATAAATACAACGGTCAAAGAAATTCGAAGTTAACGGCAAGGAGAGATGGCGCACTCAAAGCTTGGATGAACAGCGAGAACTGGTCCTCAATTCTGACGAGATTATTGATTTCGAGTCGGTTGCGAGCGCCGCCCTGAGCTCCAGTGGTAACGACGCGAGACATGGTGGGTTTATTGGAAAGAACGAGTTATTAAGAGTAAATCTTTGGGGTGAAAATGTTTGAAGGGTCGTGGGGCCTTTTATAAGATTCGCGTACCGGCCTTGACACTTCTACTATGTAGGTTAGAGCCCAAAGCAGGTCAGCTGCCTATTGTAGTAGATTTCAACATTAGAACTCCACCTGAAAACCCCTCAAGTCGGTAGATTTACTGGACCGCGGGTGGACCACTTTTCCGCCGAGGACGCGAGTCGGTGGTACTAGAGCTGGCCACATAGTGCACACACATACTAACCCGCGTTTATTAAAATGTGATAAAGATGAATACAAGTCAGACGTGTATGGAGCAAGTGGAAGTGTAACGGTAAGAAGCACCGCGCCACCGTTCCATAGACACGTTAACACGTGAACTCTATTACGTACTATAAGCATAAATGTCTCTTCGGCACTCTTCGGCAGTTCTCTTGGGACATCACAGGTTCAGTGTTTCGTGCTGTACGCCAGAAGTTAATGTCGATGGATTTTGTAAGGATTCAAGCTCAAGTTCGAGCGCCGTCGCCCAAGCTAAGTATTGCGACAGTCCCAGTGACGCCACATCAACGCCACATACCACGGAAACAAGTACTGGCTGCCACAGCTCAAAAGTTACTGAGCAATGACCGAATCGTCAAAGCTATCGGTTGCACTTTCTGTTTCTTTGTCTGGTTCTCGAAAGGCAGATAGTACACTCCTATTTTCAACCTCCAAACAGCAAAGTTCTTCTCTAACGAGGGTTAATTATGAGCCGAAAATGAACGATAAGCTTCGCAAGCCTCACGGATAGAAGCCTGTGGAGCTCAATTGGCTCATTCCGTGCGCCAGGAGATTCGAAAACGCTCTGGGTGCTGCTGACGGACGTCTTGAATGCACTGAATTGTATCATGAATTCAGGTCACAAGCGGCCTCGGGTCATTCAATGAACTCCACGCTGGATGCCGTTCAATTCATGAAACTCTGCTAGGCAAGAAATCTTCGGGGCCATCTCTCCTCCTTCCGTCGTGTGAATTCCACAAGACCTGAAATATCTAGTCCAGAAGATTGTAAGTCAGCGCCACATGAACGTTAATGGCTTTTCTTAGCTCACTCAGTATAATCTTTCCCAGTCGTATGGCTCCTCGGGTCTTTCATTCTGACGCTGAGCACTTAACCACCTTCCGCAGATTCCAGCGTGCCTTCTTCGTGAAAGGTCAAGTAGAACTTCCCAAAGAACGGATGCATGTTTCTGGGCCGTTAGAGCTTCTAGTTATGAAGAATGCGCTAACGCGATCTTATCCAAGGAAGATGCTCCCACGCGATTTGCTCAAGCAAGACAAATGTCAAACTTGAACTTATCCTTGCTCATATGTATCTGTAAACAATCTGTTTCGGAGGACGTAGGAGAGGAAATCGACACGCATACGAACTGTAATCCGATAAGAAACAATGAGCCGTCTCTTCGACTTTCCCTTGCAGAGCGATCGCTATATACCTCTTCGAGAACTTCCTCCCCCCTGTGACCACCATAAACTCTGTATTAAAATACTCTCCGATGGCGGAGAAAGACATGTCATATTGAAGTTCTTCGACTTTCATATAACGAGCGGGAATGAGCCTGGTTTTATCGCGTAAATCGTCCCTGCCAGAGATGCATGATGCTATTTTGATCACAGTTTCACATCCCAGGACAAATCCTGCTGGTAAACATGTC
>RZIO01000004.1:2825542-2847698 GCA_004338095.1 Gloeostereum incarnatum
AGCGCTTAAAATCCGCAATACATACATCATCGATTACCTTTGCCATCAGTTTCTATACTGCTCTGAAGCCAAGATGTGATGATCAGCACAGCTCTTACCAATGCGACAAGCTTCCTGCTTGTTCAGCAAGCCATTGTCATATCAGGCGAGGGTATATCCGTGGAATATGATGATCGCGTCTAAATGGCGGCGCCCATGCAGGCTGGTCTCGTCTTCTGCCTAATGGCCTAAGTACCCCCCAAAGCATGTTGCTGTTGGCACCTCACTCTATGCCACGCACGGACAAGAATGCTAGCTAGTTGCTGATGCCATGCCCAGTCGAAAGCTGTAACCGAATGAAACTTCTATCCAGATTATTAGTAGCCTTGGTCTCAGTACATAACAGAGAATGGCCAATCGAAGCAGTTTGCTATCGACGCCTCACACAACGCCACGCACAGACACAAGAGTACCATCTGAGAACGCTAGCTGGTTGCTGATGCCATGTCCGAGACTTAGAGCCTGCGCTCGAATGAAGTTTATATTCAGATTGTTAGTGTCCATGTTCTCGGTGCATAACAGAATGGCCATGCTTGCTATTGACGTCTCACACAACGCCACGGCCACAAGAACTACTAATACCATTCCCAGTCAAAGATTGTACTCGAATGAAACTTCTATCCAACACATAGATCCACTCATCAGGATACACCGATCTATAATCACCTGGTGACAGAAGCTCGAGTTCCTTCACAGCATAGCTTATGAGCGTTCAACGCCCAGTAATTCGAGTGGGAAATGTCGGAGTATGGGGAGAGCTAGATGGTGGGCTTGCGAGCTTGTCGATCAACGCAGCAACGGATGGTCTTCGTTTCATGCTCTGGTTTTCTGATCGCCTAATCGCAGGAGAAGTCTTGCGGACACCAGGTCAGCATCATGTAGAGTCGTACAACATACCATCTGATTAATCGACGTTGGGGATTGCAGAGCAAATTTCACACTGGCAGTGGATTTGTTTCGAAGCGGGAAGTTCACGATGTCTCCGACTGGGCGCAGGCGTAGCGGAGACGGCCTTTTGGAAACTTTATTGCTCGGCAAGAGAAAAGAAGCTGCAGAGGCAGACGGATTAAATGACTGGCAGCTTTCATTTCCGGCAACTCCAAGGGTCTCACGAGAAACCATCTAAAGTTCCCAAGGCGTAAGTGAAAATTAGAAGATAAATTTCACGTTGAGTCAAGCTACTTACCCCATCATCTACTGGACAGGTATAAGATTTTCTCCACTTCTGAAATGATTCATAAGACGTCACTGGCAATAGGCACACCCAATGCAAAATCACGTGCTTGAAGGTCAAACAACCACTTCCTCTCAATGAGCGATCTCTGGAAGCCTCTATTTGCCATTTCTTCAAAATTTTCTCCATGCAGTCTCAAAGTCCTGCCAATCCGGTAGCTACCCCGTAGACTCTGGTTCCATTTGATGATGCTCTTCTTGGGTACCAGGTGCTTGTAGCAGATCATGTACTGGTTCCTTTCTCCCACTCCAGCATCATTTGAATTAACTGGATATCAGAAGGATGATCTTGTTTCAGCCCTTGCACTCCGATGACGAATTTCTGTAGGATAGTAGCCATTTCAGGTAGAAATGCTTTCTCGAAGGTCCCCATGAGACAGATTTGAACTGCAATTTGTCCCCCAGTGTACTTAGCAGTGTTGTTCGATGGCGGACACATTACGTAGGACCAGACCTTGCCTACCCTGTCAGTATCGAGTCGCTTGAGCGACGAGCTGATGGTTTCATTGATCTTGAATGTTGATCCTTGTGCTGCTCGTAGACACAGATACAATGGTCGGTTATAGAGTCAAAGACGCCATGGATATATCCTTTCTTGAAACACAGTTCCATTGTAAGGATAGGCTCAAGAAATAGAGAGAACGGCGGCTAAGTAATGCAAGAATTGAGCGAGGAGAGAGTCTCTTGGGGTTGAATAATGTAAGAATCAACTACATAGACTCTTCGGAAACTCTTTTAACCAATCTTATGGATTAAATGTTACAAGTGTGCCATCAGCCAGCACTGAGAACAAGACACCCGTCGTTTGGAGATTCCAACTGTTGCATCTAGGCCGTTGCCAAAAGAAAAGAATTCTCGCCACACTGTTACAAGGAATCTCAGAGCAGTGTTGTGCTGGTCACTGAATGGTTGTAAAGGTCGGTGACGGTTACAATTGGTCAATGAATGGTCATGGAATGACTATGACCATGACTTCATTCGGGCCGTGAATAAGCCCCGTGTATATAATCAACCCTAGCACTGCCGTACTATACTGCATCTACATTACTATCCCTGTAATAATATATCTTGTGTAGTATCATCGAGCTCGTCATCTACATCACCATCACCATCCATAGCTAGAATGTCATACAAACTAAGTTCTTCATTATATGAACGTTTGGACATCGCCTCATACCGCTCCACCCATAGAAGTGCCCCAAAATCAAATATCTGCGAAAGAGGGAGGGAGCTCGCAGTCTGTGTGTGGATTTCAGCATTGTCGACATCATCAAGGTTGAGCTGTGCAATCTGTTCTTGAATTAGTCGCTGAAAGTTTGATAGGGGACACGCAGCTTGAGAATTGCTGCTAGTCGACTCGTGATCGGGATTCTCGTGAGAGTCAGACTCCAAATATGAATCGTCTTGGGCCAATGCTAGCTCAAAATAAGTAAAAAATCAATATGAAGGTGAGTGTTCAGTAAATACTTTGTACTGGAGACAGTTGCACAGCTGAAGACAGTGTTATGTCTTCTCCAAACTTTCTCTTCAGCCTAGCACGTGTCCCTTGCTGGATATGCTGGTCTCGAACATGCATCTTCAGCTCACTAAGTGACGTGAGTGTAGATGTGCCCAGGCGAGTCCGATACTTTATAAGTGTTGCTCCAAAAACACTGAAAAGCCGTTCACATGAGGCTGAGTTGGCAGATATTGTAAGCAGGCGAGATGTGAGTTTGATGAATGGAGGAGATGGAAACCCAGGGAATGAGATCGCCCCATACACCTTCATAGGGTCAGGGTCACGGTTCTACAAGCATATCAGTAAACGGCAGAGAAAAATGTCAAATACAAGTACCTGCAGTAGTGCATTACTCTTCTCTGTCTCGCATCAGCTCTCAATGTTTGAAAAGATACCAGAAAGACTGAGATAATCTTCAAGATCATTCAGAAGATCCAGTGGTGGTTCTTCCAAGTAGAATCTCTGCCACAGTCGGCCAAAAAGCACCTGTAAACTAGCAAGAGTAAATGAAGGGATACGGGTGAAGGCGTGGTTGCAGAAGAATGGATTGGTGATGACAGCAGCAATAAAAAGATCTTGATCAGCTTTTGACCAGCGTCGCTCAAGGCTGTCGATAATTGCCTTGCATCCAACTGGGTCCCGAGCATCAACATCAGGATCTACAAGAAGTCCAACAAATTTTACAAGAAGGAAACCGAAGGTCAAAAGAACTTGATCAAGCCTACAGAACGTGCCTTGGATCACGTTAGTGGCAACCGCGAGAGGCTCAAGATGACGAGTGATTCTACAGAGCAAATAATTCAGTCCTATTCAACAAGAGGCTATAAACCAACAAACCGAGTAAGTGCCTGCCAGAAAACTCTATTGTTGATTGTAGCAATCATCTCCTGAGCCTTCTCCTTAGCCTGCCTATTCATCAAAGTTGTGATGAGAATGCGATCACTAGCAGGCTTGGCCTCGTCAATGGCGACAAGTGCACGGAGGTGCTTGCTAAGGTGAAGAAGACATTAATAAGCCATGAAGTGTGCCGTCCAACGTATCAAAACAGCACGGATGACAGCCATAGGAAGATTAGCAAGAACTTGACCTTTCGATCAAAGCCATGAAATGAGCTCTGCCGCCATATCGGCATACTCGAGATCACCAGATTTGGATCTGAAGTAATCGCCGACAACTAAGTTCACCTATCCGAGATATTAGTGAATAAAAAAAAGTAGTCAGAGAATGACATCACCTGATGAGCATAGCAGTCAAGCACGACAACTGAGGGATACTTCTCAGAGAACATCTTTCGAGCCTTTCAAGATTCTCCTGATGCATCTGTGACAATGGCAATCACATTACAGTCCCATTCGTTCTTGAGTATTAGATATGTCTCTTCAAGAATCTTGAACAAATTATTGGCAGTCTTCTGCTCATTCGATGCATCATGGACTCGAACAGTGTGAAGCTGAGGATGTATTAGTCATTACAAGTATAAGGACGAAGCAAAAAAAAAAAGAACCTTAGTTCCGATAGAAATCATGAGCACAATAAGATGGTGATTGTTCAGCCCTGTCCATCTGTCCTCCTGAAGAACAACATCTGCACCCTTGACACTCTCCCTTATCTCAGCTCTCAACTCCTCTACTGTGGTCTGCAATATACGACCAGTAAGAACCTTCCGAGAATACTGAGGGGCTTGTGGTATAAACTCCTCGCAGAGGGCAGTCCACTCTGGGTTCTCTACCCAAGATAAGGAGAAACCAGCAGAGGCAGTGAGGCAGGCAAGGCGCATTTCGAAACACTTTATTTTTGCCTCAGACCATGGCGCCTCAATAGCCAGTAAACTCTGAATACTCGGATTGCGTCTCACACGACTTGTACGACTTGCGGCTCGAGATGATGGAGCAGAAGCAAAGGATACGGAGTCAGAAGGGTGAAGGTTGTCAAAGGACCCACTTACACCACTGACAGAAGATGCAGATGATGGGGGATAAGACGGAGATGGAGCCCAAAAGATGTTCGGATCTTAAAACAGGCTTGGACCTGCTGGACCCAGTGCTAAGGGATTAAAAGGAGCGTTGAAGTTTGTCGCCTCAGGTACAGGCGTCGGAAAGGAACTATGACCTCTACGCCTCCTACTCTCTGGACTACCCAGGTAGATAGGCGCCTTGAGGATATGATCTTGATTGGCACGATCACGGATATCTTGCGGCTGTCTAGAGCAATTACGAAGATGGTTTAATAGGGTCACCGAAGCACTCCAGAGAGTATCTGTTCGAGATTCCCAGACTGTAGGAATTTTCATTGAGCTAGATTCTACATGAAAGAAGGAGATGGGTGTACGCTCAGCCTTGATCTGGTCATCTTGCCGCACAGATGTTCGTGTACCTACTGCGAGCTGGGCCTGCTCAGCAGCCTTTATCTCGGCTAAATGAGCATCAAAGCAGAATGCACAATAGACCTTCGCCTTTCCATAAGAGTTCACAGCAGAGGGATCCTTTTGGGCAACCAATGGATGGTCATAGAAATGGTGGCGCCACCAGCGACGATTCCTATGGCGGTGAGCCATGATGGAGATGAGAATGGGAGGTCAAAAAGTTACCAGACAATCTGTTCAGACAGGGCATAAAAAGCGAGGAAAGACTCAGATAACGGTGGCTCCAGATCCCATAATACCATGGAGCATCCAAAAGCAAAGATTGCGCACTGATAATATCTTGATAGGCACAGAAAGGTTATCATATTGAAATCAGAACCAGTGTCAAGATAAGAGTACTGCATAATTAATAAGATGAAATAGAAGGCTACAGGCTTATACGATGGCGTCGGATGGACATGGGATGGACAAAGCGCGCATGCTTGTCGAGGAAGACAGGAAGTATCGCTGAGTCATTATGATTCGTGGGAGAACAGCTCCTGATTTGGGCCCCGGAATTCCGGGGCAACAAAAAATGCCGATACCGGATGGTCATGGTCATTTGACAGTCAGTGAATGGTTGCGATAAAAGTCATGGTCATTCCGATTGACTGTCACAAAAAGTCAATGACCGGCCAACACTGTCTCAGAGGATGTTGTTATCAAAATATTTACTACACAGGAATAAGTACAAGGGCTAGCAAGACAAGGCGGTTTCATCACTACCGTACGTAACTTGACAACGAGATCTGATGTTATCGTGATGTCTCTTGTTTTTCGATACCATGCCGTTCCCTTGTTTATTGTCTTCTCCTCAGAACGTTACTCTCGGCACTACTCTATTGTATTCTGTTATCATTCTTAATGTTTAAGGAATGTGTGCTTCTTGAAAATACTAGTTTCCAATCCCCCATCCAAGCTGAGCTAGACGGTGACAACACCATGTACGTTCCCTGGGTAGGAACGTACGTCGCCTTCTCTTTTGACATCGAGAAAACAATTGATGCTTACAATTGTGATCCCGACTACGCAACACTGCAAGCCTTGAGACGTCATCCATGTCAAACATTTGTTGGATACTGCACAAACGTCCATCTCCCTCCCTACCTTTTGGATTTTACGTTCAACTAACAAAAGGGTTTAAAACAGTACGAAGATCTCCCCATTCCGGAAGGGAAATACAACCGAATTGGAATACGCCCTCTCCAACACGGTTTCATTTCTCCCGTTCCTGAACTTTGCATCACAGAAGACATGTGCGTTGCGGTACATCCAGAGACGAAACATCCGGACCCTTCGCGTCTTCCCGTCGAGGTAAATAAGCCACTCCCATGGTCCCCTTGCTACCATGGAACCTGCGCGGACATCATCGTCCGTGCTCCTACCGACATCGTGGATTACACAGACTCATATCGGATGAGCCTCAAAGATCGGCTTCAGCTTCAATCTTATATGATTGAAGATGAAAAGAAGCGGTCTTCGGCATACGAAGCACAGCATGCCGCATCTGAGTCCAGAACATCCCATCCGATAGACGATCGTGGCGGGAGAACTTGAAAGACGCGACTATGCCTGTGGACCACGAACCACAAGAGAACTTGGTCGCAGGTTTTGCGTCTTCGCGTCTTATCAGACGGTGTCGTTCTGATGGAGACTTGTTATTTCGATCAACTCAGGAATACCTTGAGGCTTCGCGCCGTCCACTCAGATATCACTCAACCGGATCCATTGACAATGCAGTGGCAGTAGATATCGACTCCGAGGAATATTCTGACTCTGGTTATCTCAATGCTTACGATGATGAGGATTTTGACGTCCCCATCGAGGACGATCGGATGTTCACTGCTGTCATCAAATTCACTCCAGATCTCTCTAGCGTAAAAACGCTTGTGAGCGAGAGGGAACTTTGCTCTGAGCTAAAGGCTCTTGAACGGTATGTGCCTCTTTATATTTGTCTCTCAAGCTTCTGAATGACTGATTGGACGTGTTGTTAGGATCGTCATGCGATGCCGGGAAGGGCTCCCTTACGAACCTGTCCTCTCCCTGTCATCAGATCCGCTACACCACAGCAATGAAGACAAAGGCTCACGGAATAGTATGCATTTTCTCCTCTACCTTCCTGCGTTTACTCAAAAAGCAATGCTTAGGAGACTTCAGAGCCATCGTTAATCGGATCATCGGTATTCTACAGAGAACCCGACGGGCCTTCGGGAGCTTTATTTGTTGAAATGAAACATGGTCGCATCAGGGTGAAGGCATGCCAATGATAGCTCATCGGACCGCAGTAGGAGGGGCGCGAGTTTGTCTTTCCAGAGACGGGTTGACAGTATCTTACTGAGAGGTTGTCGCGACTAGAAAAGTACTGTGTGTATATTCATTTTTGGTAGAACTCTGAGGACAGGTTGGCAACTGTAAACCGAGCTGTCATTCCGCCCGGCGCCACACTGTGGCAAAAAGCGATGTCGATGTGATCTACTGCGGATCGATTGAATTGTGATCCGGTATCGGCCGTCAAAGCTTTCCATTCAACTATCGCGACAACCATTCCACCGGTCCTCTGTTCTCTCTCTTGCCCAAGGGAACAGCCGAGCTTCTTTTCATTGAGACCTACCTAATGGGCTCTGTCTCTTGTCACATTTCCCTGGTCGCAATTACGGCTCTCCGACTGGCCACATAACGTGCTTTTCTATTCAAAGTTGTGAATGCGAGAAGACAAGAAGACCACAAACACCGATGCAATACCGGGGCAAGATCTAAACATAGGATTGGCTAACCGCATTTGTATTTACAAGATATTCTATTCGTGAGGCGTGTCACCGTCTGAGTCTTCGTTTGGCCTCTTTCGCATCTCTGACACCTCTTTCGACAAGAAGATCTCTGCTTCACGAACATCCCCACCTCGAAGGCCAAATATTTGGATACCTGTCGCAGATGACGACGAATGATGCTTGATGTTGACAAGCGCCACTAAATGAATTCAACAGACGCCCAGGTCTGAATGCTTCACTGCATTTCATTCTCGGAAAAGGGGCTGCCGCTCCCGCAGAGTAACAATAGTTCTAAATGGGTTCGTGTTTCCAGCGAGCCATAAATCCCCCTTTCATGCGCAAGTATCCATCTTTGCGATCCCCCTTTCCCTACTTCCTTCTACCGTTCGAAATACTGGCCGAAAAAAACCCTGATGTTCCGTGGCCGTAACACGATCGTGACGCTTTCGACTGACGACTAACCGGGGATGAAGCCGACGGCTGTGGCGCTCCGCTGACGGGGAGTCCTAGGGTCAGCTTGTGGAACGTCATACATGTACCCAGAGGGAGGGAGAGAGCGGCGTAAAAGGTAACATCTAACTTTTTTGACAGGGGATTTTGAATCTGATTTGAATTTCGTTCAGGTCCTCAGCACGGTCTGATGCGGTGGAAGGAATTTGCATTCCCGGAGCCGTGATCTCATGGTGGGCGATAGCGACGGCGTGAAAGGACCGTGACTTAGTCACGGTGAGTGATACTGCTGTGACTCTTTCTTGCTACCCATTCCCTAGTCGTATCCCTTTGAGCAAACTACTCTCAATTATCTCATTCGATTATTTTGTGAGGTTGATGCAGTAGCGAGTCTGGTCAAACATATTGATTGGCCATTTGACAGCTGACAGCGTTCTGGGAGGATGTGGGCAGCACTATGGAGAAAAGTCAAGAAATGGGTGGTAAGTAATGTCGCTGTTTGGTATCTATTTTCTCCTCAAAGGGTCTCAGAATACGACGTTGGGTACCGAGCGGAACCGGGATATTGAAGGATCTAAAGCGACGAAACGTGAAAACCGCCAAGAGCCTATAATCTTCGCCGAGGACACAGATCGTGGCGATAGCGCTGCCGGCCAGCCTTTCTCCCCTTCTTTCTCAGCTAAGTTTCCGGGAGAGATTTGGGACAACGCCCTCCGGTTTTTGGATCCGACTGTTAGGGAGGAATTTCGTGGCCTTTTAAGCTGTTGCCTCGTATCGAAGCTTGTCCGATCGGCGGCTCGACCTTTGCTGCTCAGAAAATTGGTCCTGACGCATCGCATGATGGCTCGTATGCCCGATATTCTACCTCTTCGTCTCTGCGGCCTTCCTTTGAATGAGATCGTTTCTGACATCTCTCTTGAAGCCGGAAGCCAAAACGGAGGCGGGCCCCAGTTCATGTCACCCACCATTGATTTCCTAGTCGGCGACAGCGACAGCCGAAGGGTCGTATTTCCTCGTGCTAAGACACTGGAATTCAAGAAAGTAAAGTTCACAGATGTTGCTCAATTCCAAACGCTCCTCCCCAGCTTTCCGCTCCTTTCACAGCTTTTCTTCGTGTCCGTATTCTTGTACCCTCCCAGTGCGCAACCTACTACGTCAGCGTTGCATGTTACCCACCTCAGTTTATCGGGGATTTCCTTCCCGAATGCCGCTCAACTTGTTTCGCTTTTAGCGTGCTTCTACAACCTCGAATCCCTTGTCTGTACAGACATTGTTTTCGAGAATCCACTCTCCCTAGCATTCAACGCCGCTGGCTGGTTGTCGGGAGCTCTGCCACTGCCCAACATCGTTGAGCTTACATTAGAGCCGTTTGCTAACGTTGGAGCCAAGGTGTATTTCCCGGATGAAGTCCTGCTGGAACTATTCTCCTTTTCTCCGTTCATCTCCACCCTGGAGACGTTGCGCCTCAAGCTGAGTGACGCGCGTTTCTTCAACGTTGGAGAACGTCTTCTACAGAGCGCTCGTGGGGCACAGTCGGTGACTGTTGACCTGCTTCTTGACATAGTTCAGGGTATGGTCCTACCTCCTTTGTTAGCTAGCGTCGATGCTGATCTGCGTCTATTCCGAAGATCCTGTGATGGTCCTCGCAGGTCCGGTGCTTCAGGGTTGTATCCTAGCCGCGCGAGACCTTGACGGAGAAGCAGAAGCCTACCTGGACGGATACACTGTAAGTACAATCAGTGCTGTCATGGTTCGTGGGTGGCTGATATGTTTCATTTATCTCAGCTGTCCAAGAGCGAGGCCGCGGCGGGGACTAAACACGTTCGTCTGCATCTTACTCATACAGAGAGATACAGGCGCACTGGGCCGTAATTTTTTTCCCGCGGATCACATCATCTTGACAGCTGGAATGGAATGCGCCACCGCTTCTGCTTGCCGCTCGTACGTTGAGCGTCCGCTGGATTAAACCCAAATTACTTTAAACTTTCTTTCTGTGTTAGTAGTTGCTTTGGGGTTTTGTTCGTTTTACCTACGCTTGTGTACCTAACCTACCTTCTTTACTTATCACCGCCATGTATTTATCTGTATGTAAGTTTTTTTACAGGACTCTTATATCGGATACTGTCTTGGTACTGTCCATATTTAAATATCATATTACAAGAGCGTGAGTGCGCCCAAGGTCACGGTACGGCGTAAGAAAGAGTGCGCATCATTGGCTGTGACTCGAGCGGCGGGATTGATCAATGATTGATCCGTCCGATGACACTTTTTCATCACACATGTGACATGTCACGCCAGCATTCATAACTATTCAAGCTGGTGTTATACTTTCACAGGAGATTCCAGCCCGCTCAGAGTTGCTAGTACAACTCACGATTTCTCCTATCTCAACGAGTCTAGTGCAATTTCTTATAGTATCCTCGCCCTCTTCTTGTCGTTCCGGCCTCAAGGTCCTTCAAGTTGTTTCCCCCTTGTTGACCATTGACCGGTCCTGTCCTGCTGAGAACGGATCCCAGAATCCCAGAAGACATTCATTCCGAAGGCTGCGGGGAAATGCAGTCATTATGCATATTGTTTAGGCTGATAGGCGGCTGGTCGTAAGTGCATCCATCAGCATGCCGTCGGACGCGATTATCAGTACATGTATTTTCCTTCCGATGATGATAGAGACCGTTATCATCGGCAGCAGGATGAGACTAAGGAAGTACGCCCCGTGGCTGACTCGTAAAAGCCGAGGTATGTCCTTAGTTTTTCAGGTGGAAGCATGCTCCACTTACCTTACACGACAGCTTTCCTCGTTTGTCACTTCATCCCGCTGTAGAATGAAAACGGAAACCCCAGAGTTTTATGGAGGTAAGTTGCTCTTCTACTCAGTGCGTGATGCGTCCTGAAGTCCATTATGTAGCCTTGCATCTCAAGCATCTTCTGGAATCCTTCTCGTCGGGATTGTGGTACGTTCATCACTGTATGCTTAATTTCTTTTCTAACTACCATCTTATCTTCTTGCTAGTCCTAGAAAAGACGGGCGCCAACCCTTTCTAGGAGCTTGGCGGGTATCGACCAGTGGCAAGCGAGAAGGGTGTCTCATGTCACCACGCTCGACTGCCCTTCATCGCGTGTTGGATAAGGGAATAGTTATACCATACGACGGGAAGGGGAAGGGGATTTATGGCCTATTTGTGCGGTTTCTCAGCGTGAGGAAGATTCCTCATCGCTACCCTCGCCGTCGTGAGGCCTGTAGGAGATAGCGACAGTGGATTGTGTCCTTCGATTTTGCTCTCAACCCCTCATAAGCGCTTTTCATATGAACGGCTCACCATGTTCATGACGAGAAGCCTTGTCAGCAGTCATTGCTTGACTGGTTCTTATACCTTCTTTCGGAGGACGTAAGGCTGACTTCATCACCGGGATCGGGATCGCATCCGCCATTGCTGAGGGCTGCCGGCGAGGAATACAATACTGGGTTTCATCTGGAATGTCGTTCTTGGCATTCAAGGTCGTACGATCATCTCCCGATCGTGCTATTCTTCCTCAGGCGTTTGGTGGTTCACGCTGGATAATTTGAACGAGGTGCACGGTGATATTTGAGGTGTGCCTTCGCCATTTCTTCTCTGTTCAAGATTATGATACTGAATATGCTTTATTAGCAATTGCTCCAGCACCACGTCAGCCTCATATTGAGAGGAAGTAGCCCAAGATCTGTGTGCGCCGTATTGGGACGGGTTAGTTCCCGCCGCAGTCGTCTCTCTGAAGAAGGATCTCGATCCCTGTCCAGCTCGGACGTCCACCTCATTCCCGAGTCCATGGATGGTTGGAAGACAAGTATCAGGCAGCCTCCAATGGCGTACCACTACATGACATCGCCATGCGTTCCTACGTCTGCTTCCGCTGATTACGATGCGGATGATTAAAGCAGCCGAGCAGGAAGACATCAAGAATACGATCTTCCGCCTACTCTGCCACGTTTAGCAACTGCGCTGTCAGCCTGTCGGTGATGCTGGGAGTGATGGAGTAGGGATAAGTCCATCCTTGACGCTCTTCGTGTGTGCGCGTTGCCTCGCTTCCTGGAGACTTTGACGTGTTAAAATGGTCTTTTATGTTAAGGTGGCGCGGCTTTATCCCGCTATCTCCTGGATAGCCCTTGACTGGCCTTCTCACCCTGCAATGTTCGCGGATTGATAGGCGATGGCGGATGTAGACGTAGAAGGACAGCGTTAAGTGGTAGCTGTGACGAGCAGGCTGTGCGGTATTCGCCTGGATAGCTGACTCTATCTTCGAAGTGGCTCACCGTGCAAGACCGCAGCGGCACGTCCACGTCTGCGAAAGACTTATTGCTGCTTAACATGACCTAGTGATGGGGCTGTGGACGTCAATGTGCCGCGGGTGATTCCTGTTTTGCATCGTCGACCACCTTGGGATAGATCGTCCCTGATCTTGCCGTCAATAACTACGCCATTCCCCTACTAGCTAGTCAATGCGGAGACGGAGGAAGTAGTCTTGATGGAGTTGCGACGCTAGCTGTCAATCGGAAACTGATCCTTGTTCCCGCCTCATCGCTCTCACTATCCCGGCTCTTCGTGACCCTCATTCGAGGCACAGTGGGCATCAGAAACTGGGGTTGGAAGATCGTCATCTGCCTAGAATGGGGGAAACACAAGTATAGGTAGAGGAAGCAAGATAGGTACACCGTATGATCTCACACTACTCCGCTCTCAACTCTCGCTTTCAACGCCTCGCCCTGCCTATTAAACCCTTCAGTCAAACCCAGGCCCGAACAGGTCTCTGACCACAGGAGCCAATAGGCCACTAAACGACTCCGACGACGAGTAAATCGTGAGCGGCAGGTCTCCGGTGCCGCTTAATGTCGTCAGCCTCTCGGCGTTCAGCAGAGCATCTGGAAGCAGGACCTGCTTCCACGCCATCCGAAACGAGGACGGATCCATGAGCGTGATATTTTCGAGGCTGATTTGGTTGTTGAATAGATTCTCTATCGAACTGCTATTGGCGGGCAGGGGGATAGGTGGGATCTGGGATCGAATGATGAGCCTGCTGCCCTCGAGATCCTTCCCGGCGGTTTTTTTTGAACGCGAGAGACTGGTCTGTGTTGGGGATGAATAGATCGTTCGTCAGGATTTGGGAGCTAAATCGTGACGTCGTTAGTTGACGTGCTAATTGTAAACCTTTGACTCGAGAGCGCTGGGGAACTCACCGAACGAAGGGGTTCCACTCCGAATACTTCTCGAAGTCCAGCAACACATCCCAGACCTTTTCGACCGGGGCTTGGATGGCTGTGGTCGTTTGGACAGTGAACACTGGCAGAGAAGTCTGCGCAGAAGCGTGGAGGATGTACAAGGATATGACGAAAATCAGGAAATGCATGGCTAGCTAATCCGGAATCAGGGGGGAAGACGCACACCGGTACCGTTCAAGTTTTCATGAATGGCATTTTATATGTCGTGGCGAGAGCTACACCGAGTTCTCCATAAAGTTACGAAGATACCCGGCTAAAATATTGTACGAAGCAATGGTCTTGCAATGGTCCAGGCTAAAAGTGACAGCTCATGCGGGCTGATGATGGGGGAGTGGATTCATTCACAGTACCGCAAAAGCGAGTTAAAAGTATTACTACAGATGATACACATTACAAGTACAGAATAATGATGAAAGAATGCAGGAAGAAAGAAACGAGACTAGTACAGAACTGAGCCGTGAAAAGAATGTTAGGTATGAAGAGAAGAAGGAAGCCTTGCTTGACTTACTAATGACAACCGTACTCTGAAATTCGCCTCTCAGAAGTTAGAACACCTCTCAGAACGTCCTCCCGAGCTCGTTCTCCGGTACCTCGCCATACCCGTACGTGTGCGCGATGTCCCTCCGACGCAATGTCGCCGATGTAGTAGTACGCGTCGTCATGGGGGAACATTGAATTGTCGACACAGAGGAACATTGATCGTCAACATGGGGGACATCAAATTTTCGACGTCGTTGAAGAAATGGAAGCTCCTTGAGCCCTTCATACCTCCTTCGCCTCATTCACAAGATAGTCAGGGACCAACTCCATGCTTGAGATCCCCACACTCTTCCTTATCTGTATCCTTCAGTGTTCGTCCCATCTCCAACTTGACGGATGATTCGAATTTTGAGTGCGAGCGGGGGAGGGTAAACCCCCCATTAGCCTGCCCTAGCCAACATCAGCGAACACCATCACCCAGTAAAGTATGATTGTGGATCGCTCTTCACCCGAGAGCGCTCGCTTCCCAATAGGCCGGTAGAGAAACGGCCTTCCACGCCTTCTCCGTCGCGATTGAAGCGTACGTCGCCCTCGGTCATAGAACGGGTGTTGTGGATCATCTATCTAGCTACTTGTAGTTCCTGTCGATTGTTGAGAGGCCAGATGTTCGGGACGAGTCTGTTGTTGGCGTTGCGGCCAGGACCGGGAATACATGTCCTCTGTCGTATATGATATGACACAGGACGGTAGAGATGGAGATGTGCTTTACGACGAAGAGATAGGGTATGTTCCATGAAGAGATTAGAGTCGTCGATGATTGGGAGCGGGGATGGAACACCCGATCTAATTGGGGCGATGTGGACTCTATGTGGATTGATCAGCTTCGAAGTTCGCGTCGATATCGTCAATCCTGATCGTTCTCCACAGGCGGAATGTACGTGTCTGTCTCCGCTAGGCCCGTAGTTCGTCGCGTAGGGAGGTTACGCAAACTGCCCCGGGAGCGTAGCGGCACGGCTATGAACGTTATGCTCTCGGTGGAAGGAAAGGACAGAAAACATACGTAGGGGGATAGTATGAGCCAGCCGATTCACGCGAGGCAAACTGCATCCTCGATGAAGCGCCTCAAATATTCATAAGGATAGGGTAAATAGATAACGGGCTAGGGTACTCGCATTGAACTTGAGCTTGGCGCGGACGGTATCGCAGAGGGGGCAATATTACTCTGTGCATGTCCCGCCCTTAAAAATGCTTAATCGGAATAGTGATCCCAATAAACGATGAGCATGATAACCACGTACGCTTGTCGCCTCTGACGGTTAAGCTCGGATACCCGCTAAGACGCATTCAAACGCATTGAACCAAGGACTCCATGGAGAGCAAGAAAAGTCAAACCTTGTATTGCCTTTTCTTCTATTCAAGCATCTTCTGCTTCTGCTTCTTGACTGCGGATTTCGGATTTTTCTTGATCGCACGCGTCAAGACGCCTACAATTCTGTCGTTCATCGGTGGAGGGGTTGTAATCTTCATTCTGGATACTTCTTTCAAGTCTTGAGTGACGAGGCGTGAGGCGTAATCAGTAAATTGTGTTTGGAATGGTCTAAAAGGCCAGTCAGCTTACCTCACGAATTCCGGAAGAAATTCGACTCGGAACCATTCAGGTTCGGTCTTGACCGTGGCGATGACGGCTTTGACTTCCGTTAGGGGATCCTCTTTCTCTGCCAGCTGAGCCGGCGTCAGAGTCCCACGCGATTGTCGGGGTGGTGCATAGTTAGTCATGACGAGAGACTGGGATTTGACTGGGATCGGTCAAGGATTGGTCCGCTGCAAGTTGAGGAAGGTCGAGTTTAAACTCATAGTGTGCAATGCCTTTTTATCACCATGAGCAGTTGTTTGTTGGTGTGGGTTCCTAGTGCGGTCCTCGTGAGAGCTATTAGAGGAAGAGCCTCCCAAGTGGATAAGATTTCGCCAATTAGATGATCGCACGTATGATCGTGGGATCAATATGGTAGTCATCAAACATTGTTTCATTACGTTCATTGTACACCTACACTACACCCACTGAGTTCTGCGACAATGATGTCGCAGTCTGCTGACGGTGGAACAGGATATGAAAAAAAGCTCCGTTTCATCGAAAACCCTTATTTTCACATAGAAGAGGAGAAATTTTGGGTCGAGTTGCAACCTTTTCTTGCGTCTCGGGGCTATCAACTCCGACCGCGTTACCATCCTTTGTGGAAGCCTTCTTGGCGAGAGAACGGCAAGGACCCCAAGGATTGCGAAGATGCGCTAGTGCTTCTTGTAAGTCCTCAGACACTCCGTTCCCACCAAATTTCAATTCGAATTGCAACAGAAATGGTGTCTTATGGATGCGATACGTGTCAAAGATGGCAAGAAAGTCGTCCTGAAAGCCGTTGAGCGTTACAGCAATGAACACCAGATTGCGATCCGTCTTTCTGCCCCTGAATTGCAGTCTGATCCCCACAATCATTCTGTTCCGATCTTGGATGTGCTTCAGCATCCAGAGAGGCACAACGTTGTTTGCCTCGTGATGCCGTTTCTCAGACTGTACTATGAGCCCGAATTCCACTGTGTGAGAGAGCTCGTCGAGGCTTTGCGCCAGTGGTTTGAGGTACTTGTTCATTTACGTCGCCTTGTCCCACGAATTCTCCGAACTCAGAGATGATCATTCTAGGGCTTGGAGTTTATGCACCGACAAAATTGCGCACACAGGTATTACTCCGCTCCGCTTCATTCTTTCTTCGATATGGGCGCACTAACGAAAACATGCCAGAGATGTCAGCGAAGGTAACTTCATGATGGACACCTCCCGAATCCTCCCCAGAGGGTTTCACATGGTGAAGACGATGACCGAAGACGGAGTCGATGCGCCGCTCCACATTCGATTCCGATGCAGGGTCGCACCTGTGAGCTACTACCTCATTGATTTTCAACTTTCAGGTTATTTCCCTGAGGGTCCCGAAGCTGCTCTGGCCACAGGCGTTATCGGGCAAATCAGGGGAGTACCGGAGCTTTCAGAAACCGTCCCGTACAATCCCTTCTCTGTCGACATCATCCAGCTAGCAATGCTATCAAGATTCTTCTCTCTGTATGTACTACTTGGTATTCCACTCGTTTATTACTTATTCAAGTAACAGGGTGAGCGGTTTCGAGATGTAATCGAATTCGACTCTCTTCTCGCCGTGATGATGTCTGCGAACCCGAAAGAGCGGCCTACCGCGGCCGAATGTCTGAAGCAGTTCAATTCCATCGTCCAATCCATGCCGAAGAAGCGTATAAAGTCGCGATTGTGGCCTGAACCTCCCACGCGCCTACTTTCTCTCATCGACTGCCTGTTTCCCAACTCAAAAATTATCCGCCTTGTCGATCCAGATATTTGATCGTTCCCCAAGTATGAGGCGTCATGTGGCATCTGCTATCGTCTAGGGTAGGGTCGATTGATGGGCTGACCTCTTCGAAGCATGTAGCTGCGGCGGAGGTTTACTTCAGTTGAATGCTATCGGATGAATTTCCTTACTTGCTATGGATCCGTGTTGGGTAAAATCTATAACGTCTCATTGAATAGGCTTTTGTTCCCCGAGTCTTTGGGCCTTTCGAACGGTCACCACTGCGACCCATCTCATGGGAAACACTTGGTTCATCATGGGATCAGTTAAGATGTATAACACGTGTAAGTGGACTGGCTTTATGGATCTCCACGTGGTGCAGAAGACGGGTGCAAAACGTCTGGGGCAGCGTATTCCTATTTTGAGTGAAAAGGATTTCCGCTATCGCACTCCCTGTATTTTCCTACCGCTGCGCGGGCTGGACGGCAAGATGTATCGTGTACGACAGAGCCTCTCGCATTTCCTCATACCCGAATCTCCTTAACCGAGAAATACGGCTGTCTTGATTTAGTACACTTCAAGTTGTAGACGCCAGCCGTTCTGTAATTACACGACCACCGTCCTGTCCTGCTGTTAGTTCTGTCTGTGGAGTCATCGATAAGAATCGACAAGTCCCGGAATCAAATTTACGCTGATCGTGGAGTGTGCTTCATGTAGTGAGGCCGATCTTAACGTAGTTGAGGTGGTGGATGAATGACTGAACATCCCACCCGGAGCGTACGAAGAATCATATGCAACATCGGGAGACTGAGTTTCCCCGGGGGCTTACTTACTTAAGGCGAGGAAGAAACGAGCTTGGGTGCTGGCGCCTCTAGTTCACGTCGCCGTCAACCAGATCAGAAGAACGGGGAGGCACCGGGGATGTCTCGCTCTCTTTATAAATCATCAACGATATCTGTGTTCCTCGAGTTGCAGAAGGACGGCTCTTTCTGTCGGCCTATGGGAGAAGAGTGATTTGGTGATTCCCATCTACGTGCTATGAAGGGCCCTGATGTACGTCGGGGGAGGAAGTGGCCAGGAGATTCGTCATCCCTGCTGATCCTTAGGAGAATAGGACACACACCTTGACCGATAGAGTCTAGAGTGGCTCTGAAGATCCACGAATAGACGTCAACTACGGCTGATAGTTGAGCATTGTCCGAGGAGATAACGAGCTCACGCCATCTATTATTGATCATCTGGTCACATAGAAGCGCCGTCAGAATTAAATTTATGAGTTCGAAGAACCTCCTTACATGTGCTGTACACATTCAACGAAGATCGGAGCAAATGCCTTGACTTCTGGCGCCCCAAAGCCAGGAAGTACACCCTTCTGCTGGCGTCTGGTTTAGCAATGAACCGAGTGAACCCGACTGCATGGTGCTACTCACTGGTGGTCTCTCCCTCCCTGGAGACCGGCTGCATGTCAGTATGATTACAGCTCCATAGCGAATGAACTTGCCTTGGCCTTGCGCGTGTGTCAATATAGTGCGTTATACATCACCCGACGCTCACGATATTTGGGAAACTGATATGTTCGAGACTAAAGAGTCTTCAGATTGTTAAGTGACGAGGAGGAAGGTCTGCTGTAGACGATTGTAGGTTAGAATACTTGCGGTCAACAGAAAATGGGTGGCTTACTCCGAGCGGACCTCGCATATGCACGACGTCCCCTGGGTCTCCAGTTACCGGCCTGATTCTGAAGTATAGAGGGAAGATTTCCTGCGCAACGCTTTCGCCGAAGCACTTGAGCAATATCTAAGACGGAAAGCCTACCGAAGAGCCAAGATCCATTCGGAGGTCCTGGGATTTCTTCGAGGGATTTTGAGGTACGTCCTATAAGTAGATCGCAATGAGGCAGGAATTGAGCACACCGGAAAGAATGAGAGGATGCATTGGGGGAGTGTGAACGAAAGACGATTTTCGGGATACCAGGGATTTCATGCTTTGGGAGTAAGCAGCCTCTCATGAATGGATATCATGAAACCATAATAGTGTATGACGAGCCTACTCTCGGTATGTATACTTCTCATGCGGGGAACAGAACTGCCAGGCAACTGGCAGACTCCGTCAGGGAAGTTCTTATACTGACTCCGTAAAATACCAGAGAGGCATACTTACGAAAAATATCGAGTTTATTCCTGGGGAAAGGAAAGTAAACGGATGTTAGGCGCTGGCAGGTAATTCTGTTGACCAGCGCAGAACATGTGGCTGTGCAAAGTCCAGACCACTGCCACGTTCTCTCTCTCTCTCTCGCCACTGCATTAACACTGGCTTTACAGAACACGGGGAGCAGAAATCTCCTTCCTGTGTATTTTTCCGTTTATATCACTGGCGGCGCCGGGGCTTTCTTGATTCCGATTTCAAGATCTTCAACGTTCTTTGTAATGTTCATGTACTGAGAACTCGGTGACGCTTCTATTCTCGAGATGACTGTCTCCGTCTCCGGTGGTGTCATAGCTTGTTACTCTTCTGTCCGCTCAGCTCGTACCTTTTTACAGTAATTGTCGTGAGAGAAAGGTATATAAAGTGCAGTACGTTTTGAGTTTCTTATCAACTTTTGATATGCATCCTCTTCTCTTCTTAGTTTTATTGTCTGCATTTGTTCTGACGGTCTATCGCTGGTACTATCGCTTCTCTAAGAGCTCTCTCAATGATGTCGCTGGACCGCCTAGCGATTCTTGGCTTTATGGTGAGCTTCCCTGTTACCGTAAGTTGCACATTGACGTTGACTTTCCCCGTAGGAAACATACCTGAGCTTCTGCAGAATCAAGTGGGAGAGATAGACTTTCGATGGCAGAGCCGTTACGGGGATATCGTGCGGATGAAGGGTCCACTCGGGGTGCGCCGTTCTACGATGTATTTTTTTTTCCCTGATGAATCCCGTCCTCGGCGTGTGCCGGGAGCAAAACATCCTCCTCGTCATGGACCCAAAGGCTATACAGTACACATGTCAAGTCCGTGAATACCACTTTCTTAAACATCGGGAACGTCGGGCGTTCACGCATGTGTCTATGGGATCTGGATTATGTAGTCCACGCTGAAGGTAGAGACATGTCTTTTTGGTTTCTGATTTCTACCGTAGCGGTTTCCTAGGTCTGGAACATGAGTAAGATATTCTTCGTGTGTGCTCTGATAGGCGTTTTTTTTTAACGAGAAATTCAGACGTCAGCGGAGGATTATGCTCCCCAGGGTTCGGTGCGCCGGAATCTCGTGCATTTGCACCGATATTCTCTGGGAGTGCTGCGGATGTGTGTAGGGAAGTTGATCTGACCCGCGCGTGGGATCGTGCTGACCACCACCACTATTAGATGGTAGTCAAGTGGAAAGAGCTCATCGCGGGTTCTGACACCTCATATTGACATCCGCGGTGGTAGACATTCCTTCCTGGACGTCCCGTGCCACTTTGGATGCCATCGGGGAAGGTAAGGGGGGGGTTTTTTTTTTCTAATCTGGATCTGGATCTCTCTCGTTTCCCTTCCTATCTAACGAGCGAGTCCATCTTTCGGATTCGGAAACAAGCCGCGTTGGACTATAAATTTGGCGCGTTGGATCATTCCGAGAACGAATTGGCTATAATGCCTATCGCAATCTTTTGTAAGCCGTGCTCTTCCCGTCCCTCGTTTCGGTGCTTTACTTTTCCGATTGTGAATTGTGAATGTCTTTTGTAGCTTTCACACGTTCGGTCTTCCTAGCAAGAGAACGCTATTCTTTTCCAGTCATTAGGTCAACTCATCCCGCGCCGCGTTTGGTACTGGTGGCTCGTCTCCTCCGGCCCGAACCCCAAATTGGAACCACGTTCGGCGCACGGGGAAGTTGGGCACTGAAGTTGCGAGGAAGCTCGTCGAGGAGAAGAGGAGCGCTCTTCTGGTTCTGGAGGGGGGTAAGGGAGGGAGCAGGGATATAATGAGTTTGGCGGTGAAGGCGAATGCGGAGGAGGATCCGAAGGCGAGGTTGAATTAGGATGAGATGCTTGCTCAGTTAAGGTCTGTCCTCCCACCCCCCCCCTCATTCCTGACGGATGCGACTGTCCTAGCCCAGCATTTGACTCGTACTACTTAGGACTGTGATTTTGGCAGGGCATGAGACGACTTCGAATAGTCTCAGCTTCCTCTTTCTTGAGCTCGCGTCGAGGCCGGAAATCCAGATACGGCTTCGTAAGGAGATCCGTGAGATGGATGAGAAGAAACGGCGGCATGGGGAGGTTGAGTGGACTTTTAAGGACTATGATGAGATGCCTTATTTGAATGCTGTTCTGAAGGTAATTGATATTATTATTGACTCGCCCGATGGGAGCGACGACGACGACTCAGTGCAGTGGCTAAACTTCCGTTGTTGTTCTTACAGGAAAGCCTCCGATTGATTCCACCCCCGTCGCCTAACATGATCTACCGGCAAGTAGGGAAGATGATGTTTTGCCGCTTTCGCAGCCTACAGTATCACTACGACGTCTGGGAAATTGCTCCGTGAGGTACCGGTCCCCAAGGGGACAAAGATATATATACGTCTATTGTCGGATACAATCGGTACGCGCGCGATGTCTTGCTTCCGAAGTGGGGGATTCTCATGAAAATTAATGATCGCTTCCATTCTAGAAACAAGGAAATTTTCGGAGAGGATGCTCATTCGTTCAATCCCGATCGATTTATTCTT
>RZIO01000004.1:2850064-2879842 GCA_004338095.1 Gloeostereum incarnatum
ATGGAGGACGACATGAAAAGAGCGCCGCTGCGTCACAGTGACGTCGCTGTCACGATCAAGTTGTTTGGCTCAGAAGCTGATGCAAGCATTGCGCCACCTAAGGAACCGAAACTCAACAGAACTCAACTTGAACGCCGCGTCATCCTTCCTACACAAGGCTATCTCCCGACGTGCTCGCAGACAGTGTAGCCTTCTGCAAAAAAAAAGTCAAGATCTCATACACTTTGTCTTCGTCATCCGATGCGCATTATCTGTCCCCATTAAATGCCCATTTGCTCAGCGTCGTGGATGGTACTTACTTGCTCCCGCTACTGTGTTCGTAAACTGCTGGACACTCGGTTCAAGAGTCCTTCTGATAATTCGGATATGGTTTAATGGTTAACATTGTCGCCTCTCATTCTATCAGTTCAATTTGCTCCGCGGCAGCTAGTAGTTTTTCTTTTTTTCTCCTCCTTCGTCCGCCGTTCTAACCTTTGAAACGCGATCTAGCTACGGAAATGTTAACTTGAAACTGCACCCACAACCACCGCCTCTTCGAACAACAGTCTTTTCATTTATTACGATTGAATTGTAGCGTTCATATGCGTATGGAGAGAGAGCTTTTCTTAAGTGTCCACAATGGATCACTTGATTCGCGGCTCACATTTTGCGAGCGGCCGTTCGATGTAGTGATTGGTCCTGCAAGGTGTAGGGTCCGTTGATTGGATTTCTAATGCCAGATAGGGTTATTTGACAGAAGTGTAGTACATACTGGTATCTACAGTAAGGATACGGCGTAATAATTGGAGTTGTCATTGGGAGCAACGGCTCCGCGCTAGATACAGAATAACGACCTACGCCTGCGCCTGCGCCTACTCCCTCAGCAGGTACTTATTCGTTGTCTGATTTCCCTGCATGATGAGAAGCCGACTCCTCATGAGGCGAGAAACTGGTAGGAATAGCGGGTTCGAGAGAGAAATAGGATAAGGCGGTGGGTTGGGTTGGGTTGGACTATGGATTGATTCCCCATCTGCGGGTAGGGAGGGGTAAGAGGTACAAGAAGAAGGAGACGGTGACGGTGTGGCCTGTTCTATTCGACCATACATACATTCTTGTTTTGAGGTGTGTGGCTCTTTCCACTGGCAGTAGGTTGGGCCCGGGATGTAGTCGAAGTTGCCGGGTTCGGAATCGATCACTGACTGGGGAAGTGTTTTGAACGGGAACTCGCGGAGCTCTCCATCCGTCATCCCCAATCCTCTCCGCGTCTATGCGTTTCGGAGGTTACTCTTTCACTATAAATAAAACATCGCTGGATTGATCTGGACGATCTGAACCGATTTGTTCAGGATGGAGGTAGAGGTTTTCAACGGGAGGATAACACAGAGGCAATCTTGGACGAGGGCGAAGTACGTGAACTTTCCATAAATAAGGGCGGAGTGGACGAAGACAAGGAAGTCTCTGAGTCCAATCACCCATCGTTCCACGGTTCGAGTCTGCGTCTGGGGGCGGGGGGACTTCAGGCCACTGGGAGAGCGCCGGGATTCTGGGGCTCGGACTCGTCATAGTTACATACGCCTCATATAGAAAATGCGATCAGGTTACGTAAGGTATGATGCGCTGATGCGCCCTGGGTCTTTTCGCCACGTCATCGATTTTTTTTTCCAAGTGTCGAGTATGGGAGAACCTCGCTGGACTCGGCGGCAGTAAAAGTATACTATGTGGACAGCGAATAGGGGTTGAGATTTGGGATTAATTGTAAGCGCTGATTCTATCTTCTAAGCGCCCCTCATGATGATGATGGTTGTCAGGGCCACTGATCCCGATCTCATTGCAGCGCTATCCTTCTTGACTTTGACGATGAAGCCTACTTCAAGTATCTACCAGCCTCACGCAGTGTGTATCTCAATACTCGATCTATCTATAATGGGTACGATAGAGCTAACGTGCTTAAGTAGAATGCGCCCGAGCTGGAACTTCCGCCGATCACACTTTCTGCATCCAGTTCTTCTACTAATACCGAGGCAAGATCAGTCGTTCTGGGCTGGGCCTCCTTTTCTGACAAGTACTCATTCTGATGTAAGTAGAACACTCGGGTGGGATTGGGGTTGAGACAATGGATCAAGGGACCTTCCACGATGCCAATCCAGATGGACGATCCTGCGCTTGTCGACGCCTATCGGGAGCGCTGGAGATTGAAGTGGGAACACTATGAAAAGACGTTTCCCCTTTCGAGTCTCAGTGTCCAGAGTATGACTGGGTCAGATATAAAAGAACGCGTGCGATGGCTGGTGAGTGAATCGTCTCGGTTGTACCGCCCCCGCCTGTATGAAATTACGGTAGGAGTCCGACTTCAATCGTATTCAAGGAAATCTTGCGGATATCCCGAGTACTGGAAAGTCTGGCGTGAGTTCGGTGTTGTTTTTATCTGTATTTGTGTAATGTTCGCAAGGCTTGCGCAGGTCAACGCGGAAGGGCTGGCAGGGATTTCGTTTGTAAATGAACTGATAGAGGAGCTGAGAAGCGGCATGTCTACTATGGTAGGTATGCTTGTCTCATGAGATTCTCCTCATCGCGTTAACTTTCTATAGCAACGGCCGACCGTAGTTGACCAGGTCAATCATTATCCTCGATGCCAGATAATGTACGCGTCTGATAACGTTTTATTTAGACTGGAGATGCGCTCCAACACTCTCGGGATCAGGTAAATGGGCATAGTAGGCACCTTGGACTACTAGAAACTGATCGAGGATCGATGCACAGCTCCTTCATACTGAAATCGTGTACCATTTTGCGCTGCAGAGCAATTATACGATCCAAGGTCTTCGGCAGCTCTCCATGGCAAAAGCCAGCGGCTTGATATCTATATCTAATGTGAGTACCGATCACTCCTCCTTGATGTTTGCGATTGTCGCTCATACTCTTCTTATTCACAGCGACCTCCGTCTCCTCGTTCCGAAACGCAGTCTGATTCCCGGACGATCGATGGGCCAGGAGATCCGGATACAAACAGCATCAGGCTGGAAAACTGGGTGCAGGACCTTCCCGATAATTCGGCGGTCGACCACAGGGTCTTGAATGGCACCCCGACAATGTTCTTCGTTCCCCGTCCTCATCATCAACGTCCGGGTCATGGAGATTTAGAACAAGATTTTGGGCTTGCACCTCCACCGCGAGCTCAAAATGCCCAAACGCAGCTTAGCTCGGCGGCGTCGCATAAGTAAGCACATGATGCTCTCTCTGGACGCATCTTCGTATTCCTGAAGGGTGATCTGAAAAGGGCAAGCTTGGGACTGTTAATTGCTATCGCGTTCTTCGGCGCCTCCATGACGTGGTCCACCGTATTCTCTGGAAGTCGAGGAGATCTGGTCATCATTTCGTGGTCCGCCAGCGTCTTCATGGTCGGAGCCATGTGTGCTGCTGCTGCTAGCATCTTGGTCAACACGGACGAGTCTATCTTGACGAAGTATATTCAAGTGCGATGGACTGTTCGAATCCTCACCGTAATCTCTTTGGTTCATGTTTTCGTTGGGGTCCTTTTGTTGAGCGCGGCGATCGTCGTTCTGGACCCTAATGCAGATATTCCAGAACGGGCAGGTGGTCAGAGGTTCGGGAGATCAGCGATGATCGGAGCGGGGGTCTATGCGATGGCGATTTCTATTGTGGCTACTGTTACATGTCTGGTGATAAGACGACGATATAGCTATCATACATGGCGTATATAGTAATTCTGAGATGTGGTAGACCCAATGGTATGTACTTACAAATGCGATTACATCAATTTAACGATGCTCCGACTCTCTTCTTACTCAGTTCCGTTATAGCCACCCATCGTAGTATCGCTGACAAGGGTTGTGGAATACAATCATTCGAATGCGCTGAGTGATTTATTCTTAGTACAACTATGTAGTATCCCTTCGGCTAGCTCTGACACTTTTCCACAGTGACTTCGCGATCTTTCCGAGAGGATGCCTCAAACCTGCCTGATTCAGTGCGCCCTTAAATCAAACTAGCAGCAGATGAACCAAATATGAGTGTGATTTATCTTAATACAGGCTCTATTTGAGTCTGCGGAGATTCAAAGTCGGATAAGAGCTACCTTTGGGCTCATGTGGCGTCGTGGCGGCGACGAGAAAATTGAAAACAGGTTGGTCTTCTATTTACCTCATCTTTTTCATGATCGATTAAGGGTATCTCGGAGTTGGTATGGTTCTCTACCAATCAGACGACTGCGAGTAGCTAGTCTAACTGTTATATAAGCCGTCCCGCCGATTTGTTTATTCCTTCTCTCTCTCTGTTTGGTTCCCTCATCTTGAAAATTTCTTTTCTGCCTTCTAAGATATATGTCTCGTATTAGACAGAGATCTACTAGCGTTTGGAGGTCTCATCCTTACCTGTTAAGATCTCAAGTGGCCGATGTAAGCGCTCGTCTTCACGAAGTTTTTCAGTATTGGTCTGATTAAAATTTCGACGTAGCATGAAACGCATGGCCACCAACATACAATTCTAGCTCAGCTGCGAAGTATAAAACTCAACCCCGGCGTGGATGCTTCCCAGTTGCTCTTCAAGAGCGTTGTCGCCGTGAGAAATTTCTATCCTTTTCTTTTTCCAACCATCATCCTCAGAATCTGACTCCGATACCTCCCAGTACGGAAGCACTTCGTTCTTTGCTGTAAAAATACAGCTTGTGGATTCTCAAGGGACCTTTAGCTACGCAGCGGTAATCATGAACCTCGTTCTTCTCCTGACTCGCTAATTCGGAAGTTTCGCTAGAGTGGCATCATGCAGAGACAAGTCATTGCGATTCGACTGGTTCAGATTGGAGACGGAAGTTGGCGGGTGGTTATTGTACGTGGATCATATATACATTCCTTCGTCAGATTTCTTTCCTGAGCCCATGGTCGGTTTCCAGCGTGGTCAACCGGCTGACGTGGAGGTCAGTGTAGACGTCGGAGAGACCGCCGTCTTTATTCACATCGCGTAGTAGACGGACATGCTAGCACTCTCTCCTGCTCCCCTCTTGTCCTGGTTGACTGACATCGTCTGGTGCAGGTGTCCGTGAACAAACACTTCTTGGCTCACCGTCGCAATAATGGCTCGGTTTCTTGTTGCTTGAAGGAGTATTCCTCGTCTAATCCTGGTGCGCTTCTCGTTCTCGCCGCCCAGCCTCATGCTTACCCTGATTTGCTCAGTGTATATATCGCTTCGCACGCTGGGAAACTCGGCGCCTACCCTTTCGATCGCCTTCAATACTGGCTCAGTCCGCTCTTTCAGGTATACCCGAGAGCTAGTGGTGGTGGCGTCTCTAGGGGCGCAGAGTTTCTTCGCCATGTCGGCATAGCTTCCATATCATTCTCCCCGATGCGCAATCCCTCAATGCATTACCCTCGTCTACGGTGGTTGGTTCCCACCTAGACATCCACCCGTCCTGGTGCGCGTCAGCACCCCCCAAGAGCATACCCGTGAGTCTATGTCAACTCGACCTGAAGTCTCCGTCGTAACTGAAATGCCACGACCCTCGTCTCGTCATCCTGCTCCATAGACTTTCCTTCCGCTATCAGTACGTATGCCTCAGCATCGCCCTGCTTCTCTTCACTGATCAATCAAAGCTGATCTCTTGGCAGGCCTCTCGGATGTATGGTTGCGGTGCTTGCGCGCGCTGCCCGGCTGTTCTTCGACTCCCAACCGTTGACAGGCGAAGTATTCCTGATCTTGTTATGTATTGTGTCGTGCCTATCGTTGATGTGTTATTCTCGCATGTCTCACAATAAACCGTTGCTTCCATGCCTTCCTTCCTGCGCTCAAGGTGTCGACATCGTGGTGGCGCCAATGCCATCCCGGACGCGTCGCCTAGTTCCCGGTCATCGTTCAGCTGAGATTCAGTTGACAGTATTCCTTGGTTAACATTATACTTTCTTCAAGGTGAGTTTTTGTACTCGCACCTATAGGTAACACAAGTTGGATGGAAGTAAGCCGCAAAACAAGAGATACTCAGAGGCTGTGTAGGCCTATACCGCTGACTAATCGACGCCACACTGTCGTCAAAACTACTTGTAGCACTGGATGAACATAGGACATCTTAAGGTTCGAGCATCCTTCATGCCCATGCCCACCACATTACCTGAGACGCCACACACAATCCGTAAGGTACAGCCGGCGGACAAATTTTGGCAGAAGCCGTAGTCTGAAAAGTCAATTCACGAGTGAGTAATTAATACGTATACAGTCAAGATGTCCTCTTCATCATTTTACTGTATGAATACGAACTCTCTTGGCTCTAGTGTAGAAAGCGCTCCAATCCGGAAGATAGAGATGACAAAGGTAAAGGAAAACGACGGATAGTTGGGCGCCAATGATCCCGCATCATCACAAATTGATGTACGTTCCGCAGGTGCAGGCAGACAAGAGTCCGGAACATCTTGAAGGCTGCAGTACCGGATGAAGTTGAACTGCTGTATGCAGCCTCTGGACCGGTGTTCTTCCGCTTCCTCCTCCGCGATCTTGGACTGTCGGAAAGGCCGAACACGCCACCTGTACTCCACTCCACATCCACGCGCACGAGCTCGGGATGGACTACGACTTGAGATGCCTAAGCTTCTTGATGTCCTTGTCGTAGTCCACGAACACGATCGCCCGACAACAAAGTCAAATATACTATACGAGTGGCCATGTACTCCTCGTCGCTATCGTCTGAGACATGGTCGAGAAGGTTGAGCTTGATTGCCTTTCTCCTCGGCCTTGCTGTCGATTGGATCTGGTACACACCACCGCTCTGCCACTTCCGAATCCACGCCCGTCGTTGAGTCCCAGGCCATACTTCATCGGGATGGAGACCAGGACCCTGTTATCCTATCCCGGATGTGATGACCTTGGTCGGCGCCTGGCCTAACGGCTTCGCCTCCCCGCGGCGGCGGTCCCAAGCAGGCGAGAGACACGAAGGTCACCGTGTAGTCGGCTAGGGAAGGGAGACTGCCAGTGCAGTTAGATAGATAGCTATCCTCCTATTCCAGAAGGAAAGTGTCAGGAAGCGAACGGAAAAGGAATCTACCGTCTACCTCATCAGGGCATTCGCCGAACGTTCACTCCGACAACCTAACGTAGAGGAAGAGAGAAACCCCTGCGCTAAAATCCTTCTGATAGGACTTGCCCCAGGTCCCTGCGTCTGTCTCCCACAGCTGCTTGGACGCGTTGGTTCACGCAGACGTCCGTTAACGGCGTGATCGACAGAACAACACCATTTCGACGAAACAGAGGCTGGGCATTGGCAGCCAGGATCGGAAGGGTTAAGATAGGTTCATGATTGTCGCCAAGACAATCCACGGCAGGAGACGGACCCTAGTGAATGATAAGTGATGAAACAGCAGAGTTGCAAGGGCGTAATTCTTACCTTATTCCGACAAACTCTAGTGGGTAATGTCATCACCGTTCCACGGGGACAGGGTGTACTGGTTTCAGGCCTAGTGCTGCTAAGGACGGCGAGGACCAGATGGTGGAAAACCAAACTGCACTCTGACATGAGGAAGCAATTAAAAAATAAGTAGTTGAGACGTACATCAGAAGAGATATCTGGTCAACTAGAGATCGAAAGATCCTGATACCTCGTCGTACTCAAGTCCTGGTGAGTAGTAACATGTTTAATGAAGGTTCCCATTAAGACAAGAGAAAGCAGAAAATGAAGTCGAAAGTACGGAAGACTTCGAAACTAGAGCTTCGTGATATCAGTTTGAATCGCTTAGGCAGTAAAGAACAGATGATGGAATCTGGGCAAGCATGTTTGTTTGCACTTGCTGTCTAAGAAGCTTAGAATGATGTACGCCACAAGGGATGACGCAAGCAAGCCGGAAACTTATTTCATTCACGAATCTCAGTCTGCTATTCACTCCTTTCCGTTATGATAATCATGGCCACAGAACGTACTGAACATCCAAAACGCGAGAAAGAAAAGCCAGCGGACGGCCTACCCGATATTTTACTAGTCCTTTTTACCAGCTTCATCTACGCCGTCGAGGCCGCCTTATACGCCACTAACCCAAACAGATCAATTTGCCTCGTCCTCGCCTTCTCCTCCGCTTTCTTCTCGATTATCCCAACCCTCATCAACTTGAATTTTCCAAACCCTTCTTTTACGTCGGGATCTATCCTCTTCTACTTCGTCGGCTTCTGGCTCCTCACGACAAGTAAGTTGTCTCGCCCCTATCATCACGTATTGGGCGGGCGTCGGGGAGTCGGGATCCGAAATCGTGGCAGTGCAGATCGTAATCTCGATGGCACCGCCTGATATGGAATGCGATTGATATAGGGGCGTACGGCGTACTATTCCAACCGCGATGAACTCTTACCTCTGAAAAGGCAGAGGTTCCTGAATCTTACCTTGCTATCTTGAGCGCATGCTCTCGGCCATGTATCCATCATGTCTCTGTTCGCCGTGGTTCGGAACGACGGGTTCTTTCCATGCTCGACGCCATCGCCACAGTCTTTGTCACGAAGGCTCAGAGAGAAGTTTCCATGCGGACAAACGCATCCGCATCTTTATCGCCGGAAATGCAGGTAGTGTGCCAGAAACCGCTCAGGCGCACCTGCACCATGTGTGCGTTCTCCTACAGGAGATCTCTACCCAGACGCTGATATCTGACGCTGACTCAAAACCTCGTCAAGCAATTTCATATGTTCATCCTCCGCTCGACTCTTCCCAAGCTGCGACAGCGCCTCCGCAAACAGGACTTTGGTTGGGACTCTATTCTTCCTCTTTATACCAAACGAGTAGCGATAGATTCCGAATTGAGCCAGCCACATTTCAAAGAACTTGTGGATATAGGCGATGCGATCTAAAAATCAGCTACAGAAGGCCTGATGAACGATGATGATTCATCTTGGGCTCTGGTAGATTTCCTTTTCCAGTTCGAGGAAGTTCGCGTGCATACGGAGACAGTGCTGACAGTAAAATCTCTCGACAGGACATATGCATCTCGTCGTACGTCCCTCGCTTTGATAAGGATAAGGGGATAGTCGCTAACTCGATTAGACAGCGAGCTTCTCACTTGCACGGCATCTTACGAAAATATCACTTATCTATAATCATGCTGCCCGCTTGGCGTTGTCACCGACGTATCGTGATATATTCAGAACTCTCCCCCGTTTGGGGGTCTGAGCAGTGGGCATTCGACGCGCTCTCGTTAGGAGCGATCGGAGATTATTGGCGGGGGGCGATGGCAATATCTATTTTTATTACAGTAATTGTAGGCGTGACGCGCTTGTAGAACTATTACGCGTTGCAGACGGTTGCAAAAACCACCGTTCTGCTGCTCCTCGGGGCGCCAAACTGTTGCTCATAATAGGGCTAGGCAAGACCAGATTTCCCCATGCGCTCATTCGTGTCTGATGCACGCCTCTACTACAAAATGTCAACTGGTACGTTTACTTAACAGGACATTTATATTCTTCGGAACGAAGGAACCGTTATGGAATGGAGCGAAGCGCTGGTACATAAGAGTGCAATGGGCATAAACGTCAAGAAGATTCAAAACCCTAGCTATCACTTCTTCCTTGCGAACTTTGTCGAAGCGTGAAAGGCAGTCCACGAGCAGCTCAGCTTGAGCATCGCTCGTCAGATCCTCGGCTCCTGGTTTGTAGATCGCATCGAGCGTCAGCGTCAGCATCAGCTCTTCGAAGTACTGCCGAATCACATCGAATACCGCTGCTATTCGGGTAAAAAAAGCAAGAACGGAGCCCCAATCAGAGTCCCGTTTGCAGAGGCGCTGTCGTAGTTTAGGAAGAGTCGAACGGACGATGGACATGAGAAATTGCTTGATGAGCCTTTGGGTATGGGAAGGAAGGCTTTCTATCGGGGGTCTCTTGTTGGGTCCGTTGTTCTTGTCGGTGGCGTCAAAGATTACGTGGGCGGAAATCCCTTGTAGGAGGATACACACCTGGAGCAGGTGCGCCTGAGTGGTTTCTGGTACACTACATGAATTCCGAGCGAGCGATGGGGATGGTAGCAGGCCCAGATATGTTTGTCCGCATGGCAGCAGCATGAACTTCTCTCTCTGAGCTTTGGTGACGCAGACTGTGGCGATGGCGTCGAGCATAGTAAGAATCCGGGGGTCATCACGGCGAACATCAACCTGTGTAGATGTCCAAGAGTATGCGCTCAAGATATAAAGGTAAGTTTCGGGAACCTCTAGCTTTTCAGCGGTAGAGCTCATCGCGGCTTGAGTACAAAAGTATATCAGGCGATCATTTGCACTGCCACCATTCTTAAACATTGGAGGATTTTGCATTAGAAATGTCTGCTTGGACAATACTTAGTAGGTTATGTTATGCTAAAGGTATTGTCGCTCCCTTTGCGGGATTTTTCCTGTCCACCTTATGTGTTCTTCGAAGTAAGTACTCATCTTGTGCGGCGTTCCTCCATTCGAGGATGGAAATCTATGGCCTCTCGATCCTTAATTTCATATAGGTCATCTATGTACATATTTCATCGAGCTTAGAATCTGTTCGTTACAAAGGACTGAGTATATTTTGAATTCCATGTGGCGTAGATTAGACCGGAGTTCGTTACCTCGGACCGCTGGACCGAATGTACCAATCGGGGACGGCGAACTTTTTGCCCTCACGCAACCGCGTTTCCGAGTCACGGTCATTATCGCCAAACTGCCCAAGAAAACTATAGGAAATCTAGCGAAGCTGAAGAAAGCTGCAGAAAAGCAGGGTGGCCAGCTTTATAAATCTGACATTCAATCCTGGCTCTCGACGGCTGGAAGCAGCAACAACATGAGCGACGAAAATGGAGCGGGTCCATCGACGTGGAGGAGGGATCGTGTGCTAGAGGATTGGCCTCAATCTGTCGAGATCGTGCAGAGTAGACTTTTGAAGGGAAAGACTCTGACAAGAGTGCAATTTTTGCAGGAGGAGCTTCTGCCGTTGGCTAAAAATGAAGGTACGTTGGCGAAGGTTCATTCCTTTTCAGAGAATGGGTCTTGATCATCTCATTAGATCTCAGTTTATCTCAAATCATGGATGTTTTCAAACTCCTGACACTTACCTATCCAAGATATTCCGATGACAAGAGCAGGGACGCGGTTGAGGCGGTGGGGATGGAGCTGGTGCGGAGGGATGAGCTAGGCCAGAGGTTCGGCGTCGCGGAGCAGATCATAGGCTGGCTTTCGAACGAAGTATCAAGAATTGCAAGCCGTTCATCTGCAAGGTAAGTTCCAGTGTTCTTTGAAGGAAATCCTGCTGAAATGATGCAGTTCATTCGCTTCCTCAGACCTCTTCGTCCTCCTCAGCTGGGCCTGCGGAATCTACACCGTTTGTCTAAAACACAATCCCCACTTTACGGATACGCATCCCTGGAAGGCGCTCGTGGGCGCGCTCGCTCCCTTGCTCGACATGCTCCTCCACTCCGACAGGGTTAAGCCATCCATGAAGATAGGTTCCCTCACGAGGACGCGTCGTGCTTTGCGCTCTGCGGGGGACAAGGTCCCAGCTCTCATTCGGACCCTTCTCAACCTCGGCAAATCTAGTTCTACACCCTTGCGTTTCGTGACGCTTTTAGGGACAGCCGTCAGTGTTCTTGTCCGGTTGAAACATGTGAATGAGGCGCCTATCGATAGATTGCCCTCCGACCTGAAGGTACGGTCCGTTATCATTCTTTTCCCTAATCTGCTAATCCAAGAAACGTAGTCAGACATTATTGCTCTGTATACGTCCTCTATCCTGATGTCCAAGACTCCAGTTCCCTTACACGCTCTCGTACGCTACCCCCCTTGGACACTTTCTCTTCTTGTGTTGATCTCACCCTTAGACAGCTCTCCACGACTTTTTCGACGTATACGTCGCGACAGACGATTTCACCGGAGAGATTCTGCCTACCGCCGAAAAGGCCTTATTGCGGTCTCCAGAACACGCATTGCCCGCCCTCACCCACCTTCTTCCCGCATTCCCATCCCTGCCAGACGATTCGTTCCACAAGCTGCTCACCCAATCTATCGTGAACGCAAAATCCACGAACCCCCTCGTCCGTACCGGTGCTATCGATCTGTTCAAGGTCCTCGTCAGCGCGTCCCCGTCCCACGCGAGCACCGCTGCGACGGAGGTTCTGACGCTACCGAAGAGCGGCAAGACGGGTGGAGCGGACCATCGGGTGGCGCTGTACACGATGCTCTCCTTCATCCCACCGTCCCCATCGCCGTCAACGGCCATCGTGGAGACCGCTGTGCCTCTGCTGGCGAAGGAGACGGCGGATCCGGCGATCGTCGCCCTCGGCAAAGCTCTGGGCCCGCATCTCGTTGTCGTGGCGGCCACCACGTCGGAGAACGTCATAGGGATCATCGCGAGGGAGATGACGGGCGCGAAGCCTGTTTTGAGACGCGCGTTTGTGTCTTTGGCGGGGAATGCGATCTGGGAGGCTGGTGGTGATGCGGCTGCGCTGGCGAAAGGCATGAAGGGCTCGTTGGAGGCGGGGTTGAAGTCCCTCTCGGCGAATGCGCTTGGGGCGAGCGCAGGGCCTTTGGAGGGATACGTCGCAGTCGCAGTTTTCCTCGGGAGATTTGCGAAGGACGATGAGAGTGTCGGGAAGAATCCGCTTCTGCAAGGGGTCATCGCTACCGGAGCGAAACCGAGCTTTTTGCTGTGGGATAAGGTTTATGGAAAGATTGGAGAGGTGGAGGATCAGGTGTGGTTGCTGAGGGCATGCGAAGGTGTCTCTAGGCATTTCAAACAAGAGTTGGGTCGTAATGAACCACTGAGGTTCGTTCGTTTATCACCTTTTGCTTTTATTATTTGCTGATAGGTGTGTAGGGTACAACTTGGTCTGGTGTTCATCCAGCTCGCCCTCCATGGCCTCACTCCGGATTTACGGAAGGATGTGACTAGAGTAGTGGAGAGCATTAGTCCGAACGCCGTTGGAATCACGAAGGACGCTGTCGCTGCATTCGTTTCGCGTCATGCCAATGAAGAGTGGAATCGCCATTCCAGGCTTTCTGCTCTTCTCTTGAGCAGTGTTTCATTCTCCGAAGACGTCGATCTAGAAGTCAGGGAGAGAGCTGTTGTATCTTTACTCGTCTTGGCCCATCATCCCCTAGTTTGTAAGTGCTCAGCTCTCCACGAAGATTACTTGATACTGACGTCGACCTTTCAGGTAGTCCGTCGCGCCAGACATGGATTGAACTATGCCAGAAAGCTCGCTGCGATCCGCGTGAGTTGGTGGACAAGAACGCAGACCAGCTGATGAAACTGATCTTGGACGCGGACGATAAAGTATTTTAATCAACCTTTCTCTAATCCGTTGTCCATTGCTCACAAGATCTTACAATAGACTGATGCAGCCTATCGCGCAGTCCTCACACTCGCTTTCGTCTCTCCCGCCACCATCGTACCGCAAATTGTAGCTCAAGTTCGTAAGGATATTGCTCCTGACGTCGTCCATGGGCTGACGGAGATGGATCTCGGGATTTGGAGGGCGGACGCCGGGACCCCGTTCGTTGATGGTCAGTCATTCACCTCGTGGTGCTTTCGTCGTTCCAGGCTAACCTGTGGGAGCAGTGTTGTCCTCGACTAAACCTAGCGACGACCTACCGCGGAAAGGAAAAGATTCGGAGATCGCGAAATGGGAGGCGGAGCTTCGACAGTCGATTGCGTCCAAGAAGAAGGGATCTGGCCCTGTGGTTCTGACGAAGCAGCAGCAGGCATTGGTGAAGGCTCAGTTGGACAAGGAGTCTGTTATCCGAGCGAGGGTGGACAAGATCAAGGGGGATTTGATAAGGGGATTGAGGATGGTGAGGGCGCTCGTGGAGACCGGCGTGGACGAGTTCAGGACGTTCATCTCTGAAGTCCTGGGGTTGATCCTCAACGGCGTCTTGAATGGGGAGAATGGTGTGCAGCTGGTGGGCAGTGTGGCTTTCGAGACGTATTTGGTACGTATTGCTTTCTCCTTGTTCATTCGTACATCTGGCTAACAGTTCCCGTAGGTACTGGCCCAATGCTGCTCGGAAAGGCTCGACACGTTCAGGAAGTGGGTGGGTATCGCTACGCTCAGGAGTTTGAAGACTACAGTCGTGCCTGAGGAGTTACAGCTAGAGGATTTGGGCGGTACGTTTATTCACTGTGTCCGTTGTCCAATGAAAACTCATCGGGACCATAGCCCTGAACTTGCGCGTACTTCATCGCTTGAGGTATCTATCCGAGCAGTCTCCGTTCGACTCGGCGACCTTCTCGTATTCCTTTCCGCTTTTGAGAGCGATTCTGACAGAAGGAGGAATCGGAACTGATGACCCGGAGGAAACTCTTGAACAAGTTGCAGTAGCGTTGGATATCGTCAAGTTCCACGTCGGGGAATGTGCGTGTTTGCGCCGAACCATTCCGCCCGTATCTTTGCTCATCGTTTCCATAGTTGAGGATCCTGCTTTCCCCCGAACACGGACGATCGAGATCCTTTTACATGTCATCCGGTCGCAACCCAAACTTGGGAAGGAGGCCTCATCGGCCCTTGTAGATCTCGGCGAGGCCGTGTATTCTACAGCTTCAAAGGAAGAGACTGATACTTTGCTTCGTGGAACTCTCTCTCAGGAAGTATACGTCCGAAACTCTTGCCTTCAAGCACTTCAGGTAAAGTCATACTGTAACGATAACATTTCGGTCTGACGTCTGTTAATGTCACCAGCCTTTCGACCTTACCGACCTTGATTGGTCTCCCGAGCTGCTTCTGGCGTGTCATGATGAAGATGAGCAGAATCCGCGGTTGGCGCGTCATCTGTGGGATGATAACGGTCTGGATGTCCCTGAATCTTACCTGCAGGCGTTACTGGTCTATCTCGGTAAGCATATGTTTCTCTGCTATATGGTTCGTTGCTAACTCTTGCCAGCGCACGATAATGCTTACGTGCGTGTAAGTACCGCCGCTGCCATCGCTGAAGCAGTGGAACATTGGCCTGAGAGTGCGAAGGCTACAGTAGAGTCATTGAAAGACTACTACCGGGAGAAGGTAATCCCTATTATACATTCTTGAAGTTACAGTTGACCGTACCTTGTCAGGCCAAGATTCTTGCGCCAGAGTATGATGAATATGTACGTCTAGCTCTTTCCACATGTAAAACTGCCTCTAACGGGAGCTTTTTAGGGTATGGTTATCGTGCAAAGCCTGGACAGATCGGATCCATGGCCCACCCGTTTGGCCATCGCACGTTCGTTCGAGCTACTCGCACCGCTCTTCCCAGGAGATGAAGTTGAACCGTTCTTCAAGTTCCTCATTCAGGACGAAGCTCTCGGCGACCGTGCTCCTGACGTCCGTCGCGGCATGCTCCGGGCAGGAACCATTGTCATTGATATACATGGCGCCACTCATCTACCCGCGCTCATAGCTCTATTCGAAGAACACTTAGGTCGCCCAAGCCCAGCGACAGAGGCTGGGGACCAAATCAAAGAGGCCGTTGTCATCCTCTTTGGTCGTCTCGCTCGCCATCTCGAGGGATCAGATCCTCGTATCCCCAAGATCATCGACCGTTTGGTGGAAGCATTGAAGACTCCCTCCGAGCAAGTGCAGATTGCTGTCTCCGAGTGTCTTTCACCACTAGCGAGAATCATGCATTCCAGACTGGGGGATCTTGTCGACAAGTTGCTCGACGATCTCTTCAATTCGCCGAAGTACGCGACCCGTCGTGGCGCAGCTTATGGTCTTGCCGGGGTCATTAAGGGCGTAGGCATCGGGAGCTTCAAGGAGTTCAACGTCATTACCCGCCTCCGCGCCGCTGCTGAAGAGAAAAAGAAGTCCGAGGGAAGACAGGGTGCCATGTTTGCGTTCGAGACCTTGTCATACACCTTGGGACGACTCTTCGAACCGTATATCGAATCCGTCCTACCTTTGTTGCTCGGTTGCTTCGGTGATGCTTCGCCAGACGTCCGAGAAGCTACGCAGGATGCTGCTCGTGTAATCATGAGTAATCTGTCGGGATATGGGCTGAAGCTCATCCTCCCGTCGTTACTCTCGGGTCTGGATGAAAAACAATGGAGGACTAAGAAGGGTTCGATCGAACTCTTAGGCATGATGGCCTACTGTTCTCCCCTACAGCTCTCGCTATCTCTGCCCATTGTCATTCCGCCTCTTACTGAGGTCCTCACGGATTCGCATGCTCAAGTTCGCGTGGCCGCGAACAAGAGTTTGAAGCAGTTTGGCGAGGTTATTAGCAACCCTGAAATTCAAGCTCTTGTCCCCGTTCTGCTGAAGGCCATGGTGGATCCTGCGAAGACGCCAGCTGCTTTGAGTTCTCTCCTGAAGACGTCCTTTATGCATTACATCGATCAATCGTCGCTGGCACTTGTAAGTTTCCGCGTTCTCTCTGCATTGACGAGACGCTTACCGACGCGATAGGTTGTACCCATCATTGAACGAGGCCTGCGGGAACGAGGGGCAGATACCAAGAAGAAGGCCGCCCAAATTGTCGGCAACCTCGCATCCCTTACGGATTCCAAGGATTTCGTTCCTTACCTGCCAGAACTCCTTCCACTTGTACATGCCGTTTTGGTAGACCCCGTTCCCGAAGCTCGTGCGACGGCTGCGAAAGCTTTGGGCACTCTCGTTGAACGTCTTGGAGAGCACCACTTCCCCGACCTTGTTCCTGATCTCCTCCGTATACTCAAGACCGACACTTCAGGAGTCGATCGACAAGGTGCTGCTCAAGGCTTGTCAGAAGTTCTTTCCGGCCTTGGTATGGAGCGTCTCGAAGGGCTCCTTCCTGACATCATCGCAAACGCCCAATCTCCGAGACCTACCGTCCGTGAAGGGTTCATGTCATTGTTGGTGTTCTTGCCAGCAACTTTCGGCACGAGGTTCCAGCCTCACTTGCCGAAGATCATCTCGCCCATTCTCAGCGGCTTATCGGACACTGAGGAGTACGTCCGTGAGGCTGCTATGCGAGCCGGTAGGATGGTCATCAATAACTACTCGAACCGTGCTATCGACCTACTTTTGCCGGAGCTAGAACATGGCATGTTTGATCCTGGATGGCGTATCAGGGTACGTCTCAAGGCTCTGAATAATACCGTCGACTAACGACCGTTGCAGCACGCATCTATTACACTTGTCGGAGAACTACTTTTCAAAGTCTCGGGCATCTCAGGCAAGACTTCCGATCTGGAAGAAGAAGAAGTCGCCGCAGAAGCAACGAATATCGAGTCTTCTCGCCGTGCTCTCGTCGAGGTCCTCGGTGCCGAGCGCCGTGATCGTCTGCTCGCTTCTCTCTATCTTATCCGCCAGGATGGAGTTAGCGTTGTCCGCCAATCGTCTATTCAGATCTGGAAAGCCTTGGTCCATAACACGCCCAGGACAGGTCTGAGGTTTTCTTCCTTCCCGGTCGTCATTGTACTGATTGTATCCGATCTTTTCAGTCCGTGAAATCCTCCCCGAACTCATCAACCGGATTGTCACGTTGCTCGCGAGCGACGAGTTTGAACACCAGGAAACTGCTGGGCGAACTGTGGCGGAGCTCTGCCGGAAGTTTGGCGAGAGGATCGTTGGCGAGATTATGTCCATCTTCCGTGGCATGCTTTCTTCCACTTCTACTCCCTCAATCAGAGAAGGTGTCTGCCTCGCCCTGTGCGAGGTCCTCGAGAATTCTTCAGAGTCACAACGGGAAGATCACGAAGACGATATCATTGGAATGGTCCGAGTATCACTGGTGGACGACGAGACGAACGTCCGAGCTGCCGCTGCGAAGGCTTTCGATGTTCTCCAGGAGCATATCGGCGCTAAGGCTATTGACCAGACTATTCCCACTCTTCTGGAAGCCCTTCGACAGCCAGGGAAAGGCTCAGGCACGGCGTTGCAGGCTCTCAGAGAGGTTATGAATGTCAGCACAGTCGTTTCTCCCCCTATTATCGTTTTGCTGATGGATGAGATTAGGTTCGCGCTATGACTGTCTTCCCAGTTCTCATACCGACCCTGACCACCATCCCTATGACGGTGTTCAATGCTCGAGCTCTCGCTGCTCTTGTCACTGTCGCCGGCAACGCATTGAGCAAAAGACTTACTGTCATTCTTGGTGCCCTGGTCAAAGTATTGGAAGATGATTCTATCGACGAAGAGCTTCGGGAGGCTGTCGATGACGCAACCTCTGCGTTACTTGGGTCAATTGGGGATGCGGAGGGTTTGAACACGCTCATGATGATGCTTCTCGGATGGTACGAACCCCTTCCCTGCATTTCTTCCATTGCTCACGGCTCTTTCCTACAGGGCCAAACATGATAACTCTCGACGTCGTCAGTCGGCATTCACCCTCTTCTCCCTCTTCAGCGCGACCTCGGAGATGGATACCTCACTGTACCGCATCGACTGGATACGTCAGCTCATATCCTCCTTGGAGGATCCCGTTGTAGAAGTCTACATGTCCGCACACGCAGCCCTTGACATATTCATCAAATCTCTTCCGAAAGACTCGCTGGAACCTCTCGTCGTTCCCTTACGGCGAGCACTCGAGAACACAGGCAAACCAGTACCTGGTCTCAGCCTTCCCAAGGGTATCGCTCCGCTCGTGCCAGTGATCATCGCGGGTTTGACGACGGGGAGCAACGAGCAGAGAGAATCCGCGTCGTATGCCATAGCGGAGATCGTTGAGCGTACGGAACCTGCAGATGCTATGAAGCCCTTCGTTGTACCCTTCACCGGTCCCCTGATCCGTGTTGCAACACAGGCGACGACGTATCCACCAGCTGTGAAAGTGGGCATCCTGTCGGCGTTAGAAGTGATGCTGAGCCGTATCCCTCAATTTGTCAAGCCGTTCTTCCCACAGCTTCAGCGTGTCTTCATGAAGAGCGTAACGGATCCCGCGAGCGCAGGCGTCAGAGCAAAGGCGGGCAAAGCGTTGGGCGTTCTAATGAAGAGTCAGCCAAGAGTAGATCCGGTAGTGACGGAACTGGTTAGTGGAATCAAGAAGGAGGAAGATGAGGGTGTGAGTGCTTCGATCGTGTATGCCCTCGCATGTGTCGTGAGGAATGCAGCTGACAACGTTGGAGAGGCTGCGCGGGAGAGTGTGGTTGAAGTTGTTGAAAGCGCATTTAGAGAAGCTGTGGAGGACGGTGAGTTCCTTCTCAACCGGGCACCATAATACTACTGACTAATCTGATTCTTTCACAAAGATAACTATGTCCTAGCAGTTTCCCGGCTCTTCACGTCGCTGCAGATCTACCCCGAGATGCTTGAGGGTATTGTCACGTACGTTTACGTCTGCTATAACACTTTCTAGTCTAACTGGCATCTGTATCTTATAGATCCTATCTTGTACCCGGAACGCCCCATACCGTACTAGCCACTCAGCTGGTATTGACCGCCATTGATCCGGACGAGGAGGGACATGACGATGACAATGTCTTTAGGAAGCTTGGGCTGATGAGGAGTGTAGCGCAGAAAATATTCGACGTACCCGCGGACCGGAGGGTCAGGGAAACGAGAGAGCTATTGAAGGATATGGGAGAGGACACGTGAAGAAATCTCTGCCGTATCTCGACTGATTCGACACACAATGCGGATGTAAACGCGCATTCTGTAGGCCAGGGAATGTGGCGCGTGGACCCTACTGGAGCTACTGCTTCGAGGACAAAACGTATCATCTATAGAATACATTCATGGCTTTGTATTGATGTTACGATGACAACACGATGCATTTTACTCTAGCCTGACTCCCGAAAGTGAGTGGGGCGGCCTAGCGTCGGAGACTTCAGGCTATCTAACGAAGTGTCGCGTCGCGACGATCTCTTTTGACTTGTTAGTAGCTGTCTCTCCCCATGGACGCCTGAGACAGTCACAAGCCGGTATCCTCAACGCGTTTTACGCGTAAGCATCAAAGTCACAACCTTCATATTTCCGTTTTGGTGTTCTAACGGCAGTGCACACGATGACTCGACTACCCTCTGCCCCGAATTGCAATGCTCGTCATCATGTGCAGTTTGCGATCTCCTTCTTTACCTCGAGGATAAAGGTATTAAAATTGTCTCCATCCACTTAAATCGCCCAGTCTCCCTCATTTCAGCTGTACAACCGGATTCTGCTGTGGTGTTGGTAGTTCCAATCGTCTGGGAAGAACAATACCCTATGCCCTACTGCGGTAATGAGGCTGTCCCCTCCTGGCTTTTTAATACCCCGATTCTCTTTCAGCGCAACTTCGTTCTCCCCTCGTCTAAAAATTCCTCGAGTCTATGCTTACAAGCATCTAGTGGTATCGAGCTCTATTGGATTTCACGTTTCTATATTGCTACTACGGAGCCGGACAACCTCGTGCTCTCATTCTTTCGAACTCGCGGCTGTCTAATCTGGATTCGATGTACCGTCGTTTCTCCACGCATTCAGATACTTCAGCCCCGTGGCGCCAGTCAAGGCCGCCGTGCGAAGGAGTTCTGTGAAAGGGTACGCCGCGCTACTTGTTACGTCTCTTGATCCGCAGAAGCTCCCTGGGATGGCTCGAAGGACTCTTCTTTCGGGGTCCAGAAGGACGAACACGCCTCATTTCACTCTCAGGGAATCACACACGCACACATGCAGCATGAGGTCTGGGATCTGGGGTTTGTTATTGAATGCGAATGCTGCGTACATGATGCGATGAGGCGTGCCAAAGAGAAAGCTACTAGATGAAGAAACTCGGGCGAGACGATAAGTGCGTATGTATGGATATGATTATACGATGGTGAGTGAGATGAGCTCCGTTCTGGGACCCTTGGAATGCGGATAACTAATGGTACAACAAAAGAGAATAACGAAATAGCAAGCGTCGACGAGGGACAAAAAAAGAAAGACGGAGTTAGCCGTCACGGACGTGGTAAGCAGAATGGAGTTGAGCGAAGACGTTCAGCGAAACCGGGGACGCAAGAACGGGGGAGGATGTCCAAAAGAATGTGTCCGCCCACGCCAATGCGTGGAAATAAAATGAGAACAAAAAAGGTATGTCGTTTCCTTCAGAAAATGTTATAGCGGAAGATATTCTGCAGGAATAGCTGACGGGTTAGTTCAGCCCCAGATGAACAGATCGGAAACTAGCTCACAATACGAAGAAATGCAATGATCAGGCATAAACCGCAGACAAGTCCTGGTAGACCAACATCCAGGTATCGCTCGTCAGTTGCCTTAGGCCTCCGAATCCTCGCATTCCGTTCAACAAATCGAGACGAAGGAACAGGTCCCTCACGCTCTTTAGCGTGAGTCCAGGAGCCTGCTTGCATCTGAGCAAGAATGCTCCGTGGCAGGCGGTGATGTAGTCCGGGTCAATCTCGCGGTACTCTGCCGTGGTGATCTTCTGGTTGAGATGATCGTATATCGCACAGAAGACGTCCCAGCAAGTAATACCCCCAGGACGATGGAGAGTGATGGGCGGCCACTCGCGAGGGCCGAGAGGACAGCGTATGAACATCCTTTCAAGCATGTCGTGCGAACACACCGGCAGGGATTTGTGCCTGTCTTTCATGACGAGGTTACAGCCGTAATCGGGGTACCTCACCCTGACGTTTTGCGCATACGGATCTCTTGGATCGAACGCCATGTCGAACTTGACCTTTCGAAGCCCCTTAGAGCGATGTTCTTTCACCTCTTGGAGCGGCCAGGACAACGAGTAAACTGCCATCTTCAAGGGTCCTGACAAGGAAACAATTAGTTGGATGCCTTCGACGATCTATCCACGCGAAGCGTACCTTTGGTAATCTTAAAGCTCCGTGATCGTGTGGTGGATTCGTTCGTCGACGAGCTGGTGTTGCTACTATCCGAAGCTCTCCTTCCTGATGAAGGAGGGACCGCTGGACTCATGGCTCAGTCTATGGACGCGTGACTTCAGATCATGGATCAGACGTACCGACCGGGATAGGTTGCTCAGCTCTTGATGAGGGCCTCGCAAGATCTATAGAACTGTCAGAATACTAAGGTCATCCAGCGAACTAACGAGATATTCACCCTTGAGCTTCCCCCAAGATTTGTTCATTCCACCGTCTATCGGCAGCGATCCACGCTGCTCTGATCGAGCGTGATTTCAGGACTGTAGACTCGCATATCTACGAATCATGCTCACCGTCGATGGCCTTTTCCTTTCCTTTCCAAGGTTTAGGTTCCGGCGCAGGATATTCTTCAAGACCAGAGTATGATCAGTGATGACGATACAAGGCGACAGAAGACTCACCATGGGGAACGGGCTTTGTGCGTTTCAGGATGGATTTCAATGCTACCGACCACGAATCAGCCCCCGTATCGTCTGAAGAAGAAAGCACGCACGCTTCGGCATAGTCATAGAATATGTACGCGGTCTGGAGAACTCATCATCAGAAGCCGACTGCTGTCGATGGGCCCGAGCAGGGGTCGGAGTGATCGCATGATGCCTGTCCACTACGGGAGCCGTACTTCTCGTCGAATTTCTGTTTGGGACCACTATCGGAGGCTGATATCGAGAATTGTATGGAACAGGACTGGGGCTCGCAATCGGCAGGGCTACGCTGCCCATCCAAGGGGTCGCAGGCGTTTGGGTCTTGCGGGATTTGAACATGATGAAATCTCGAAAGTTAGGCAAGAATTATACTGGGGATTTAGGCGTAAAAAGACGTGGATTCTCGTTCCGGTATTACAACAACGAGGATCGGCTATAGATAGTAGCAAAAAGATAGAAAACGCGGGGGATTAAGAGGGCAGGATTGAGGAGGGGATTCGAGGGAAATACCTGGTCGTAACCGAGAGGGATGGAAGACCAAGCTTGCTGAAGACCCTCGGGGTCTCCACCTTTAGGCGCTAGCAGCTTTATGGGAGGTCGACAAGGCCTGGCATACACGAGGCGCGAGTGGGGCATGCTCCTCAAATTAGTCACGTGGGCTTACTCCTTCCAGCTTCGGACTCGGAGTTTTTGCAGTGGGCGCTAATCAGTCTCGATCATCCTCTAGTTCACTTTCCTGGTTCTCAACAGGCCTTCCATCCCGGACGCGCATCAACCTTTTGAATATCGAGAACATTCAGGAATGTCGGCCTGTACTACTTATCTTCGGCTATTACTTGCTCGTAACTCCGTTTTGGATTATGCATCCCAAGCCGCGTCGCGAGGCAGAAACTTTGAGCCCTCTAATTATAATTTGCAGCTTACCCTCATCGGACAATGGAATGTATACATGGTTTGTGTGTGTTTCATTCGGGTAATAATAGTACTCATGCTCTTGGGTGACTTGATCCGAGAATCGACTGCCAGCCTGAGTGGCGCTATCTGTCTGCGACGGCGTGCGTGCCTGAGTGGCTTCTCTCTCCCCCCTCATGTCCGTCCTGTGGACGATTGGGCTGTTCTGTCCTCCTGGGGATATATCTTCTCAATTGCCACAAACCCGGGTCATGGAGATAAGGACTATACGTTCGCGGAAATACGTGGGGATTCAACAATGGGACGACGGTTGAGTATAGCTCGTATTCGAGTGGCGTAGAGGTATCGCATGCTCGAACAGTTAAATCTCGTGTTCTGGTGTTCTGCTGTCGATCGAAGGACACCGCTTACTGATAAGAAGAAGTTCTCCACACACTTATCACATAGAACATGAACACAACTAGGATCCTGGTAACGAGATCGATATCACCAATGGCCGTCCCATACAAAAACTGAGCAGTAATTCCAAGCATAGAAAGTCTCCACTCCGCGAATTCACTTCGCCCGATGTCGTAGGAATGATTTGACAAAGCTGGCCGGACGCACGGAGCTTATACCGTTCTTCTTTCCATCAGGAAGGTCATTTGTCTCCGACTGTTGAATAACGGTCTCCTTTCTACTTTGTCCCGCTCACACCTTTACGCCACAAGCCGAATTATCCCAACTGTCCCGTCACATCTCCTCCCGTCCAGAAGACCGCGACGAGGGGAATACATTTCCCCTCTTTCGAATATCTGGGACGTAGATCATGGGGACGCAGACGTCATAAGTCGAGGCCAAAACGGTACAGCAAAGTTCATCCGCTGATCACGTTCCTATGCCTTGAGGTGATGGACTCTGAGTCGTGTTTAAACGATCGACGGAAAGGAAATGTGTCGTTCCCTCCTACCGAATCAGGTTGAGATATCCGGGTGGTTTCCTTGCGGCATATGTTCACTGTAGAAGGGGGGTACACGAGGGATAGTGCCGAGATACCAATGAGCCGTGAGGGCGTGCATCATTTCTGTTCAACGGTGCGTTGCGGATGCCGCAAGGCGAGATATACATTCGTCATAGAGGACAATACGATTGAGACATCTTGGTGCACCGATGAAGTAGGATCTTTTTGCATACTTCCCGCTAGTCTTCGCGTGGCGTTCAGGACACGCGGCGTTTCTTTGGGAAACGGTTTAAGGGACGGGTAGGTCACTGAGATCTCAACCGTACGAGTTGGAGCACCTTGATGTATCACTCGTGGTCTTCAGCACCAACGCTGAAGTTGAGAGGCATAGGCGAGATCTCCATGGATCATCAGGCACCATATGTACAAAATCCGATCGCCACAAGCCGCAAGTATCGCGTCTTACCGTGATGAGTATTGAAGAAAATGAATAGGAAGAGTAATTGGTCTTTCACGATGCTCATAAGCAGTTCTCCAGCGTCTAATGCCACGATGATAAGGTGCCCCCAGAATTGCGCAGAAGATGCTATAACGCGAGGATACAGTAAGGTCTCCTTCCATAGATGTATAAGATCATAAATGAAAAGAACGAGGCATACGGAAGATTTGGACCTACAACAGAAAAACTCCTACAGGGAGTGTTATGGGCATGACGACAATACGAGTGTGTTATGTCGAAGAACGACGTAAAATTGATTCACGTTGGGGGAGAGTAATGACGTGGCGCAAATATATGTCCAATCATATCCTACCTTTCTTTCTCGTTGCGTGGCCATGTCCACTTCCACCTTGCTGTGAATACTGTCCGCCACTCAACCCCGGAAAGCTGGCGGTATTCGCGAGTGGCGCCATAGGCATCATCGTCGGCGCCTTGTCTTGGGTGTTACGGCGATGAGGCGGGAGCTGATGCGTCGGGACAAGCTTGAACACGCTGATGAAATGCCATCCGGTCAGGTGCGCCAAAAAGAAAATACATAGATAGATAGACATACTTCCACGTCGGTAGCTGTTCCTCGTGGAACCATTTGTGTTGGAGTGCCTCTCTGGCTGTGAGCCTGCTATCGGGATCGTAAGAGAAGAGCTGCCGGAGGAGATCGTGGCTCTGAGTCAATCGTATCCGGGTTTGGCACCACTCGGAAAGTCGGTCGGGGTAGTGATCCAGCCTACGCATGTTGGTGTACTCCGGCATATCCACAACGCCTGGCCAATCTTTCTCTACGAGGATGCCTCATGTGTTCAGTATCGAAGGAGATCGTTGATAAAGGAAAAGATTCACCGCTCAGAGTGCCGAGAACGTCAAAGATCTTCAAGAGCTGATCTTTTTGGAACGGTACGTTTTTCTTGGAATCCATCTTTGCCTCCTCTCCCTTGAGAATCGGACGAAGACTAGCGAGTTCGGCCATGACGCATCCGACAGCCCAACAGTCGATGGCTTTGCTGTAATGCTTCGCTCCCATCAAGAGCTCCGGGGCACGATACCAGATCGTTACCACGACCTTGTCCCCAGCGAACAGAGGCTGTAGGGGCTCATAAATGAGACGTGCGAGTCCGAGGTCACCGATCTTGATTACACCGTCGGAAGTGATGAGGATGTTGGCGGGTTTGAGGTCTCGGTGGAGGATATGGCAGGAGTGGAGGTAGATGAGACCGTTAAATAGCTGGTAAATGAGAGATTTGAGGACGACGCTGGGAATAGGGCAGCGAAGTGTCTGGGAATGATGATGGATTACTTGCTGAGAGATAGTGGATGTAGTTAGACCTTGAATAGTATAACTACGCAGTGAGACCTACTAGAAAGTCGTGTTCGGCATAGTCAAAGACCATATAGATGGATTTGTCTTCTAGTATTACCTCCTTGAGTGCAACGACGTTATCATGATGAATTTCGCGGTTGAGCTGCACTATTTATTAGAGCCATATATGTCCGCCACAATATACAATTACCCTCCGCAATCTCTCGTATAGCGCTCTGGCTTATTCCAGTATACGTCACGACGTCTCCTTCCTTCTCGGCCTTGAACTTCTTGATCGCGTGTAGCTTACCATTCTCCTTGTCTGCTTCGTCGATGCTCATAGCTTTATAGACGCGCCCATAAGTTCCAGAAGAATGAAGCCGAGGATCTGGTATTTAGAGGTGACTGGGCGATGGGCAGCGTCTCGTTTGGCGCGGTAAAGACGCATGGCATCGTGTGTAAGGAAAGAAGTTGACCAATCTTCGAATTGCATTTTTTTCATGCAAAAGGAACATCCATGGAGAAAATTGTGCCTCTATGTACCGTGGACAGAGCATGACACGGCGGCGATAAGCAGGATGATCGTGGCTGTGTTGTTCGTGATCGGGCGACATTGACCGTGCAACTAGATGCTGTATCTTTCTTTGCCTGGCCCATTAGAGACGAACCCTAAGACTCATATTGCCAATGCCTTGTAATTATTGATTTTGGAGATACTGGCTGCGCCCGTCACCACATCCTTTCCACCGTACTCAAGTTGTCGTTGATTCGATCAGGGCCTGTACAGCAGCTCCTGCAGGGTAAGAGTACGATACTGGTTACAATTTTTGGAAATACAGCTAATATCTTTTGAACGGATAAGCCATCCGCTGCGCGGTTACTACTGTCTTAATAGTCGCATTATTCGCATTGTTTCGGGGCTGCAAAGTCCCCGGTACGTAAATAAACACTGACATAGTGGCCACATAGTATCGTGTGGCAACCCCAATTTTGACACTATCATTCGAACGGCTGCGGCGCTGCGTGCGCGTATAGCACCGTTGAATTCAGCGAAAAAAAGCGTTCAATTTGTGTCCAAAACCTCTCCAGCAGGTGCCGAATTGACGAAACAGTGGCCACACAGCATGTGGCAACACATTCCAGCTATTCCCGCTCAAACGGCTGAGGTGATCATACGCCACGTTATCTATATTAGTCGCATGATTTGTCCAATCATTTTGACCTCTTATTCTCCATCATATCTTCAGAAATGACGCGAACATCAGTGCAGCACTGGTGGGAAGCACCATTTCAGCTATATCTTTCGACCAGCCGGTGCGAATTTCACGCGACCTTCCCCGTCGTAAAGAGATTATTTTTAACTTCCAATAGACCCCATAAACTCTCAAATACGAGCAAAGTCGAGGAAGCAATGCTCGAACAGAGCGCCGCAAGCGCCGCATTGAGGCAAACAAGAAAATAAGACCCGCCATCAGCGCCGCCCACAAACGACAAAGAAAAAGCAATATTTTATCATCATTTGACTCCCTTACACTCGTAGTTCCCGCATTCTCACTCGATACCTCGCTCAAACAGGCTAAGTATATATCTCTTACGATTATTAGGGCCTGTACACCGGCTCCAGAAGGGTAAGAGTACGGTACGGGTTACAAGATTTGTAAAAAATGCTTACCAGAACCAGAAAAGGGTAGCCTGAGGGTAAGAAAAGTAAGCTGAAGGTAGTGAAAAGCTCACATCGAGTATCGGTTTGGACCAATACAGTCCAACACGTCGCATACCTAGCCGTCAGCCAACGCGACCGTGAAAGGTAAATAAAAATAACGTATATTCTTGAGTATCGGTTTGAACCAATACTATCCAGTGACTATTAGTAGCTGTTTACCGGGTGGGGGGGGGCAAGGGTATGGTCAGGGTAAGAAAATCACTGTAAAATTGCTACCCGGAGGGTAGGTAAGGTAAGCCAAACTGCAGGGAGGGTAAGCAAAACATCGGAAAAGGTAAGCAGAATGCAGAAAAGATAAGCAGCAGGGTAGGAAAAGACGAAGTATCGGTTTGAACCGATACTGAGACTCATATGTACCTACTCTAAAAAAATCCAAAACATGCACCTTTAAGTATCGGTTCGAACTGATAATGATAATTACTAGCTAGAATATACTGTTTGAGATCCTATTAGAATGCGATCTGCAGTATAGGGGTATACTGTTTTTTCGAGTTATCCTTTCATGCGACCCGGAGTCCAACCTACGGTTGGACTCCGGGGCCATGATCCCTCGGGATATTTTTTCCCAAAAACGAAATCTTCGTTGAGCCAAACCAATATTCGAACCGTCTGCCTCTCACCTCGAACACCCGCTAAAAATCATTCCGAAATATTGCCGCGTCGCCAAGATATAGCCACCCTGATCAAGCGCATCAGTCCCGTTGATCGGCGTCGATCATTCCTGTCCCTCCCGGTCCAAATGCTCACAAAAACCTTAGAAATTTGCACCGTCTGGTTCGCCTCGGTCATACGAACAGAATGGTACCATACACACCCATATTGATACACAGATCCCAGACATCCCGAGCCTTGAGTCCTCCATCAAAATGGCACGTGACTTGCTCTAAGACCTCCCCGCCGTCCCTCAGTGTCCACACCATACTTTTCCTTTATTTTTATGTTCCCTAAAATTAAAGTAAAATGATATGTACTGCCCTGAATATTTTCAGGAATTTACGACGTGAGAATGAAGACATCCCGGGCATTCTCTGTCTGAAACAAATCTAACCGGCTCAATTCTGTGAATGCCAGGCTCGCATTCAATTCCGCGACCAGAACTTCGCCTAAGGCTACGGTATGTGATAGATATTCTCGTAGGTATGGGCAATGGGTCGGCGACCTACAAAATCGTAGCAGAAATCGTCGTATAAAATCTCCAAGCCTTTCGTTCAAACTCCGCCGCGGATATCGGCCCGGCATCTCCAGGTTCCAATCTCGGCTCGGCCTTCTCGGTCTCCCAACCACCTTTGCCTCCACCTTGTCGTCAAACCCCAAGGACGATCTAAATCACCGCAGTGATTTCGCAGAAATTGTATTCAAACGAGGTACACAACCCTTTGGCTCACGCACTCGTTAAGCCCTTCCAAACGCGGATGAATGACTTAGGCATCGACGCGTCAAGCATGTAATTACATGACCGTTTTGGCAACAACTCGGCGCTAAGGGACCTTCTTCCCAACCACCACTATCCCTGCTTCGCCTCTTCTCTCTGCCGTCTCTGCTTCTTGAAAACTCACCCAACGACTTGTTATATCTCTCTGGACCTCGCTTATGACAGAAATTTTCTACTAAGGGCGCAAACAAGGGCGCAACTGGCGCACGACATCAAAATACAACCGAACGGATAACTGAGGAGGGAAGAGAAGGAAGTTTTTTATGTGGAAAGGGAGGGCGCGCAGCCTTAGGACAAGTAAGTTCTATTTCCAGTGATTCCATCTCCCTCTTCCAAGCACCTTAGCGGTGGCTCCGTCGTATCAACCAGGACTATTTCCTGTCCGGCGGAGCCATTTGCGATGGCAGGGTTTTGGCTGATGACACTTGGGCAATTCGTTCGCCCAGGCTGTTCCAGCTATGGCTTTTTCCGACGCGTTGCCCTTTCCACCTTCGTCGTTCGTGTTGGAGTTTTTTTCTTGGGGCCGACACTTGCGCGGGAGCCAGAGATGTCGTCGAGACCTCCCGCGCAATAAAGCCCCGCTTTTTTTATTACTTTAATTGATTGCTAATAGTCCCTTTACCTCCGACAGAATTTTTCTAGTGCGACGGAACTACCGCAAGCTAACACCCACTCCCCTACCTTATTCTCGTCACCCTCAATACCCAGTGCCGCGCTCACATAGCCCAGTTCAACTTCGATTTCGCCGCCGCCCATGTCTCCACCTTTGCCGACGTACGGCTGTACACTCCGACGCCAGCAGTGCGCGGAACTGCGTCCACAGCAGCTAATTAAGTTCT
>RZIO01000004.1:2885295-2921165 GCA_004338095.1 Gloeostereum incarnatum
TGAGGACCCTCACGAAACCCTAATTTCAATTGTAATCTAAAGTTCTGCTTCTGTAATAAAGATGCCAGAGTGGAGTTGTGCCAGAGAGTAAGTCATTGTCATAAATCTGAGAGTTCATAGCTACGTGGGAGGACATTGAAGGCAAGAGAGAGAGCTAGGTTGGAATGGGTATTTAAAAGCTCAGACCATGCTGATGAATCAAACTCGTGAGGCTGCACAGACCGGACTGAGGTCCGAGGCGGAGTTTTAAATTCTATCTAGACTACAATTTCAATGGTGATGTCGACTACAGAGTACTATATCTAGTAGCAATAATACCACTACCTTAACCAAATATTTATTAAAACACATACCATAGACTTGTTTATCGCTCCAGTACGACAAGCAAGGCGCTGCTGGGCCCTACAGCCAGTGAAAATTGGGCTCGGGATGATTTCACTCAGGCATGCATTGTTAGATACGCCTCAACACCTAGTGCATCCATCCACCTTGAACGTAAAATCTCCATTTCTTTCCTCCACCTAGATCAAAACTCCATCTTTACCAGAAAAATATGCTAAATTTTGTTCTCCTGTGGGACTCGAACCTGGAGTTCGGCTATACAGGGATCATAGTTACCGTGCACGTGGTAACAGGTCCCTTGTTATCTTCTCCTCCATCATCTGACGGACGGTATACCTCAAGATTCGCATATCGCGTGAGTAAACCATGAGCTCTTTTTCTCTATGTCTTCTCTTCTAAGGGGCTCAATATCCAGCGATCATGTCAAGGCTAAACACCAGTCAACTACTTTTCTCCCAGGTTTACATGGTAGATTTTACGCCGTATCTACGGGATCCTCAACTGCTCATTCCGGTGGATATTCAAATGCTCACCGCCTTCATCGAAGAGGCAGATCATTCCATTTCTGACATCGATGTTGCAATCCATCACAGCCAAGAAGACATCGTCCTTCGTGAGCTTCATGCTCTGAAGGCGAAGATCTCGCGTAAAGCAGAGAGATGCCGTTCCTTGTTTGCGCCTGTACGGAAACTTCCGCTGGAGATATTGCGGGAAATATTCTCGTACAGTCTCTCCGAGAGATTTGTTTTGTACCTCTCTGGCCGATGTCACCTTCCCGCGCTTACGCTATCTCACGTGTGCACGTACTGGCGTAGTATTGTGTCTTCCCCACCTCTGCTTTGGACGTCGCTTGAGATGTTCGTATCCGATCATGGAACAAAGACCTGGGGGAAGAAAGTGCATGTAGTCATGCAAGTGCTGGAAGAATTCCAGGCACGCTTCCCGATTCATCCATCTACACCCCGTTACATCCGACTACCACGTCAAGTTCCCGTGAACATTCTTCAGGCAATACTGATGCCCTCGCGATCCATTTGTTCCCTGAGCATAGCAGTTGACGATTCCAATGCCTCAGTTTTTTCTAGTCTGCAGGGGAGACTCGACATGCTCCACCATCTTCATATTCGGCAGTGGAGGGTTATCAATCCCGAGATATTCGGGAAAGATCTCCCTAGACTGCGCTCTGTCACACTTGCGAGCCGAAGCGCGTTTGCTGCTGACCTTCCATGGTCGCAGCTCTCTTCCGTCTCTATCAAAGGCATATTTTCGTTGAACTTGAGAGCTATCCTCGAGCTCTTACGCAAGTGCGTCTCGCTCAAAAATCTCGTTGTGCATTGTGGGCACCTTGCTGACAAGACTCGGTCACTCCCTACTGAAGTGCTGAATTCAGTCGTCTGTCCCGTGATGTCCTTGTCATTCCTCGTTGGGGACTACACGTCATCAATGTGGCTGAACTATTTCTTCTATGGCGTCTCATTCCCATCCATTGATACGATTGAAATGCATTCAAAATCATGCAACCGCTTCTCAGAACAGGATAGATGGCTTACTCCGGAAATCAGAACTTTCCTCGCAAACTCGTCCTCCACTATCACTACCTTGGTTCTCAAACAGCTAGATCTGAATCCATCTATGCTCATTGATATTCTAGAAGCACTTCCTCACCTCGTAAAGCTCGTCCTTCATATAGGAGGCAAGAATATACCCATTACTGACGATATCCTCCAACGCCTCACAATTGATCCGACGATACACGAGAGCCTCGTCCCCCATTTAGAATTCCTAGATGTATCAGCCGGAGGCCCACCAGTATTTGCGCTAGAACTGTTTGTGCAAATGGTTCGCTCACGATGGGAGATCCCTCCAACAGAGTTTCACCGCCGTATTCGTTCGGTGAAAATATATCTTCCAGAAGGCAAGGTTGATAACGAACATTTCAAGCAACTGCTTTCGCTGAAGAAGGCCGGGCTTTGGGTGGAGGTGGGAGATTCTGCGGGTTGTTTGTTTGTCCAGAATAATGAGGTATGATAGGATTGGATTTCAGTGTACTGAAGTCGGAAAGTTGGCAGAAGAGAATGCGCCGCATACAAGTGTTTCTAGGAACGCTGGCGGTTGTTTGTTGTAAATATTAGCATTTTCTTTCATTTCCATTCCAAGAATCACGAATGCGCCACCCAAACAGGACGCGCTGAAATATTTTTACTTACCTTTTGATACAAGGATTCCGAATGTGCCATAAAACCGAACGCGCAACGATATTTATGAGGCGTGGATCATGAGTCAGCTGATGGATGGGATTTCACACGGGGCTTCAGCGGCTTTCGACTTGACTAGTGACTCAACTCGACTCCAGTTCTATCTACGAGGGCATTCCCCAAGGCCATGGAATGGTATTTAATATTCCAGACCCTTCTTATAAAGTAGTAATATATACGGAGTGACATGTAGTGGTAGGGTTATCTGAATATTACCTTCTGATCCCTCGATCCTTATCAGAGTCGTTACTCTGCACCAAACACGCGACGGAAGCGGACTCAGTAGAGACCTCCTCGCGTTCGTTTCGCTTGTCAAGACACTCTGATGTAGGTAGTCCTACACCCCAAAATGCCCAAGAACACGTAGCCAGAGTGTAGCGCATAAAGCATAAAGCAACCGTCATTGCACGCAAACCCACACTTCTGCATCCCACTGAACCTCCGCATAGACCATTTGGTCAGCCCCAAACACGCTCCCACTGCTTGTTCCTTCACCACAATCCCCAGGTGAGGAGAATCTCCAGAGTCCCGAGACGAATGTCGATCTGTTTGAGACCCCAAAGACGACGGACGACGTGGAAACCTGAGCAAAGTTCAAACGGCTGCTCAGGAACTGTCGGATATGATGGATCCGCAGCCACATCTTGACCTGTCTACCAACGATCAAGAGGGCAGGATGAAGGCAGTCATAAGTGATGTAGAATTTGTAAAGCAAGAAGGAAGGTCATACGCGGAGGATGAGCATCTCTCCTTCCGGACAGTTCTTGACAATGAGGTGGGCCTGATGTGGTCGACGCTTCATAGAGCAGAAGTCATGACGTTGGTTTTCCAGTGCACTGGGTCACAGACGCTGTTAAAAACGCCCATAGAAGATCGCGGATACTGGAAAGTAGAGGTGCGTCTAATGTATGATCGCAGGGACTATAAAAAGCAGAAACTTTCAGCCTGCCGTCACATTTGAATTTGGAACTTGTTTCAGAAGGCTGCATGGACTGGACCGGGGACGTGATGTAAAAGGTTTTCATGGAAGACACCAGTCAGATTTTCATGTATCGATGGGATAGGCAACAAAGTAAGTGCAAGCCTTAAATGCCCCGGGAAACAACATATTCAGTGGCCCCTGATAGAACCGGCCTTGATGCTATCCTTGGCATAACCTGGTGGAATGTTGGACTGTGATGGGCTTGATTATGAGCCGTAGGTAGCTCCCAGTGGGAGGGAGATGGCACCCAAGAACCGGGCCACATAGAAGTGTCTGGATGAATTGGACTCCGGAGTGGACTCGAGTTTGAAAATACGAGGACATGAGCACTGCCACCACGTAGGGAAAGAAGGGCACCGACAAGTTGGCATCATACAAGCAACATGGGAAGTAAGACAACATCGGAAAGACAAATTCCAGGCGATACAAACAGATATACACGCGCAGAAAGATTCAAGATGCAAGATGGGAAGCAACGCACTTGCGTGGGAATTTAGGGTTAGTCATCTTACCTCAGCGAGGCATAGCCTCAAATCTCACTGCAGGCGTGGGATAACACAAGCTATTCTATCATCAAAATTTCTTGCAATGCAAGCTCTCTTGGATATAAACCTAGAATAATAATGAAACAAAAATCACAATAGCAGTTCTTCCCTGGTCCCGATAATGCTCTCCCCGTCGAACAAGTTGGCCTGAACTTCCTTTTCATCGGTCTCCTGGTCGTCTGAGGCGGACAGATAATCCGTGTAATTTTTTGGGATCCGTACTATAGTAGTACTTTCTGTCTCCCTTGATAACAGGGATATTCTTCTTGAAATGGTAAGGCCAATCAGGCTAGAGATAACAATCAATGAGAACTCAAGAGCATGAGAGGAAAGAGATGGATCATATGAAGAATGTCGCAGAAAAATATGCTGCGGCTAATTATGATCTCTCTGATTTCAAGCCTGTGTCATGGGCACGTCCAAGAGCGTTCTGAGGAATACGGACTAAAGAATCCCTTCCTTACAGGTCGCTTCCAGAGATCTGTTCCTCAATTCTAAGCCATCTCTTCGTACGTTCTACTCTGAGATTTCTAGCTGCCGGGAGTCTAACGGTACGTTCAGCTGCGGGTCCATGATCCCCGCTGATTCCTAATTCTATGACCCGTCCTCCTCACCCCATTTCCAGTGAGCAGTGGAACTGCGTTTGCAACTTCCAAGGATGCTATCATCCAACGTGCATCAATGTCATTGTGCGTTTCCCAATGCGAGTGATGGACTATTCTTCTGCATACCACGTCTCGATACAAGAACAAATCAATTTTCAGCCATACATAGAAGAGGATGACGCGCGCAGATACAGTGAACGGCGTTTTGATATCTTGTCTTCGTGTAATCCGTCTGAAGACGCCCTCATGGCGGCGACCACCTCTCTGACCACGAAGGGAAGAGTGATGCCATACTGCCCACCGATCCAGACATTGTGGACGACCAATGCTCGCTCCAACGTCGACACGAGTCCGCCGGCGATGCTCCAGTCGAATTCCATGACGAAGATCGCAGGTCGCACTTCTCTGGTGGCGATCGATCATTGGATGATGAAGAGGACGAAGCCGTGGAAATAAACCTGGGGGATCTTTTGTTGACTCTTGCGATGATGGAGATGGACGTCACGTACGACTCCCAGTTCATTCCAGTCGTGAGATTTACTCCCGATCTTTCTGGTGTCAAAGAATTTCCCCGTGCTACCAACTAGAGCGGGACCAAATAGAGCTGGAACAGTACGCACAGTTATGACTATCTATGATTGCAGTGCTTACCAATTGCGATGGCGTAGATTGGTGAAGAAATGCAAAGAGGGCCCTCCTATGATTCTCCCTGACGCGGTTCTGGAGACATCGGACCGCTCTTCTCATAGCTCGATCCTTCGTAGCCGTAAGCATCGCCGAGGTAAGACGCGATCTACTATCTCTTTCTCTTGCAGAGTTCTTACCGCTTATTTGCATAGGGTTAAAATTGTTGTCAGTTTTGAAATCCAGCCTGCGAAAGGGGGGTAAAATCCTTTCGTTCAAAGCCATACTTTCGTCAGTGTCTCATTCGCTGGCCTGGAAGGTGATGGGAAAGGTGCGTGAATTACTCTGCGCTTTGTTCTTCACGGATTCAAAAGAGCTTGAATACACCCTGATCGTCTCCTGGCAAAGATGTTAGAACATCAGCAAGGCAAACATGGAGGAAGCGGGGGTCCAGAGAAGGTCGACCTAGTCGTTGAGGTACGACTCGGAATTGTCGTCACACGGAGGAAGTATTTGAGCTACAAGCTGTAAGAAAGCATCCAGAGGTGAGAAGCCAATGAATGTGCTGTAGTACCGAGAAGTATTGTATATGGGAACAAAGTCAAAGCTTGTGAACATCGTGTGAAGACGTGTCCATCGTGGCTGTGCTGCCTCCACCGGAAATGTGGCTATGTTGATGGGTGACTAAGTCCTCTGTTCTCTTGTTCTTCCATTGCATTTTTGTTCTCATTTCTAGACAATAAAACAATGGCCTCTTCCTATTGTACTCTGGAGATTTTTGGATCCATGGAAACTTTTTGGGCCCTTCATTGAATCTGAAGCTGTTGGTGGACCTATAAAGAGGAAGCTCTCAGCGAACGAGGTTTCCTCCAAAAATCCTCCCGTCTGCTACATACCGTCAATCACGATGTTTTTCGAGCCTACTATCAAAGATGAATAACTTCCATTCATTCCACCTAGGGGAGCATACATCGCATTCTCTCTTGATGTTGAGGCAACGTTAGGTCTCAGAGGCTGCAACATGAACGGCGAATATACCGCTCAAGTAATCGACAACTTTCCTTCTAAGACGCTTTTCGGATTCTGCTGTGGCATAAATTCTCTCCGTATTAATTTTACCTCGTGCGGTTCTGACCTAGAGAGCAGTTTCTTGATGACCGAAAGTCCGGTCAAAAGCTTCAACGCATGCACATCCGTTCGCTTCAACACGGACGCCCTCCTTCTATACCGGAACTTGGACTAGAACCCGTGATGTGCGTTCCAGTGCACGAAGATCCGGATATCGTACCTCCCCTCTCCCGTAAACCAACAAGCCTCTTCCTTGGTCAAACTGCTATCATCCCATGTGCATGGATGTTCTTGTGCGCTTCCCAACGCATCGCGTGGACTACACCGATGCATATGAGCTCGATCCGTTAGCATGTCTCCTACTGAGATACATGGCGGCCGACGACGAAACCGAATAAAGACGGACCAGGGGAAGAACTTTTCGTAGCTAAATCGCGACGTTCTAGGAAACGACGACGGACACTGAGCGCAAAAGTCATCATGATGAAGACGACGACAATGGTCTTAACCAAATGTCGCAGCATGATAATTTCTGCTGTAGTCATCTTTCTCTGGGTGAAGATATGGGGGAAGAGCGTACCAAAGAGAATCTATCGGACCACCAGGAGCTCGAACAGACCAACGCGGTCCTCCTGCCGTGCTTCCAGACAGTGGCATGGTTATCGAAACTTCTGACGATGCTTTCAATTCTGAAAGTCTTCGTAAGCACCGCCACTATAGGCGTCATCTATCATCTAGCTTAAATTGAATTATACAGATGCAAAATTCTTCTCGATCGAGACTTGCATCGTGCATCTTGCATCTTCCGCCCGCCTCAGACGACCAGGAGACCGATGAAAAGGAAGTTCAGGCCAACTTGTTCGACGGGGAGAGCATTATCGGGACCAGGGAAGAACTGCTATTGTGATTTTTGTTTCATTATTATTCTAGGTTTATATCCAAGAGAGCTTGCATTGCAAGAAATTTTGATGATAGAATAGCTTGTGTTATCCCACGCCTGCAGTGAGATTTGAGGCTATGCCTCGCTGAGGTAAGATGACTAACCCTAAATTCCCACGCAAGTGCTTTGATCCTGTTTGCAAAATGTCGGTCAGCTTTTTTCATTTACATAATATAAGGACCTGGTCTCTTTGCTAGGATTGGGTAACGCCTCACAGACGTAATGGCTCCTCGTACTTAGTACTGAACGAACTTATCAAATCCCATGCACAAAAGAATTCTCCTACGGGCGAGTCAATGTTGCTTACTTCTCATTAATGGTTTTGTGACACTCCCCAGAATTGATGATGATGCGATGGAGATGCCATTGAACGCCTCAAAGGTGCCGCTCGGAAGACGGGGAAGCCATGATATCCCCCAGCTCATGCATTCGTTCAGTTGAAGCTCGCAGTTTAACAACTCTCCGACTACAAGAGAGATGGTATCCTCGTTTACGTCAAGAGGCGATAGTAACGCCTCCCTCCATGGAATCATGCGCCCAAGGAGCCAACCAGATAGATGGAATGTGGCATAAAGCGTCATGCATTTTTTCCAGATTTGGTACAAGATACTTGTACAGAAGCAAATATATTCAACGAGACCTCGTCAGTTTCGCTATGACCAAAATTCTTTGCGAGGCAGCCACTACCGATATGATCGTCTCCGAAGCCAACATCCGTTCTTTTATCATATCAGATAACACCGCTGACCACTTTATCCAGTGCGGAACAACGCACGCAGCCCGGAAAACGCTCGCGATTTTAGTGTAGCACTATCAAATGGACAACCTCAGAAGGGGTGCTTTGTCACAGCGCTCATGCCGGATTCCGAGCTAGCCTCGTGCAAAGTTGTGCATTTGGACGTGTACTTTTTCTCCCTGAAGAGGTAGCTATGTTCACGTCACCTGAAGTATGGACAGTCAATGTACTTATCCGATGTCTGATAAGGCCTTGTCTTCGAATACTACGTTGCATTCAGAAGCCAGGACAAGTGGATATTTAGGCTGTCTGTTTTCATCTCCTCGGCAAGGGAACACTATGACCGTCTTTCCCTCTCTTCCCGACTCTCTCAACACTACTTTCGATGTTAACGCTCAAAAGTACGATCCCGATCGAGTCATTCGCGTCGGTCGAGCTAGGGAGTACCCCAAGCAAGTGTGGTACTTCATTGCCAGCTTCATCGCCTTGGTTTCATTGTGCCACTTTGTCTCGGTCTTCGCTTCCTACCTGCGAACTCGTCGACGCCCTGTTGATCGTCTTGCACCTTACGACGGTACTGGTCCTCTTTTGTGGAGACCTCTTCCCATTGCTCTGGTCAATCTGTTCAGAGTCGTCGCCTTCCACTGGCCGATTCATATTCTGCGGGAAGCACCGTCAACATCGCAGAAGCACTCCTGACGGCAGCGTACGCTGCGACTGTATTCACTTGGTCTCTAATCAATTGTGGGTTCTTTCTTTCGTTAAACGTTGCCTCGTTTTTGATGGCGTGCCGCTAGCTACGTCGACGATAGGTGTCAGATTTGATCCAAAGTATTGGGCGAACATTGCCGGTAACATCGGTGGCTCCCAGTTAGCTCTGATGACAGCGCTCGGTATGAAGAACAACATCATATCTTGTACGTACCATGAAGCTTTCCGTAGCCGGCACGTTTTTGCTGACAAGGTGATATAGATCTGACTGGGGTAAGCTTTGACAAGGTATGTGGCCTCGTGCAGATATCGGACCAGACGGTCCTTGAACCAGAAGTCTAGCTGAATTATCTTCACCGGATGTCGGCGAGGATCATATGCATATTGTTCTGGGTGCATGGATCGGGCAGGGTGAGATTCATTTGACTTCGGTCTTCTGAATCCCGGAGACTAATATCCGCTGCGCCACAGCTCATGCTGGGGCATGTGTTTTTAAATCCGTAGCCTTAGAGCGCTCCCCGCTGACATCCTCGTACCTTTAGTCTTGCAGGCGCAGTAACCATCGATCACCCCTGGGTCCAAGCCGGCTATCTCTCCACCGTCGCGCTCAGCATCTTAAGTCTTTTCGCAATCCGTCCATTGAGAGACGCGGGATATGAGATTTTCAAAATCGCGCATCTGCTTCTTGGAATGTCAGATGCTCTCATGGCTTCGTGCGTCATCTATGCTGACCGGTCATAAAGATTATTTATTCTGTCAGCCTATTTCCATGCAAATGGTCTCGAGTATGTCCTTGGGCTGCCCGTCGCGGATATTTCTGACCATACTTGTTCGCCTCGTAGCGACGGTCAATACGTCTGGCCAACCATTTTGATATGGGGGCTTGACAGATTCTTGAGGCTAGTCAGGATCGGTCTATTCTCTTGGCAGGCAAAGAGAGAAGTGGACGTACTCTCGCCGCACTTTGTCAGGATAAACGTCAGCCTCGGGACAAAGGGGATGAAGTTCAGTTGGAGACCAGGTCAGAGCGTGTATCTGTCGTTCCTGGATGTTGGTATCGGCCAGGCTCATCCATTTACTGTCTGCGATGTCGACGCTCAGGGAAGACTCGTCTTCCTGGTCCGTGTGAGGGCTGGGATCACGAAGAAACTTTTGGCAGAGAGTGAGGGTAAGAAGACGAGCGTCATTTTAGACGGTCCTTACAGCTCGCCTCCGCTTTTGTGGGGCTATCAGTCAGTAGTTCTGATTTCCGGTGAGTCGATTGTGGGGCTTTTATTGGGGCAATTGTTGATAACGAGCAGGCGGATCTGGAGTAGCTTTCACGCTCCCGTTGTTCTTGGACATGATAAGGTACGCCGGTAGATTTTCATCGCCTGGAAGAACTCATTCGGAACATCCTTAGGCGAGCGAAAAACGGGGAAAGTGCGTGCAACAGGCTGCTTTTCGTTTGGGCGATCCGCGAGCCTGGTGAGTATCATGGCTCATTGTCGATAGATCGAAGCTGAGGCGGACATAGATCACGCGAATTGGATCAAGGACTCCGTTGACAAAGCTCTCGAGAATTTGCCAGATTTCATGGAAGTAGTTGTTCGTTTCTGTGTAACCGGGACAGACCAAGCCTGGGATGACGACTCTGCGAATGAAGAGGAGTTCGATCGAGGGAGTCCCGTCTCATCCGAGAAGGAAAACGAGGATGTTGACGTTGATAAGGACAAGGTCAATATCGAGAAGGGTCGGCCCGACCTGGGAGCACTTCTGAGGCAGGAAATAAAGCAAGTCGGAATAGGCGGAGCGATGAGCGTAAATGGTAAGGCTCTTTTTCTACCAAGATTTCGATCCTGACGAAATCCTGAATCCGTACAGTCTGTGGTACGCCTGCGCTTTCCAGCGCTGTACGATCGGCGTTGAATGCACCACGGTTTGTGGACATTTTCAGAGGGGGCGCAAGCGTGAGCTTACACGTCGAAGGGTTCGGCAGTGGTGTAAGTTTTTTTTTCCTGGTCCGCGTTTCCCTCAATTGACCATTATCTGCACAGTAAGAGCGTTGACTGAGGCGAAATTCAGTATATTACATAATATATACCGGCACTTTTTGGCATGACAAAGCTTTGATGACTTTAACCCGCTACCATTTTGTCATTCACGATTTGTTCACGATCCAACACTCTCTGACAAGAAAACTCTATATGCCAATCATCGCTGAAGAAGCAAATTATGGGGTTTCTGCTTTGACTCCTCACCCGGTGGGAAGTCGCGTCGCATCCATAAGGCCGTGAAATCACAACATGAGCTAAAAATACTACTGGTGCGCATGGGAAGGGAATTCATTACGGGTTCTTGACCACATGTATATGGTAAGTTGTAGCCACTCAGATATACCGGCTGACAGCGCTCGCTCATCTTTCCTTCTCACCGCGACGATCTTGCAGAAATTTCCCCTCTACTTGTTTCTGGCACTGTTTGGGCTATGCGGTGTAGTATCGTCGAGGCAGATAAGCAAAGCTGAACTGCGCGCTCGCCAGAAGGAAGCTGCGCAGAGATTCAATGGTCCGGCCTCAAATGCCAACATTGCTGCCCTGGCAGAAATTCAAAACATCACTTTCTCCAACCCCAAGGCCTCAGGTGAGCGCCACCGAACTAATCCCGAGCTCCTTCACTAAAGATTGCGCGCTACACTCCAATAATTCTGGGTTGATGGAGCGTCTATCCCTGAGGTCGACTTTGACATTGGTCCTAGCTGGTCGGGTCTGTTACCGATTTCGGCTGATCCTAATGAAACTCGCAAGGTGCGACTTTATGATAATTTGACTGCAATCAGTGATAGTCAACCTTGATTAAGCTTTTCTTTTGGTTCTTCCCTCCTGGACCCCAAGGCAGCCTCAGCGATCTTATCTTCTGGTCAGTGTTGACGTCATATCCTCAATACGCATCTTACGCATTCTACTATAGTGAAGGACGAATGGTGGACCGGGATGCTCGGCGTTTGAAGGGTTATTGCAAGAGAACGGGGTGAGGTGTACCTTCATTCAGAAAGCATCCGTCGTAACACCTCTTGTAGCCTTTCCAATGGAGTTGGGGTCAGGCCAAGCCCACGGTGAATGAATGGAGTTGAACGAATCTCTCAAGCGTCCTCTGGGTCGAACAACCTGTAGGAACAGGTTTCTCTCAGTGACAACCTTCTATTCGGGTCTGCTTCCTCCGACTTTGCTCGTAGATCTACAAGAACTAACCGAAGGTACCAGAACGAAGATGATCTTGCCGCTCAGCTCGTCGGTTTCTTCCAGCAGTTTCTCGAGGTATTCTCGGAGCTTAAGGGAAAGAAGTTCTATCTTAATGGCGAAAGCGTGAGTTTCTTCAAGCGTCTAGATTTATTTTGTCTTAATGGTTCAATGCGATTTGCTCCATCAATAGTACGCGGGAATGTATGTTCCCTGTGAGTGCTACTTTCGCCTGCCGGGATGCTGGCTGATTCTATGTCCCTTAGACATCGCGAATTACATCTACGAGCACTCCGATCTTCTAGAACTTGACTTACAGGGAATATGGATTGCCGATCGTGAGCTTCCGTCTAGGTATCATTGACTGCGCCAATGTGCCTCTCAGCTGTCCTTGGTTGGGACGTCGTTCAGGATCAGATACCTGCAGTCGACTTTGTCCACAAATTCGAGAACGTCTTTGCTCTCAAGTGAGCATTGGGTATTGTACTGTAACTCTTCGTCTCCAACTAGCTAGCTACACAGTCAATCTTTCTTGGCGGAGCTTGACGCCACAGCTGAATCATGTAGCTATACCGGTTACGCAGAAAAGTTTGTGACGTACCCTCCTGGAGGACTTCTACCCCTTCCAGGAACTTCAACGTCCGCGGATCCTGGTTGCGATGTATGGGATACTATCTTTGAAGCTGCTTTATTGGTTAACCCGGCCTTCAACATTTATCGCATATTTGATACGTATCCTATCCTATGGGACGTTCTCGGTTTCCCGTACGCTATTCTTTTTCTCACTCTCATCATTCAAGAACGAATCTTCATACATGTCGTCTACTACAGGGGTTCGTTCGAGCAAGTTCAGACTGCACCCGTGTACTTCGATAGGGAAGACGTCAAGGCGGCAATTCACGCGCCGACGGAGGTGGAATGGTCCGAATGTTCCAACGTTCGCGTCTTTCCCCGTGGAGACAGCAGCCTTCCCCCGGCATTCACAGTTCTGCCCAAAGTGATCGAGAAGAGCCAGAGGTCGATCATCATTCACGGTCTAGCTGATTTTGTTCTCATCGCTGAAGGGTACGCCATGATCATGGCTAGACGCCTTCTTATTGGTTGCTGATCCTTAGCATTATTAGCGCGAGAATTGTGATTCAAAAGTACGTTGCAGGGTGTTCTCTTCGCGAGGCTGTGAACTTCAGTTGACCACCGCGACGGTGCACGCTTGCAGTATGACATGTACGTGTCGTTCTAGTTCTGATTGCAACGAACTGACCGGTCTTACGACTTCGGCCTTAGGGGGCGGATTGCAGGGGTTCCAAACGCCCATTGAGAAAGATAGCTTCATCGTCGAAGGAATGGGTGCTCTTGGGACGGCCCATACCGAACGTAACCTGACTTATCTTGAGGTCGAGTTAAGTGGCCACATGTGAGTTCTTATTGTTGATTTTCTCTTGGGAATCATCGGTCACTAACCTGGGTGATCGACATCAGGATTCCCCAGTTCTCTCCGGTGGTAAGCTTCTTTTGGGCATGCGATCCTTATTAACATTCTCTCACTCGGGGCACGGCAGGCTGCATTCCAGAGCATGCAGTTTCTCATGGGGTTCAGGGATACACCTTAGGAAATTCCAATGAGAATGATATGATATCCGAACGAGGCTATGTACAGTTTTATCTCATCTCTACGATCTGCTCAAGGACTGAGACGATCACTGTTGAGACGAAGTTTGGACCCCTTACAGGCGGACGCGTCCCGAATGGTGCTGCGGTATTTTTAGATGAGCTCATTAGACAATGAAATCAAGCTGCATTGATATCGGAATATTACAGAGGTTCCGTACGTTTTGCTTCCCAAACGCTTCCAAGACCCACGCGCGCTACCCGATGATTTTCGTTACGAGCAGAAGACTACATTTGAGAAGATACTTGTGAGTAGGTCGTTTGCATGCTGCGGCTGGTGCTGACTCATCAGGAAGATTGCGCACAACCTGGGGATGATGGTCAAACCGCATGTGAGACTGTCTTGAGATGGACGCGTGAAACTTATACCGACATTGCTTCGCAGCGATAACACGCGAGGACAGACTCGGTTTCGGAAAGCCTTCGGAGAATCCGTATGCTCTGTCTGAATCTATGCGTGCAATTCCTCCTCAAAATTTCTGAGCAGATTGTTCGTCAACATACTTCATTTCCTGCCAAGAAACCCTTCCCAGTGAAGGTCTATATCCACGGAAGGTGAGTCTCTACACCCATAGGTATCCAGAAAGCTACTTAACGACATGTATCCGTCAGATTTCTGCAGTTTGGATCACTCCATGGACTCACTGCGCAGGCTCAATACGTCTCAGGCGGTCTGGGTCTGCATAGGATACCACGTTTCAGCATTCGGATTTCTTGCGTCCGAGGATCCTGAAGTCAAAGGCAACTTCAGGTTCAAGGATCAATGGCTGGCGCTTCTGTGGATCAAGGATAACATCGCGAGCTTTGGAGGTTTCTACATCCACGTGACATGTCTGCACCTGCTTGCTTAGTCCATTTACTAGGAAATCCACACGAAGTACAGCTGATGGGACTTTCTGCTGGTATGTTCCCGATTCTATGCAGGTGACATGCTGAGCGTCGTGCTATCAGGTGCTCATTCCGTTCATCAAATCCTCCACCACGTCTCTCGTCTCCTGGAAGGCATAAAATCCTCGTTCAAGTCCGCCAGACTTGAATCGAACGGGATAGTGTAGGTGGTTCTCTTTCTGCATCTCGACGTTGGTTTTCTCAATCGTGTATAGTCTTACCCCAAAGACGGCCACGGGATACCCGCAGCTCCAGCTGTTGTGTAAAGCGGTTAATGCGCAAGACCTTAGGACCCTTTCCGATCCGGCGAAGATATCGAGCTCGACCATCACGGAAGCTATCGGGACCGATGCCCTCGAGACGGAGTATGGCACGTTCTGAGGTTTCGTCGATGATGAGTGGATGACTGCTACTCCCGACACGATGACTTGGCAGCGTAGTGGGGATTTCGCCCGTGGTCTCCGAGAGAAAGGCGTACGGAGCGTTTTAGTAGGCGATACCGCAGAAGAGTGCTATCTCTATTCGATCATCCCGTCTCGTCGCCGAAGGACATCATGCCGAACTTGGAGCGGTACTACCCTGCGGATTTGGTGCAGAAGATCTTGGCGATGTATGAGACCCTCCCCGACAACGCTACTCCTGAGCAGAGCAAACGGCTTTACGGTACCATTTTCAGTGATTTCCAGGTCCATCTTCCAGCGCTTTTGCTTGCGAGGGATCTGCAGAATGCGGAGTTCCCTGTTTTGAAATATGTGATCCCATGGGCTCCCGCGAAGAGTCGACCGCTTGGTCAAAAAAACCTCTTTTTTTTTTTAACCTCAAGTTGACTTATTCCGGTGTAGGATATATCACCCATGGTAGCAACAGGGCCCTGTGGTGCTTCCGCACGCCAACCATGGGCGAAGAAGAAATGAAGGTGGTGAGGGAGTGGCTCAATCGCGTTGATAGTTTAGTAAAGGCGCTGGAGGCCGAAGGAAAGAGTCTAAGACGACCCGATGAAGTTTTGGCGTTGGACACGGATAAGACGATGGGATGGTCTTCCGATGCAGTGTGGAGCGAGAAGATAAGATTGGTGAAAGTTCTTCCTGGGGAAGACTGAATAAAAAAGCATACAAAAGAAGAAGTATACAATCTTAGTATTAAACGAGATTGCACTGCCGCCTCTGGCGGTGATTTCCGCTTTCGGGAGGTCCAACGCGTGACGTCATACAGAAATCGCTCTTCTTCCTAAACTTTGACCACCTCAATTCCCAGCTAAGACTGTCTCTAAGTTTCCCCGTCAATTGTTGACCACGAAATACTCATAAGGACGGTCAAAATACCTTTCAAGGGACGATGCGAACGCGAGCTCAACTCACATGCAGTATGTTTTGGTACCTGGCAACCTGGCACGGGATGCTTTCTTCTGATGAAGGGATTTTCGGGGATTTCTTGGCTTGAATTAGATCTTCATTATCTAGATCATCCCAAGACTCTGGACATATCCGAGTCCTTAAGTCCCGCCGAATGCTCTTACAATAGTAACATTCCAATAATATGTTGATAACATTCTTTGGTCACGAACTTCCGCCGTACTACTACCAACCGTTAGTGTGCTTGTAGATTCGATACTCACGGGGCCCAGATTTTTGGCCGCTGAATGTACTGCTCCCGTAGTTGTTGTTGGACTGTGGACATGATTGACGCGTTTCCGAACTGAGAACCAAAAGTCCTTTCTTAATAACCTCTCACTGGGCGCAGATATTAGGCTAGGCAGGGGATGCTTTTGTTGAGATTTTTCATGGCTAAAGGTCACAGATTAAATTTCCACTTCTAATGGTCCGGGTTTATCTTGGCGCTTTACAAATTGCAACTCTCTCTCTTAATCTGTCCATCAGGAACCGCTCCTCGTCGGCGTCGTCGTAGACAAATCTGCTGAACACCTAAAGCTTTCCAAAGGAAGAAAAGAACAAATATGCCTTGTTGAGATACTGGTTGGATACTGGCGCGTGATTGTGACCCATGTGCTTTATCATTTACACTCCCACATAAAGGCAAGTTTCGCCTGATGAAATGCCCCTCCTTGGCTTCCCATTCGACTGCAGTCCCTGGCTGAAGGAGAAAATGGTCGGAATTGTATGGTATCTTGCTGCATTCTTCACGTCTACTGCACTTTTTGGCGGTGATGACGGGGTATCAGGACAATATCTCCTGGGACTAGGTGAACTTTTCTTGATGATTTTAAGCTCTAACTCTAACTCGTGCTTGAAGGAATCCTGGGTAATTCTTTCGTGCTCGAGGATTTGTCGCTTGCTGAATGTAACTTAGACCGGTGGTGGAGACGAATATGATGGTGCGTGGTTACAGTCACTCCGCCTTGTTCCAGGCCTGATAACAGTCCAGGGTTACGCCGCCCTATCTCGAGTCGATACTGGCCTTCACATGCGAGAACGGAGCGGTGCGTTTATTATCGCAGACGCGTCTGCACCGAACGACCGCATCGTGTTTATCAATCAACTCAGGTGCCTTACCCGTCACATGCAACCGTTATTCGTATCTAATCTTTCTTCCTTCTCGAGATATTGCTATGGGCAATACAGGGGTTCGTCGCTCAATCGTCAATATCCTGGCCTCTATGCGGACACAAACATCACCTTTGTCGGGACTCATTCACACGCAGGCGTCGGCGGATACCTGGAGAACCTTCTCCCCCAAATTACTTCTCTCGGATATGTTCCCCAGACCGCGAACACCATCATCGATGGAACCGTCCTCGTCGTTCAGCGCGCCCACAATTCCCTAGCTCCCGGCAGTCTCAGTGTCGGTAACACCACTGTCCTCGACGCGAATATCAACCGTTCTCCCAGGGCATACCTCGCCAACCTGGAGGAGGAACGTGCTAGGTACCAGTACGACCAGGACAAGGAAATGACGGTTCTGCGGTTCGATGATCAAGCGGGAAATGCCAGGGGTCTCTTGAGCTTCTTTGCCGTTCACGAGCATCTATGAGGTACGTACACGACTTTCCTCTGTCAGGAATCCAGCGGCTGATGTCAGGGATTAGAACAACACACTCGTGAGCACCGACGACAAGGGTATGGCTGTCTACCTCTATGAAGCGATGGTCGGGCCCGACGCGATGCCTGGCAACATCACCTTCATCGCCGGCTTCACGCAATGTCAGTGCGCTTCTCCCCCCATTCTACAGGGTCTTGGCTGATCGTGTTTGTATAGCCAACGTTGGAGATACCAGCCCAAATACGTACATATAAATCTGCTTTCATTTGCGAGCCTTCTCGCCTGACTCTGACTTGGATAGGGAAGGACCCTTCTGCACAAGCCCAGGCAAGTCTCCCCTGCGATTTCGAACACTCTACTGGCGGCGAAACGGTGCAGGACTGCCATGGCCGTGGTCCAGGCTTCCGCATCTCCGACTTCGAGTCCAACAGGATCATCGACGCCGATCACATTCCTTCCTTCCCTAGTACTCGATCCTAACTCCCGGTTGCGCGACACCTCCTCCTCCTCTTGCCATCATGGCTCTCGTCGTAACTGACATGCTCTGCCCCACACTCGAAACTGAACTCAACAACCCCAACCACGCCCTACTATTTGCGAACAAAACCCATCCTCGACATATCCGCGCCTCCGTCCTGAACACCTCCACGCGCGACCTCCAACGCTACCTCGCCCAAGGAGGAACGCTCGCCCGAGGATGTCCCAAACTCCTCGTGCACGATTCTCTGCCGAAGTGGGCTCGGACACGCCATTCCCTCACCGTACGTGTACGATATCTCCGTCAGTCCTCCTCACTGACTGACCTTTTGCCTCGCGCGCGCGTAGCAAATTAGCTCCATTCTAGCATCCGAAGGCGTATTCAGAACTCTCGGTGTGCTGGACGAGCAATTCGCCAAGTGCTAAGACACCATTTCGTGCGCGTTTTCGAAGGTTTAACGAGTGCGTGGGGGAAGGATATGAACGGAGACCCCTGTCGCAATAGCCTGAACTAGAATTTGAAGTGAAGTACACAAATGATCAGTAACGTGTTCATCGAACGACGCCACATTATTGATTCGCCACAATTTCGGCGATTTATTTTCAGGAGATCGAAGCCGTAGTAAGTTCCTTCATTTTTTCACGTTAAAGAATTCAATGCCCACGTCCTGTTTAGGTCCATCCTCGCGATGCTCCCGTTGTCATGCCCAGCTTGTCGGAATTGACCCCCGCCTTCCCAAAACAGAACCGCTTCCGGTCGACGGAAGTACTTCGGGAAGGGCTTATGAGACATGCTCTTCTTCTAGCTCGAAAGTGGAAAGAGGGTAGCAATCTCTTCACCATTAAGGGAGTCAATATCAAGGACCTCCACAATCGCCCAAAGAACACGAAAGCCGACATTGCGGACTCGAGAACCGATCCCGATCCCAATGACCTATCGGAAGAAGTGATGCCCAGTTAGAGCTGAATGAAATTATGGACCTGTTCTATGACCTAGACGGCCCTGTGTCGACATGGGCCCCTCTGAGGGAGCTCGAACACTCCACCCAGGCTGTTCGGGCGAACTGAGAACGATGATAAAAGTGGATACCGCTAAAAGAGATTGGCTGTGGGCCACTGTGGTGATATCCGGACCAAATCCGGACCAATAGGTTCCTCCAGAGAGGCGGAGAATACGGTGCTTTCTTATGCAAAGTTGATAAATACCATTTTAAAAGGTATCAACCCGTCGTTCCCGTTGGTCGGGTGCAGAGGGTTCAATACATGTGTCTGGCGCTCGTGAATGAACTCGACAGTATCAGTTGAAGAAGACATCTCGTTTTACAAGGGCGTTGTATGCAATTTCTGTCGGGTTGCATCTCTGACGGTACGGGAGGACGAGATCGGATTCGACGGTGTATACGTAGGGATCAACAAGTGGCAGGATTTGAGCTCACCGCGAGTATTGGACAGAATTCTATGGAGCAGCTGCATCTGCTGACATTGGGCTGGCCCAACTTCCAGATGCTGAAGTAAAGCCAAAGGTGGTGGCCGCCATTGGAGAAGCCACTCACGGTGTGACTCAGCAGGTAAATAGGCTACAATACGAGAATCCAAATCAGGAAATCACCTCCCGCACTAGGCGAAAAAGTCACTGGAAATTGAAGAGGACCGCGGGAGAGGAGACGTTATTCATAGACCTTTTTATATAGTAGTGTCTCTCTGGAACTCGAGATTCTTTAGAGAAACAAATCTCAGACCGACATGGCACTAAGGGACACTGTGTCAACGTCCGGAATATGGCAGAAGCAAGAACAAGGGGATTTATTTATGACTAAGTTATAACAAGTTGGAGAATAAGTCAGTCTCTCCGCACAGCTATATCACATTTAGCGAATATCTAAATACACAATCAGGAAAGGCAAAGAAGAAACATGAGGGAAGAACGTACATGGAATCATTTTTACCATAGTAATATGGACATCACGCAAGAAAAAAGCACAAGAAGAACATGAACGTGGATGAAATGATAGGGAATCAGGGTTAACACCCCTTACGCGCATCAAAGTGTAAACGCTGCGTGTCTTTCTTCTGGACATATTAGGGAGCGGGTTTCATGGATACCTAGATGACCTCACCTATGCAGGCAGCTTTTGATAGCCCTATGCCTTCCAACAAGATTGGACAATGTCCGATAAGCTTCCGTTGACCTCGCCATCTGCTCGTTTCTGTCGGCCAGCTTCTTCTCGAGGTCAGCAATAGTAAGGGATTGCGTGTTGCGCAGATGGATAGATTCCTCGAGAGCTCCTTCGACGCCAATAAGCTTCTGCTCTGCCTCCAACGACTTCTTCTGAGACGTCGCAAGCTCGAAGCGAGAACGCAAGAGCTCCGAGTCCTTTGCGCTGAGCTGGTCACGAAGACGAGCAATTTCTCCCGCGCGCTCAACGAGATGTCTTCCGAACAGATCATGCAGCTCATCATGCTCCCCTGAGAGCTGGTCCAACTTCTTCTGAGTGTACGAGTGTCTTTTCTGAAGTTCGGATAGTTGCATTCGACACTGATCGAGCTCTTTAGTTCTCCAGGTGATTTTCACTTCTAGTCGCGAAATCGCAGCATGCGTGTCCAAAAGGCCGCTGTTGGAGGAGTAAAGGAGAGAGCGCGACACTCGCTTAGTTCTTCGTTCCGAGCAGTAAGCGAAACATGAGCCGTTTCCGCCTGCAAACGAACATGTTCAAGCTCAGTGTCGCGATTTGAACGGCTAAGCTTTCTCCCTGATTCGACTATTTGAGCTTCAAGGGACTGGTTATGCTTGATGGTAGCTTCGGAAGAGGCTGGCGACGACTCCATGCCTGCGTTCAAGCATGTTGTCAGAGCTTAGTGACGACGAGGACTCGGAAGCGGTCAAACCCACTGGAGTGTCCCTTCCTGAGCTTCACCCATCTGCATAGTCTCACAGGAGCACCATGTTGCACCGGCAGAAGGAAAGAGATGGTAGGAGTACTCACCCATCTATGGCATCAAAGCTCAGATACATAAACAGGCCCAGTCGTCATCTATGACCGTAGTTCAGAACCATGAATCTAGACGAAGCATGGGCGACACACGTAAAATAAAGCCATTGAGGGACTCATGTCCCGCCGTTATGCGTCAAATAAGTAGGATCATAATATAGCAGTGTTGAGAAGTTGAAAGTCACAATTCCAAGTCCGGAGAGCGTGATCTGTCGTGAATATTCGGAATCAGAATTAGATGCGTCAAATATTGTTTTGAATGATGGTAGAAAGACAGACGGTATTCGGAGCGACGGTGAGCGGCCAAAGGGTAATGAACCACGTGCAGAAAGGATGAAGGACGCGCTTTGAGAGCCATGATCTTTGGATTTGGAAAATCGGGTCAGACCGTATTATAGTACTGGAGCAAGGAAAGTACCTATCCATGCCTTTATAGGAGTATTTTTCAAGATTTTCTAGTGCTTCCGGGCGAATGTAGCCCATAGGAACTGTACGGGCACGTCCTATCTTGGAAAGTGGTGGTTCGACTCCAAGTCGGGCGCGAATTTGTTTACCTCATCTGACATACGTAATGATGCCCCGAAAATCCTGAATGCCACAAATCAGCTGGTAAAACTCCCCTAGACCTAACGGATAGGATAATACCAATACGCAGACCTCGCAATCGGCGTATGATAAATCTCTGTAACAAAATCCATGTACGACGGCGGGAAATTCACGACCGTGGGGTGGACAATGTTGTCTGGCGTTACGGGGATATAACGTGCAGACCAACCGCCTCTGGACGTCACCCACAGATCCCTGCGGCGTTGACGCTATGGAAGTTGGAGGCCGTCGAATGAATTATGGTGGCCTTCGAGTCTTCAAGTTCATAGATGAATGAGTCGAATGTCACTTGGGTGGTGGGTTTAGGATGGAAATAAGCAGACCGTAGAATGGACTGTGTCTCGTTCGAAGCATATGTGACGCGATCCAATGGGGCGCAAACGTCGGCAGTGCTTGCCTCGGAAGTGATATCTACGACGCTTGTCGTCGTACTTGTCTTTCCAACATGAAACCATACCGAAACGGAGGATGGTAGGAGAATCCATCGGTAGCAAGTCCCCTCTCGGAGGTTCAATGACTCTGAGACCATCGGGGTCATAGCCCATTGTCCGCCACTTCGGATGAGGCGACGGACGATATCCTCAAGGACGTATCCCGCAGATGGTCGAGTGAAAGGCGTATTTAGAAGAGTATTCAGCAGCTCTGAGACTGCCCTCGTACCGTATTGTTTGGGATACGCATCCTCTACGATGGTCCAGACATGCCATGTAACGACGCGGAGTGAAACAAGGGGTTCTGTATGTGACAAATCCAGGGAAGGGACGATAATAGCAATGTCATGCCATGGATCGTCCTCTTTCATCGTGAGGAGATCAGCCCGCACGAATAAATCGGACAAGTCCAAATGGAGCAATTTCTCCTTCAGTTTTTGTTCCCACATGACCGGTATTCCCAACATGCGGCGTCTTCAGATGGATACGAACGTCAGATAAGAACAAAAGGGAATGGAATAATGCGAGCTTACGTAGATAGTAACTCTGCAAGAGACCAGACGTTCATGCAATGGAGCCTTACATTAGAACTCTTATTCCTCAGATTCTCGTCTTGCGTCGACGCCGCCTGGACAATAAAGCTCCCGGGAAGCTCGGTAAGGAACATCGCAGGACGCCTCAATTCACCACGACAATCAACCAAACACCGAAGACCCGCTCCGACGCAGCACAAGAGCTCATTCTGGTCATCAGTGTTGATTCTGTAAGCTCCTTCCTCGCAGTAGAGGATGTATCGGCCAGGGGAACAATTTCAAAGCGTAGGCTGCTTCGCCTGCAGACGGAGGATGAGAAGAAACTGAAGAAATATTGATTTTCCTGCGTGTTGAATTAATGGGAATTGATGCACGATTGGACCGCCCGAAGCATACCTATACCTGGACTGCCCAGGACGATTATGCCGCTCCCAACCTCCCGGCCGTTCTTCTCAGTAAGAAATGGATTCTAGAAGTTAGACTTGCAGGACATAAACTCCTCGTACTCTTCCTCGTCCTCGTAGACGTGAGTTATGGTGCCATTAGAATCTGGGCGGTGTCCTACGTAAACGCCCCCAAGCCAAGCAGGTCCACGCCTCACGGATGCATCCAGCGCAGATATGTATTCTTTCTGGACCAGATACTCTGTCAAATTGTTCTTCAGTAGTTCTTTTTGTACGCCCACCATAACCCAGAGACGCTCCGAAATGGATACTAGGTCAGTTACGCAGGTGCCATCCCGGATGACACGATGTCAGTGAAACGCATGGTGAAAATTCTGACCCCAAGTCAAGGAATGAAGCCGAGATTCAGCAGAGGTAGGCTCCGGTTTGGTAGCTATCTCGTTTATGTCCACGGATCCCGGGCTGATGGATTCGAAGGCCATTCAAGTGGACGTTCATTGGTGAAGGTGATTTGTCAGTGATGGATCAATCGACAATCGATTTTGTGGCTGTGTACTCAATTGCGCAATAGCGCCTCTTCTCTGACGATGATATCCAAGAAGCCCAAGTGGCCAGAATTGTTCATATCACAATGGATAGAATCAAATTGAACGGTACAAAGTCCATGTAAGTGATCGCTATTAAAAAAGGCCCCGAAGGAAAAGTGGCGAAAATAGCTTCCGCTCTTTCTCACAATCTCCCGTTATAACAGGAATCAACTTCCCCAAACTCTCATCTCGAAGCCCAGCCCTAGAATCCCAGCAAGTCGAAACATCCTCCACAAAAGGTGGGTAGAATCCCGAAAATTCCCAGTCGATCTACCATACCTTCCCGTCGATTTCTGATCATGACGTTCCGCAGACTGATGTTTATGGTGGCAGACAACGAGAGGATAAGAGTCATCCAAATGGTCTCCGGGTGGCCATATGATAGTGTTGAAGTATTCTTTTAGCTCCTTTGACGAGGAGAACGGACCCCTTCCATTGTCTGGTCCAAAAAGACGCGCCTGCCCGAGGCACTTCCGTGGAACAGTCCCTTTAGGACCTGGCACTGATGTATGCGCGCGAGACACTCCCGGGAGCTCCTCAACATATCCTCGAACCGTATGGACAATCTCCGATCTTCTTTCCGAAGAGAGAGTGGGCCAGACGGTCTCCAACGCCCATCAAGAGGAAAGAGTTCTCGCGAGGCCTGGAATGGTACACCATAAGGCGACGAACTTCCGGCACAGGGATGGATGTGCGTTCATGGATAAACTCCCATGCAGCAGATTCTGGGCAGAATTTCAGGCTGGGATCGAGGAAATAACCGACGCCACGCTTGACGACCGTATCATGGCAGAAGTCTAGGTCGCGGGGCATGTCGTCTCCGCTGGGAAAGGTTTGACGCGCGTTTGTGATGCATCTGCGAAGTTGGTCGAAATGATTGGAATGTCTAACAATAGGATTAGTAGAATACATCGTGGCATCAGAAGCTTACACTGGAATGGTACTCACATCTTCAGGAGCGATGTCTCGACTAGGATGACTGTGAATATACCCGTCAGAAGTGTACGATACAATCCAATAGTTCGCTCACTTTTACATGAAACCTTCTGTTGTAGACCGAACTCCGATATAACAAGACGGAGGAATCAAGAAAGCGACGCGATAGGGGCTTCCTTGATCGAAGAGTATCTCCGTAGAAAAAAATGGGTTGACAGAATAAAAGTGTCTTAGAATTATCGTTTGTTCGTTGGTCTTCACGTAAAAGACTTAAGAAGGTCAAGGGGATGATAGAATCAACGAACAAGAACTCTTTTGCCGCCACATCCAAATCAGGACCGGATCAATGATAACGTAAGCCAGTGATTTGAACGATCTCAGCATCGACGCACTAAATTATGATTGTCGCCAACAATCCGTACGCTAAAGGCATTGACGCAGTCCACGAGGAGCATATGGTGAACGGTTCTTATTGCTGAGTTTTGGCCTTGACTTGTAACCCTAAGAAACCGAAAAACGTTTTGGATAGAAAGCTTCACGTGAGCTATTAAGACGCGAATGAAGGGGCTAAGATTGAAAGTTGAACAGTGTACGTTCTTGGCTCACCAATGTCAGCGATGACCGAAATGAGGTGCAGTGGCGCCGTAGTCACATCATGTTTCCTAGTCTATTAGGATATCAAAAGTCCCTCATTGAGGAGGAATTTGCCCCTGCGTGTACTTGGTGTCGTCGTGAAGAAGCATTCACTGCCGGAAACTTAATAATTACAATACTAGTACTAGGTTATGCGTGAAAACTAAAAACAAGAGCGTCGAAATGCATCTTGGAGCCTCGAGTCGTCACCCTTCCCGCTTTCAGTCGCTTCTGAATATTCTTCAGTCTTTCAATATCTGCAAATTGGCACCGATGCTTGGGATTCAGGCCCGCCGCTGGATTCTGATGTCGTCTACAAGCCACTTGCCGACATCTGCCTTGAAAAGGCTGGAGAACAGTTCGGGAACAGAGATGGTGGGGAGCTTCTGTTCTTCCGAGAAACATTTGATGGAAGTTTTCGCTGAAGCGTCTCGAGCCATCATTACTAGCACCATCGTCAGGAGCTCCCCACGGTCCCCTTTGTTGATAGAGAAACCCCGGAGTACAGCCTTCAACGCCTCCGGAATGTCAAATCCGTACATAGCTCACGCAGACACCTCCGCCAGCAGGACCTCAGACGACGACAGGGTGATCAAGTTCTCGAACGAGTCGCCGACCTTGACGCACACTCTCATGTGGTTCGCAACAAAGTATTGCTGGTCCAATGAGGTTGTCCAAGACATTGACAACACGTCAAGGCAGAAGCGCTGCGAAAGACAAGACAGCTGTTGATGCGGGCTGAGACGGTTCTCGAGCGTCGTCTCAGGGTTCTCACGGAGCAGTTTCATCAATGCGTACCACGGCATGTCCTTCCTCACTTCTGTGTCTCCCTGGTAGTACCTTCCTCCCCAGCTGCAATCCGCATCAGCATCGCGTCTTGATCATGAAAAAATACACTTGTAGGGGACGACCGAAGCGTACCGCATACTCTAATGCAGTGACGTCCGACAATGTCTGCGCGTGCTCCGAGCCTACTGGGCGCTCCCGCACGTGTTGGTCGAAGCCAAGGTCGGAAAACAGAGGTATTAGGTAGTAGCTCCTCTCAGACGCTCGAGAAGATGGGTCGACGTGACTTGGCGATGTGAACTGAGAGATCTTCCCATTCGTGGAGAGAAAGAAGGAGAACAGTCTCCGGTCAATGAGATAGCGAAGAGCGCGTCGTAATTCGGAGAATTTGGATTGCCCTTTCTCGCTTTTGGAAAATGGCTTGGTAAGGGAGTGTGGCTCGTCCCAGCTGATATAGATCGTTGGTATCTTCGAAGGGTCAACCGAGCCATCGATTTTTCTATTCCGTTTCATGGGCGCCGCCGTCGGAGACGGGCTCGAGGGATCGGTTCCACGGACATTATGTTCGAGCGCATCAAAAGCCGCCTCCAGACGAGTCAACCCGCGTGAAGGCGACGCAGTATCAGAGCTCTCGATAGCAAGATTCTACAGATATGCCAGTCACATAAGGCAGACAGATGTATGTGTTAGATAGAATGCATACCATGTTTGGAGCATTCTGAATCACCTCATCGTAGAATTTCTTTCGGTTGGGACCAGTGCCAGTCGTCATCGACTGCCCTTCAACCATGTATCCATGGAACTTTTTCTCCACAGTTCGCTGGTCAAGGTCTTCTGGTGCCGCGCCCTCGCGCAATCTGCGAACGACCTCGGTGGTCTTGGAAAATAGAGCGACTAAAAATTTGCAGGCTCTGTGGAATGATTCGTTGCAAGATACGGGCTCAGAAAGATAATCATGAACATTGGCATCTCTTGGGGGTACACTGGAATCATGTTAGCACACATCAATCGGACGACATCGAAAGACTAACTAATCTGGTTTCCCCCCTGGTTTTCCCCGTGCAGATTCAAGGGGATCAAAAAATAGGAGAGGCTGAACTCGTTGATGAGCCGGGACTTTCCCATTCCAGATGATTGAATGATTGGCGTGTAGGCTGCATACGCTTTGGTCCTTCGAACATGACGGGCGCCCTTCTGGTTGGAAAGTGGGTCGGGAGGGGCTGAGCCTGTGGCTTCCTCTATCCTTCCCGCATCGGCGATGTGATAAACGACGTGATCATATAGCGCTTTCACTCCGCTGCCTATGAGATTGTCACCGCAAGATAGCTCGGTCGTTGCGAGAAAACATAAGCCAGGGCGATGCCGACAAATAAATACAACTCTACCTTTCTTTTGACGTTCGGTACGTTGTTTCTCCTTAGATGAACGCGCTAAATGAAAACATATGAGTGGGTTTGGTCTACCCTATGTTACGAAAATGTCTTACTGGTCTGTCCTGCACGTAGCCGATCGGCTCGCAGAAATCGATCTGGGGAATGCCAGGATAGAAAGATGATCAGAAGGTTTGATGATTGAGAGAGTGTTTAGATTTCAACTCACGAAAGGTCAAGAACTTATACCAATCTCTCGGTGGGGGTTGAGCTCTAATGCCATTGATGAGCTCCATACATTCTGGATCGCTTGATACCTCGGCCCATTTGATACCTTTGTCGGCAATGAAAAATTCATGCTTGTCGTTGCGTTGGAGATGCTTATAAATGAAGAAATGAAGGAGTTCGAGGCCATTGGGCTCTTTGAGGTGGAAGGTCCACCTCAAAGCGTCGGTCCACAAGCTTTCAATTCCTTGATGATTCCATCTGGGAGTATCTCAGATTTCCACTGCTTCACTGAGTGCTCTTCGGCCTTTCCTGTTGGGCTTGCCCGAACGTAACCATTTTCGAATGCCATGTCCGTCACGGTGGTAGTGGTAGGAGAAGGAGGGGGACCTCTAGTCACAAAGGGATTGTCGGGGGATGAAGGGAGAGACATAACTAATGATCGATACGACGGCACATGTCGCTTTAAAGATCCATAATACAACAGCGTTTCCAAGGAAGGGTTCCGAATAATTACAATTGTTTCCCAGTCCGGAATGAGTACAATGGTTTCTGAGCGTGATACAAGAGACAAAAAAAACACAAAGTATCCAACCGGAATGTTCAAGTTCGGAGTTTGAAATGCTGTGCCCGATGATTCCGACCCCCGACGGCGGAAGTCGCCCTCATGCTCATGCCGCATGCGAGCAGCCAACCCCTCGAAGATTCGCAAGATCCTTAGGACACAGTGTGGCAAGGACGTAGCTTAAAGCACTTTAGTGAACTGCATTTTCGACGATATTCTCTTTTACAGTACATATTTGGGCCATACAATTGAAAGTAATCTTACATAACATGTACATAATTATGCCATACGAGAGACGGAGGTAAATGAAACGACAGAGCTCGTTAGTAAGGGCAAACAGTATCTGGTGGCTTCGGAATCGCAGCCAACGCCGCAACGTCTGCCCACCGCCAATGGTCCGGGTGCGTTCCATCCCCCGGCATCTGCGAGCGACGAGCAGCGGTATCCTCCCGGTTGCGCGCTTTGCATAGGTATTCCCAAGGCTGTGAACGTCTTAGGAGATCAGCCCAAGCATCGCCATACACAGGATGTATCGGCTTCAGCACGTCAGGAGACATCCCCACGCACCAATAATCGTACGACGTGAGCAGCTTCCTCGCTGGCGTGTGTGATCCTGGTCAGAGATGGTGTAGTGGCGCTCAGATCGAATATGATCCGGATGATGGGGAGCTGGAAATCAGGGGTGAAGATATCCAAGTCGTATGGATTCATGAAGGTGAAGAGATCAGGATCCGGGGAATCATCTAGCGGTTCGTTGAAGACGTTTGCATATGATGAAAGAGACATTGGAACAATCCAATCGATCGTTGAAGCAGAAGGGGATAATGAACATGAAGCCCCGTCTGTCGGTGGCGAACAAGATTGCGCCCCCACTGAGGAGATGCGCGACGAGGTTAGATGCACTCACGACTGTTCTCGGAGGTCTCGAAAAGTAGTAAAACGTCGTTCCAGTCTGGGAAAAACCGGGTGTCGAATGGGATGTGTTCCTCGCCGGGAACGCTAACTGAAGGGAGATCTGTCAATATGTCCGCCTGGAATAGATCAGATAGAAGGGATGGTACGGATATGATGGGCAGTTCTGCGCTCTCCTACTCATCTTCGTATGCTGCGGCAGCATCACGAGCCATGATAAGCAAGGCCGCCACGATCAACTCTCCCCGATTGTCGTGAATGACATTGTAGTGCGCCTGAGCGAGCATAAGAAGGTACGGGATATGATCGAAGACGTCCGGGCTAAGAGAGGTTCCGCAGGCGAGACGATGACCATGCTTTCAATAGTATCATTCACCTGTAGGATAACACGGAGATGCTTCTCGACGAGGGCTTGCTCTTTAATGTTGTCGTCTTTCGTAAGTGTCCGCAGCCTCAACGGGATTCGCAATGCAATACAGGCCAATGCTTGAGCTTCGGAGACGATCATATCGGTAGTGGCTGCCTCGCAAAGAATTTTGGTCATAGCGAAACTGACGAGGTCTCGTTGAATATATTTGCTTCTGTACAAGTATCTTGTACCAAATCTGGAAAAAATGCATGACGCTTTATGCCACATTCCATCTATCTGGTTGGCTCCTTGGGCGCATGATTCCATGGAGGGAGGCGTTACTATCGCCTCTTGACGTAAACGAGGATACCATCTCTCTTGTAGTCGGAGAGTTGTTAAACTGCGAGCTTTCAACTGAACGAATGCATGAGCTGGGGGATATCATGGCTTCCCCGTCTTCCGAGCGGCACCTTTGAGGCGTTCAATGGCATCTCCATCGCATCATCATCAATTCTGGGGAGTGTCACAAAACCATTAATGAGAAGTAAAGCAACATTGACTCGCCCGTAGGAGAATTCTTTTGTGCATGGGATTTGATAAGTTCGTTCAGTACTAAGTACGAGGAGCCATTACGTCTGTGAGGCGTTACCCAATCCTAGCAAAGAGACCAGGTCCTTATATTATGTAAATGAAAAAAGCTGACCGACATTTTGCAAACAGGATCAAAGCACTTGCGTGGGAATTTAGGGTTAGTCATCTTACCTCAGCGAGGCATAGCCTCAAATCTCACTGCAGGCGTGGGATAACACAAGCTATTCTATCATCAAAATTTCTTGCAATGCAAGCTCTCTTGGATATAAACCTAGAATAATAATGAAACAAAAATCACAATAGCAGTTCTTCCCTGGTCCCGATAATGCTCTCCCCGTCGAACAAGTTGGCCTGAACTTCCTTTTCATCGGTCTCCTGGTCGTCTGAGGCGGGCGGAAGATGCAAGATGCACGATGCAAGTCTCGTCGAGAAGAATTTTGCATCTGTATAATTCAATTTAAGCTAGATGATAGATGACGCCTATAGTGGCGGTGGCTTACGAAGACTTTCAGAATTGAAAGCATCGTCAGAAGTTTCGATAACCATGCCACTGTCTGGAAGCACGGCAGGAGGACCGCGTTGGTCTGTTCGAGCTCCTGGTGGTCCGATAGATTCTCTTTGGTACGCTCTTCCCCCATATCTTCACCCAGAGAAAGATGACTACAGCAGAAATTATCATGCTGCGACATTTGGTTAAGACCATTGTCGTCGTCTTCATCATGATGACTTTTGCGCTCAGTGTCCGTCGTCGTTTCCTAGAACGTCGCGATTTAGCTACGAAAAGTTCTTCCCCTGGTCCGTCTTTATTCGGTTTCGTCGTCGGCCGCCATGTATCTCAGTAGGAGACATGCTAACGGATCGAGCTCATATGCATCGGTGTAGTCCACGCGATGCGTTGGGAAGCGCACAAGAACATCCATGCACATGGGATGATAGCAGTTTGACCAAGGAAGAGGCTTGTTGGTTTACGGGAGAGGGGAGGTACGATATCCGGATCTTCGTGCACTGGAACGCACATCACGGGTTTAGTCCAAGTTCCGGTATAGAAGGAGGGCGTCCGTGTTGAAGCGAACGGATGTGCATGCGTTGAAGCTTTTGACCGGACTTTCGGTCATCAAGAAACTGCTCTCTAGGTCAGAACCGCACGAGGTAAAATTAATACGGAGAGAATTTATGCCACAGCAGAATCCGAAAAGCGTCTTAGAAGGAAAGTTGTCGATTACTTGAGCGGTATATTCGCCGTTCATGTTGCAGCCTCTGAGACCTAACGTTGCCTCAACATCAAGATAGAATGCGATGTATCTCCCCTAGGTGGAATGAATGGAAGTTATTCATCTTTGATAGTAGGCTCGAAAAACATCGTGATTGACGGTAATGTAGCAGACGGGAGGATTTTTGGAGGAAAACCTCGTTTCGCTGAGAGCTTCCTCTTTATAGGTCCACCAACAGCTTCAGATTCAATGAAGGGCCCAAAAAGTTTTCCATGGATCCAAAATCTCCAGAGTACAATAGGAAGAGGCCATTGTTTTATTGTCTAGAAATGAGAACAAAAATGCAATGGAAGAACAAGAGAACAGAGGACTTAGTCACCCATCAACATAGCCACATTTCCGGTGGAGGCAGCACAGCCACGATGGACACGTCTTCACACGATGTTCACAAGCTTTGACTTTGTTCCCATATACAATACTTCTCGGTACTACAGCACATTCATTGGCTTCTCACCTCTGGATGCTTTCTTACAGCTTGTAGCTCAAATACTTCCTCCGTGTGACGACAATTCCGAGTCGTACCTCAACGACTAGGTCGACCTTCTCTGACCCCCGCTTCCTCCATGTTTGCCTTGCTGATGTTCTAACATCTTTGCCAGGAGACGATCAGGGTGTATTCAAGCTCTTTTGAATCCGTGAAGAACAAAGCGCAGAGTAATTCACGCACCTTTCCCATCACCTTCCAGGCCAGCGAATGAGACACGACGAAAGTATGGCTTTGAACGAAAGGATTTTTACCCCCCTTTCGCAGGCTGGATTTCAAAACTGACAACAATTTTAACCCTATGCAAATAAGCGGTAAGAACTCTGCAAGAGAAAGAGATAGTAGATCGCGTCTTACCTCGGCGATGCTTACGGCTACGAAGGATCGAGCTATGAGAAGAGCGGTCCGATGTCTCCAGAACCGCGTCAGGGAGAATCATAGGAGGGCCCTCTTTGCATTTCTTCACCAATCTACGCCATCGCATTGGTAAGCACTGCAATCATAGATAGTCATAACTGTGCGTACTGTTCCAGCTCTATTTGGTCCCGCTCTAGTTGGAGCACGGGGAAATTCTTTGACACCAGAAAGATCGGGAGTTCTCACGACTGGAATGAACTGGGAGTCGTACGTGACGTCCAATCTCCATCATCGCAAGAGTCAACAAAAGATCCCCCAGGTTTATTTCCACGGCTTCGTCCTTTCATCATCCAATGATCGATCGCCACCAGAGAAGTGCGACCTGCGATCTTCGTCATGGAATTCGACTGGAGCATCGCCGGCGGACTCGTGTCGACGTTGGACGCGAGCATTGGTCGTCCACAATGTCTGGATCGGTGGGCAGTATGGCATCACTCTTCCCTTCGTGGTCAGAGAGGTGGTCGCCGCCATGAGGGCGTCTTCAGACGGATTACACGAAGACAAGATATCAAAAAACGCCGTTCACTGTATCTGCGCGCGTCATCCTCTTCTATGTATGGCTGAAAGATTTGTTCTTGTAATCGAGACGTGGTATGCAGAAGAATAGTCCATCACTCGCATTGGGAAACGCACAATGACATTGATGCACGTTGGATGATAGCATCCTTGGAAGTTGCAAACGCAGTTCCACGCTCACTGGAAATGGGGTGAGGAGGACGGGTCATAGAATTAGGAATCAGCGGGGATCATGGACCCGCAGCTGAACGTACGTTAGACTCCCGGCAGCTAGAAATCTCAGAGTAGAACGTACGAAGAGATGGCTTAGAATTGAGGAACAGATCTCTGGAAGCGACCTGTAAGGAAGGGATTCTTTAGTCCGTATTCCTCAGAACGCTCTTGGACGTGCCCATGACACAGGCTTGAAATCAGAGAGATCATAATTAGCCGCAGCATATTTTTCTGCGACATTCTTCATATGATCCATCTCTTTCCTCTCATGCTCTTGAGTTCTCATTGATTGTTATCTCTAGCCTGATTGGCCTTACCATTTCAAGAAGAATACCCTGTTATCAAGGGAGACAGAAAGTACTACTATAGTACGGATCCCAAAAAATTACAATCGGATTATCTGTCCGCCTCAGACGACCAGGAGACCGATGAAAAGGAAGTTCAGGCCAACTTGTTTCGACGGGGGAGAGCATTATCGGGACCAGGGAAGAACTGCTATTGTGATTTTTGTTTCATTATTATTCTAGGTTTTATATCCAAGAGGAGCTTGCATTGCAAGAAATTTTGATGATAGAATAGCTTGTGTTATCCCACGCATGCAGTGAGATTTGAGGCTATGCCTCGCTGAGGTAAGATGACTAACCCTAATTCCCACGCAAGTGCTTTGATCCTGTTTGCAAAATGTCGGTCAGCTTTTTTCATTTACATAATATAAGGACCTGGTCTCTTTGCTAGGATTGGGTAAACGCCTCACAGACGTAATGGCTCCTCGTACTTAGTACTGAACGAACTTATCAAATCCCATGCACAAAAGAATTCTCCTACGGGCGAGTCAATGTTGCTTTACTTCTCATTAATGGTTTGTGACACTCCCCAGAATGATGATGATGCGATGGAGATGCCATTGAACGCCTCAAAGGTGCCGCTCGGAAGACGGGGAAGCCATGATATCCCCCAGCTCATGCATTCGTTCAGTTGAAGCTCGCAGTTTAACAACTCTCCGACTACAAGAGAGATGGTATCCTCGTTTTACGTCAAGAGGCGATAGTAACGCCTCCCTCCATGGAATCATGCGCCCAAGGAGCCAACCAGATAGATGTAATGTGGCATAAAGCGTCATGCATTTTTTCCAGATTTGGTACAAGATACTTGTACAGAAGCAAATATATTCAACGAGACCTCGTCAGTTTCGCTATGACCAAAATTCTTTGCGAGGCAGCCACTACCGATATGATCGTCTCCGAAGCTCAAGCATTGGCCTGTATTGCATTGCTAATCCCGTTGAGGCTGCGGACACTTACGAAAGACGACAACATTAAAGAGCAAGCCCTCGTCGAGAAGCATCTCCGTGTTATCCTACAGGTGAATGATACTAGTTGAAAGCATGGTCATCGTCTCGCCTGCGGAACCTCTCTTAGCCCGGACGTCTTCGATCATATCCCGTACCTTCTTATGCTCGCTCAGGCGCACTACAATGTCATTCACGACAATCGGGGAGAGTTTGATCGTAGTGCGGCCTTGCTTATCATGGCTCGGTGAGCTGCCGCAGCATACGACGATGAGTAGGGAGAGCGCAGAACTGCCCATCATATCCGTACCATCCCTTCTATCTGATCTATTCCAGGCGGACATATTGACAGATCTCCCTTCAGTTAGCGTTCCCGGCGAGGAACACATCCCATTCGACACCCGGTTTTTCCCAGTTACGGAACGACGTTTTACTACTTTTCGGAGCCTCCGAGAACAGTCGTGAGTGCATCTAACCTCGTCGCGCATCTCCTCAGTGGGGGCGCAATCTTGTTCGCCACCGACAGACGGGGCTTCATGTTTCATTATCCCCTTCTGCTTCAACGATCGATTGGATTGTTCCAATGTTTCTCTTTTCATCATATGCAACGTCTTCAACGAACCGCTAGATGATTCCCCGGATCCTGATCTCTTCTACCTTCATGAATCCAACGGACTTGGATATCTTCACCCCTGATTTCCAGCTCCCCATCATCCGGATCATATTCGATCTGAGCGCCACCTACACCATCTCTGACTCAGGATCACACACGCCAGCGAGGAAAGCTGCTCACGTCGTACGATTATTGGTGCGTGGGGATTTCTCCTGACGTGCTGAAGCCGATACATCCTGTGTATGGCGATGCTTGGGCTGATCTCCTAAGACGTTCACAGCCTTGGAATACCTATGTCAAAGCGCGCAACCGGGAGGATACCGCTGCTCGTCGCTCGCCAGATGCCGGGGGGATGGAACGTCACCCGGACCACTTGTCGGGGGTGGCAGACGTTGCGGCGTTGGCTGCGATTCCGAAGCCGACCAATACTTTTGCCCTGTACTAACGAGCTTGGCGTTTCATTTACCCCGTCCTCGTTGGCAATAATGATGTACCTGTTATGTAAGATTACTTTTTCAATTGATGGCCCAAATATGTACCTGTTAAAAGAGAATATCGTCGAAAGGCAGGTTTCATAAAGTGCTTTAGCTACGTCCTTGCCACACGTTGCCTAAGATTCTTGCGAATCTTCGAGGGGTTGGCTGCTCGCATGCGGCATAGCCATGAGGCGACTTCCGCCGTCGGGGGTCGAATCATCGTGCACAGCATTTCAAACCCGCACTTGAAACATTCCCGGTGTTGGATACTTTGTTTTTTTTTTGTCCCCTCTTGTATCACGCTCAGAAACCTTGTACTCATGGTCCGGACTGGGGAAACAATTGTAATTATTCGAACCCTTCCTTGGAAACGCTGTTGTATTATGGATCTTTAAGCGACATGGTGCCGTCTGTATCGATCATTAGTTATTTCCTGCTCCCTCATCCCCCGACATCCTTTGTGACTATAGGTCCCCCCTCCTTCTCCTACCACTAACCACCGTGACGGACAGGGCTTCGAAAATGGTTACGTTCGGGGATAACAACCAACCGGAAAGTCCGAGAGCACTCAGTGAAGCGTGGAATCTGAGTACTCCCAGGATGCATCATCAAGGAATT
>RZIO01000009.1:0-32945 GCA_004338095.1 Gloeostereum incarnatum
CTGAAGTATCACGGAAAAAAGAATATGGGACTGTTTCACAAGCGAAGAAGAAGAAGAAGGGGGCTTGAGGTGTCTCCTCGTCGATTTCCTTTTCCTCGCAAACATGGCGTGATACTCTTCCTCAATGCTTGAAGAGAGATAATCTCCTAGACTGAGAAGCTTCGTATCCTTGCTCCGAAGTTGTCTTTGAATTACAATACAATCCGTCCAGTCAGGGCCTACGTTGTGCGTCGCGATCGAGAAGGCTCCGTTGCATGGGGATATTGATTCGATCGACTTCTTCTCTCATACTTCTTCTCGCCGTCGAGGGATACCCCAAACCCGGTGCATCTAAAACCAAGCCTCCGGATCGCGCAGGATGAGCGCTCGTTTGAATCGAAGCCTGTTTCGACCACTTGACACTCTGCTCGCTTCAATCAATCAAGGTGACGGTCACAAATACACTCCGCCGTCGTCGCATACGCAACTTCGTACTGAAGACCAAGCCCCATTCTGCAGCAATGTCAGTCCATCACATTCAAATCTAGATTATAACTCACTATGGCTAATAAACCGGCGACGGTATTAACGACTGCAGGCCTGGCCCGAGCCGACAACCATTCACATTTTATGTGGGACTTCGAGCGTCATCGTATACGCGACGCAAGACCCACCCACTTCTCAACCGTCGACGACGTGTCCAATGCAATAATCCGCATATGCAATATTCAGTTGACCTTGTACCTATCCATTTCCAAGAGACCGGGTGATAGGTATATCGTACAATGAGCAGCAGTAGGAGAGCTCAACAGCACGAAACGTAAACGGGGAACCGCGGAAGACGAGCCCTGGAAGACGGAGTCAGAGGCAGAGGAAGCCAGCTCCGCCGTTCCAAAATCCGCGCCAAGATGGTTTTCCAAGGAGGTAAGGGCCTTCTCTCAATTAGCCTGGGTGGTTCTTACATTTTCAAGGATGTTTCTTCTGATCCAATCAAGCACTGTGGCCTCCTCTCTCACTGCATATGGCCCCGTCGACCTCAGAGGCTCCATCTGCTTTCATTCGGGAGAGTCCAGCGATGATTCCGGGGCATCCTGTGTCTTACACCTTTTGTTGCGTCCGCTCATGAAGGCAGGAGTAGCATAAAGTATTCTCCTCCCAGTATTCGTCACTATTGTCAATGACGTCACATTATAGTGGACGGGGCAGTTGGCCTTGTCCATTGGGTGCGCAGCTGCTCGAAGTACCAGTACGAAGGATGCAGGACTTATCCAACCATGCATTGGTTCAATTTTGGCATTACTCATTACGTCCAGAAGGACTAAATACTTGCTTGAGATACGAATACTCCATCATCAACTAGTCAGCGTCCTGGTGAGCTCCAGTGTGGCGTGGTAGATCTACGTGCCTTTGGTCTGGTTTTCCAAGATCTTGCACGGTGGGCCCTCTGGCTCGTCATTCTAAGAAGTCATCAAGGACTCAATTTGTGGCTTTGGGTCGCCCGCAAAGAGATACCGGAAGTAGCGCCGCGCCACTGTCCAAACGTCAGACGAAGAATGGTATAAGGGCCACAGTTTCCAATGGCTTCGAATGGATGACGTGGACTCGTACAGCGCCAATTCTCCAAATCATGAAAGGCAATTCATGTGCAGGGCGTACATAACGATTAACGGCGCCCGACGAGACCCTCTCTGATCAGTGACTATGAAGTGCTGTCTCTGCCGGACTATCATGTGACTTTGACAGAGCGAATTTGAATCCGACGACCGAACACTCAGGAGGAGATGTGGCGGTCTCGGTCCGAAAGTAATTAAAAGCTCGCACTCTATACCAAAGGCGGTTGACATACTTGCACTCCCCCCGATTGCAGTCTTTACCTCGCACACACCAGCTCCTGAGGATGATCTGACCCCGGGGTGCACATCTTGATTTTTTCTCCGTGCTCGCTCTCAGGACTCAACGCTAGCCTGGCTCCTACATCTCCTCGCCATCTTGAACATTCCCTACCATATGCAGTCTTTCCCAGGCCTATACCCGTCTGTCTAAAGCATATATCCGAGACCGGTATGCTGGAAGAGGCCCCACGTTCGTCTCTTCATGATTGGCCTTCTATTTTCGTAGATCGGGAGTCATCAGCCTGTCTTATGTTGCCTCTGTTTCCCCGAAGCACATTTTGCAGCATTGTGAGCTAAAGCAAAAGGAGCGCTAGCCATCCGTGTAGTAGAGAAGATACTTCAAGATGGACGCTGGCGGGACTCTGGATTGGAGGAAGAATCACGATGACGTACGATGTCGTTAGTTCCTTATCCAAAACAGACCCTGTTTCAGCATCAAGGCGCGTTTAGTAGCTGTGTATATTTCTGCGCGTTCTTTCTTACGTAAGTACGTTACGCTTTTCGAAGAAGCTCTTCCGATTCGGAGGAACGTCGGGTCCCAGGAATCTTGGTCACGCTGCTTCTTGGCCACACACACCATCTGCGCTAACAGTCACCCGTTAACACTTTTAATCCTATCCTACGCTAATACTCTCTGGCTTCGGACGGAAGAGCGGCAAAAATGAAAATATGTAAAGCCAATAATCGACGGAATTAGAAAATGAATCCTCCTCCTATTGAGAACTTGACTCCGAATACACCTGGCCCGTGGAACCAACTCTGGACGCCGACGCTCTGGCGGTGTTCTACTGGTCCGCATATCTCTACCCCAGCGCGGCTCTGTCTGAAAACTGGTCATTGGCGTACCGACTCTACTTCACTCTCTCACTGACATTGTCGACATTGTCGGGGCAAAGCTGATCGAGAAAGGCAAGCTCTTGCCCGCCTTGAGACCTGATGACAGGCTCGTCCCTGCTTCTGACTTTAAACACGTAGATAGGAAGCGGTTGGATGCCGCCGCTGTGGCGGACTACTACTGTGACACCACAGCACTTTGCTGTAAAGCGGTCGCATGCACGTTGCTCTATCCTAACATGCCTGCCTGGCTCAGCTTTCTGACTTGGGGAAGCTTAAGCTGCAGAATCCCTGAAGATGTTATTCTCGATAACCATTCTCTGAGAGTGGTCAACTTGAAAAGGAGGATGTACCAATGGATGAAAGAATCTGGAATTCTTTTACCGAAGAAGAGAGAAAGATGTTTAAAGGTATCTCGTCACAGTTGCCGTCTCTCGCAACATGGGTAATACTCCCCGCCGTCGGAGATGGCTGAAGATATGATTTCAGACATAGGAAAAGGGTCTGTGCCTCCCAGAATCTTCGAAAGCGAGGTCTGTCCTGTGCAGGGATGACAATAACGCAGCGAACACCTTGCAAACACCTTTGATTCGGACACATGTCTCTTGTTTCTGCCTGAAGATGTACATGGCGATAAGCCTCGCGGATCTCCCACTTTGCTGAGAGAAGACGGAGCTCACGTCTGAGGGAGACCGTCGATGCGATCACAGTCCCTGCCCCTAGGAATGTCAAACTGACACTTCCCGGACTCCGTCGCTATAATGCGCCGTTCCGCCCACTCAACAACAGTGACGCCCTTCTACAACACGTGAGTCAGTCATCCTTACTCTCCGTAACATGGTTTCTGACCATGGACTTGATTGTAGGCCTGGCGGGTGTCTGTCGAGAGCGACACGACGTTCATTACTTTTCATTGCGGAACTTTGGAGCGCATTGGGATACGACGTCGCGACTCTCAGACACTCTATTTCTCCCCTCTTATTGACGTAGCCAATGCTCGAGGCCCCGCTTACGGCGACATACATATTAACCTCTACATGGCCATCTTCCAAGATGTCGCAGATAGATATCAGCAACCTATATGCGGCACAAGATTCATCAGGCAGGAAGAGGAAACGTACACCCACTGAATCAGATTTGAGGCGAACTAAGAGGCAGAAGCGTGTCCCCTCTCCTTCACCAGCTCAAAATATTGTTGGCAGCGACGTAAGATTTCATGCCCACTGATACTGACGGACGCACTTACATTCTATTTTAGGATATTCTTCCTGAAACATGTGCTCGGAACGTTGCTTTTCTTGCCCTTCGCTATGGCACCTTCGACTCAGACGCTCCTGCCGCTTTCATTCGGGAAGGACCTTCCCTGATCCCTGGACGTCCCGCGTCACCCTATACCCCATCAACTCATCAACGACAGCGGAAGTATTCACCCCACCAGTACATCACCATAGTCATTACTTCTCGTATCGGCAATGGCGCAGTGGGCGTTGTGCATGGTGCGCAGCTTGAAGTGCAAACACCAAAGGAAGACTCTGTCGAGTAAGGTGGTCGTCAAACTGGCATTCTCCGACACCCAGAAGGAGAAATTGAGATATGAATACACCATCTACGAGCGACTAGTAGGCGCTAGCGTACACGGGATCTCTCGTGTTTTTGGATTATTTCAGGACATGGCGGAAGAGGGACCGTTGGCCCTCATCCTGAGCCACCAGGGGGTCAATCTCTGGTTTTGCCGGCGAAAGGAGACTGCAAGGGCGCGATCCTGAGGTTGAAACATCAGAAGAGGAATGGTGAGGATGAAGTTTTTCCAGTGCTATCGTTTTGCTGATGTTTATGCTCCCTAGCTCGATGTTCCTCCGCATTCTCAAGGACATTCACCGCGCTGGCGTTGCGCATAACGACATCCGCGCTGAGAATTTCTTGATTGGCGATGACGATGGACCTACCATTATTGACTTTGACAGAGCAACGTTGAATCCGACGCGTGGGGCTAAGCAACGAGAACGTGAACAATGCTCCCTCTTGCTGAAGGGCAGCTTCACGGATCCAATGCCATCGTATATGATACGCACTCCTCCTGATGCGGTTTTCTCAGACACTGATCCCCCGTCGGACACTAATTCCGACTCGGAGAATGATTAGGCTCACCGGACGCTGGCGAGTATTATGTACGCTCTGTTGCTGCCCTACTCATTATCATACATTGGCGGAACTTGTAACCTAGGATGAGTAATGCACTATCCTCCAACACCTCACATCCTGGCATACGTCTTTTACAAACCTTTAGCGGCCCTCGAGTACGACATCTGGGATCCAGTTAACGCGCTTCGTTTGCGACCGGTAATCACGGGAAAGTTTGCTTCCAGATACTCAGTAGATAATACATCCATCTTGTCTGCAGGTTCGGGTATGAGATCCCGTAGAAATGAGACCGCACAGATAAACAGCATAAGTACTCATAATGGGACAATTTTTTCATCGGAATGTGGTGCTTCCGTAGCTAGTAGATCGTGGACTAAACCTGTGCAGGAAGGTGATTTCTGTTTTGGGGAAGGGAAATGTCACCGTCACGTTTAGTCATGGTTCCCAATGACACATCGCGACCCATAGACGATATCAGACGATGGAACCCTCCTTCTCTCATACCGAAAGATCCTGTCGAGCCAGCGTTGACGCCTGTTGCTGTATTCTACGACAAGCATTTGCCCCACCAGCTCAGCCTGAAGGCCGTCGTGAGCGCACCGAATCTACTTCACTTTCTCACTGACATTGTCGACAATGTTGCGGATAAACTGGCTGAGGATGACGTGTCCATACCTGACTTCAGTGACCGTGATATGTTCGCTTATGTGTCTCAGTTTGAGGGCTTGACAAAGGAAGGCTCCGACGCCGCATCGGTCGCGAGTCATTACAGTGTTACAACAGTAATGTGCTGTAGTGCAATTGCATCTACTCTACTCTTTCCTCGAATTCCCGCATGGCTTACCTTCCTCATTTGGGGAGAGAGAGACCCGGCTCCTTCTGAAGACGTCATTCTCGATAACTGCACTCTTTTCATGGCAGATTCTGAGAGGGGGGATACACCTGTAGAGGAAGAAATCTGGGCTTGTCTCAACGAAGAGGAAAGGAGTGCGTTGAGAGGTGTATCTTCTCGATTTCCTTCCCTCGCGACATGGATAATTCTTCCGCCCTCGGAAACAGCCCAGCGCATAGTTGCAGATATTGCGAAAGACTGTATGCCTTACCGACTGTTCGAAAAACGCAGCATATCCCGTGCAGGGATATGCCCATGCCTCACAAGCCTCTGTGGACAATGTCGATTCAGATACATGTCTTCCTTTTCTTCCTGTTGACATTCAGGACCATGTCAACGCAAACCCAATGTCTTCTAGAAGACGATGCAGTTCACGTTTGAGTCAGAAAAAAACTGACGGGAAGGTCCCAGACCCTTCAGCTCCCGGTGGCAGCAAGCTGACGCTTCCAGGACGTCGTCGATATAATACACCGCTGCGCTCGCTCAATGACAGCGACGCCGTTCTGCAACACGTGAGATTTATGTTTTTGCTACCATGGCAATATAATTTAACCCATATCTCTAGGCCTGGAGAAAATCTGTCGAGAAAGACACAACCTTCATCATTTTCCTCTGTGGAATTTCGGAGCGCATCGGCATACGACGCCGCGACTCTCAGACGCTCTACATCTCGCCTTTAATCGACATATCCAACGGCCTTGGTCCCGCGTATGGCAATATCCACATAAATTTGTACATGGCCATCTTCCGAGACGCGGTCGATAGATGCAATCGTATGTCAATGATGCCGCCTAAAGACGACAGTTCAAACAACAAAAAAAGGAAGAGGCCACTGGCTGAAACAAATCCAAGGCGAAGTAAGAAGAGAAATAATACCTCCAACTTGGCGGCACTGTTAAGCACTTCCAACGATGTGAGGAGTTCCTTGTGCTTTTCCACAGCTACCGGTCCATCTGATATTGGTTTGTAGGACATCCTATCAGAAACAAGCATCCGGGACGTTGCTTTCCTCGTCCTTCGTTATGGTTACTTCGACTCGGACGCGCCAGCCGCCTTCACTCGTGAGAGTACTACTGACTTTACCGGGACGCGTTCTCCTGCAGCTTTGCCTCGGGAACGGCAACGAAGATACTCCCCCCATCAATATATCACTATCACACTAACATCGCACATAGGCGATGGTGCCGTAGGCCTTGTGCACGGCGGAAAGCTCGACGTCCAGACCATCCATGGGAAGACTCTTTCCAGTGACATTGTCGTCAAGTTGGCATTTTCGGACACACAGAAAGGGAAGCTGAGGCACGAGATCTCTGTCTACAAACGCCTTGCCGACTCAGGTGTACCCCAAGCATTCGGCTTGTTCCAGGACATGACCGACGGGGGCCCGTTGGCCCTCGTATTAAGCCATCAAGGACGCAATCTCTGGTTCACGCGACGGAAAGAAACACGACCGGGTTACGATGCTGTGGAGACGTCAGAAGAAGAACGGTGAGTATCAATATTTTACCTCCAAATTAGTCGTTTCCTTACCCTTTTACAGCTCCACGTTCCTTCGCATCCTAAAAGATATCCATAAAGCTGGCGTGGCACACAACGATATACGCCCTGAGAACCTCTTGATGAGCGACGAGGGTCAACCCGCTATCATAGACTTTGATAGGGCGACGTTGAACCCTACACGCGGCGCTAAGCAACGGGAACGTGAACATCTTGCCGAGACACTGAAGGGTGGTTCTGCGTTAGGGCTGACGTCGTATGTAGACCGCACCCCTTCTGATGCGGTCTTCTCAGATACTAACCCTGAGGTTGAGTAACGTCCTCGTGCGAGTCGTGCGCATCTGGATGTTCTCTCTTCTCGTTCGTTGTAAGTTGTAACCATATATGTAGGCATGTAATATTGGCTGGAAGATTTGTGACAAGAAGAGTCTGGGCCTTGGTGTCACACGGAGCATCGAACTCGCCGAGAAATAGACTGAGCATTGTCGGACAATGCGCTTGAGGGAGACTATGATGTTAACAGCACAAGTTTTCACGCATCGGAGTGTCGGCGAGAGAACGGATCAGTGATCGTGACTAATAATCCTGTGCACCGGCCCCCGGGCCTGGACAACCATCTTCAAACCAGCACGACTCGTCTGACGATATATCAAGCTTTCAAGGACCCTAGATCGCTTGAGAAAATGGAACCCTCTTCCTATTCTACCAGATAATTCTGTGGAGCCAGTCTTGACGCTGAGCGCGGTGTTTTATGACAAACATGTGCGGCCAGAGCTGTCTGAAAGCCGTTGTTGGTGTCCCAACCTTACTCCAATCCCTCACCGAGATCGTGGATGCTATAGGGACGAAAATAGGGAAGGATGGTGTTTATTTGCCCGACTTTAGCGACGAGGGCATGTTTGCTTCTGCGTCCGACTTCAAATCTGTGGAAAAGAAAAGGTCGGATGCTGCGTCTGTTGCGGCCTTCTACTGTACCACAACGTCACGCTGCTGCCATGTCATGGCGTGCACTCTGCGTTATCTCCGTATGCCTGCGTGGCTTAACTTTCTCTCTTGGGGAGGGCTTGAGTGTCCATTGTTTGATGTTGGCAATGGCGGAACCAAGTACATGTTATCGTTAATACAATCCGCATTCGTGACACAAGGCTGGCATATGCTCCTCCTCAAGCCTGCTTCGTCTCGTTGTCCAAGGACCACGACATCACGAATTCAGGAAGGGCGAGCTTCTCCATCATCTCTTTTGCGGAAACCTCCATCTCGTGGCGGAGGTGACCACTGATAACGACTTGCGAGCCCTTCTTGGTGTATACCCGTAGACCCAAGACGATAGAGTCATCCTCCGAATGTTCCAGAAGATCTCTGGCCCGTACCTCAGGCATCGGCTTCTCTTTGGTCTTTTCGACATTCTCTTCCTTTTTCTCCTCTTCCTTCGGGTCATCTCCCGCACCAGTACCAGCTCCGCTGTTGGATATGACCGCTTTAGACAACTCCTGCACCTTCTTGCGCGCCTCCTCGAGCTCAGCAGCCTTCTTCGTCGCCTCCGCTTCAACCTCCTCCGCCACTTTCTTTGCCTCCTCAAGCTTCAACTTGGCAGCAATCGCTTCCTCTTTCCTCTTCTGTTCCGTCTCCTCAAGCTTCTTTTTCTCCTCGACAATAGCCAGCGCCTTCTTCTCCAGTTCCGCCAGATCCTGCCCTGCGAGGACCTGGATAGGCAACGGCAAATTCTTAGCTTGCGAGCTGTCACCGTATCTGTATAAGTATACGCGAGGGAACCCGGAGGAAGACGATACATACTCGGCTTTGAAATCTAAGACGATAACAAAATCAGAGCGGAACGCTGCTCACACAAGAGTACAACTCACTGATCGCGTTGGATTGTCCCAAGGCACGCTGCATCAGCACTCGAGACAGCTTGCGAGAGTCCCACACGTCTATTTTATTCTCAAAGTAGTTCTTGGGTGGGGTCGTTCGAGGTCAGCTTGATAGAGAAGACAGATGACAAGGCAAACCTTCTCTCGGTATTGGCGGCGATCCAAACGGACCTGAAGGGTATCGCTAAGATAACAATGGATGGTAGCCGTGCTTGCAACGTACATGAACGACATAGTCTCCTGCCTCAAGATTGATCTCTAGGTTAGCACTTCGTCCCTGAGGCCGCGAGTATGCGGACTCCGCCAAAGGCTCTTTCTCTCCCTTCTTGAAGATGAGGAAGTCGAAGGTCCACAGCGATCGACCCGAGATGTCTTTGAAGTACCTCGAGTCGATTTGGGAGAGTACGATGATAGCCGGTGAAGCTGCTGGGATAGTGATTTGGACTGCCGCGAGCATCAGTATTGGGTCAGGGAGATAACGATGCTGCTTACAAGAAACGTCGCCGTACGTCCAGGCTGACGGGAGAGGTCGTGCTTGGACATGAAGCCATTGACACGACATGATCCAAGACGAGTCGAACAGCAGGGTACGATCAATCTCTCTCCAGCACTCTAAGAAGTCAGAATCTACATAGCCACTTCATATCAGTACTTTGCGCCAATAGAAGTGGCGGATGAACTCACACTCCTGGATAAACGTCCCGTCGTCTCCGAACGTATGGTCCAGCTGCGGAAGAACAGCGAGCCATTCCGACGTCCACTCCTTGGAGCCGTCAGACCATCTGCCCGTCCATTCGGAGTCGCCCCACGGGTTGCGTACGATCACAAAACGTTTGCCTTTGACCTCCACGGCGCGAATGACGGAATACGCGTGGTTGGCGATGATGCCCTCAAAACTTTGCATCATTTTCACCGCTGCGACTGGTGTCAAGGACTCGCGAGATACAGCTGAATAGCCTGTCCGTGTTGGCTCGGAGAAGCTCCTCGTTCCAGAATTTGTCAATATCAAAGATGTCCTGGAGATAGTGATGGTTAGGATGAGGCGTCTTCCATGTCAGGTATGACAGGGTCGTACATTCGTAGCGATGTAGCTTGAAACGCCGCTGAAAAAGAGTGATAAACAATTGAGCAAGACGCAATACGAGAGATCTACTCACCCTGTCAGGTCTTCGACAGCCTCTGAGGGCCATCCTCCACCCAGAGCTGCGTAATTTCCATGTAACTTTGCGTACGCCTTCTCCAGAAGGGGAACCCAAGTCTCTCCTTGGGTAGATGAACGTGCAAAGTAGAGGGATTTACTTCCCTTCCGAGCGGACTTGTTGTAGATATCCTTCTCGTGGTGGTACAGCTTCTTCTCTGCCCAAGTCAGCTCTTCAAATCTTGGGATAGCCGTGAAGAGCAAGCTAAAACAAGTGGTTAGGCTCAAACGTCGACTACATGTGAGAAACGTCACCGTACTCATCGATGATGACGGTAACCCAGTTACCATCACGGAAGAAGATGAAACCATAGACGCCTACCAGCTCGTCCCTCTGAGAGATTCATAAGGAAGCTGTCATAGGACAGAACGCCGTTGACTCACCGCGACACAGAATTTCTCCACCAAGCCTTCGGGAGTAGATATCGTAGACAGGGCAGAGACAAACCAGCAATCACCGATAGCTCCCTGAGCGATGTCGCTAGAATGTGCCCCATCGATGAAGAACTTGGGCTCGTCAAAAATCTGAGTCACCCTGCGCACATCTGACGGCGTGTAGAACACCTCCGACTCGAGGCCGTGAAGACACTGATCTTTGTCGTTCTCCATGTCAAACTCAAGATCCCTGTATCCATCAATTAGCAGGCGCCAAACGAACTTCACGAGGTGGATCGATAGGCATACCTAAACTTTCGGTTCTTTGCGCGACATTCTGCTGAAATCCGAGCGACACGAGCTTTACAGTACTCTAGAGCCTTGTCGAGTTCATCAGTGACGAGCAGCCCAGCCTTTGCTTCCTGTTGGCTGAACGTTGCGCCAGGGGATTCCGAAACATGAGAGGCAGGTACCGCATTGTACTTGAAGATATTGAACAGAGACATTAGACGTCGACATTCGTTTCATGGCTGAGGTTTCTTATATATCATACGACCCCAAGTTAAGCACCCCTTCAATTTCCACATCAGCCGCCCACGGCCCAAGCGGCCCAGCTGATTTGACGAGATTTAAAATGAGGTCCTTGGCGTCTAACTTTAGCTCCATGACGAGAACTACATTGCAATTTTGTGGGCTTCCGTCTTGTACGGCTTTAATGTGTACGACTCGGATTGCAGTTGTCATGACAGATTCATTCAGAGGTATTGAAATCGCATAATTTTGAGAATTGAAACAGAAAGGAGCTGAAAGTCTGAAATTTTTGGCAGTGAAAGAGAGCGAAAAGCAGTGAAAGGACGGGTTGGGCCTTGAGGCGATCGGAAGTATGACTCACTTCGCACTCGATTATGTAGCCCGAGGGTTGCCCGAGGATGAATTCAAATTATGTACTTATGTGTTGTCTACCAAAAGACTGCTGTTGATTGAACCGTTCATAAGTGCTACTCAACGTCTCCTTGAAACCCGCCGATGCTTCTAACACCCTCTACTAGACGTCTATACTCCTGTAACAGATCACTAACTTCGGAGATCTTCAAATCTCCTGGGCTACACTCCAGGAAACGCTGATTGGGAGGAAATAGCCTCACAGTAATCATTGGAGACGCAGGCCTTGAGGAAGCTGGCGTGTCAAATCGATTCGCCGTATGCTAGGAAGGATCAACAGTACGGTGAGTCCCGGGAATACGAGCTATGACACAACAGTGTTCACCTTCCGCGGCGCAAGCCCCGCCAATCGGTCCGTCAAGCTCTTTCTCCCCAAGGCCGCAGCCTTCTCCTTCCTCCTCGCCCCACTCATCATACTCTCAAAGCTCCTGATACTCCTAGCATCACCACCGCCAGCCCCTCCCGGAACATCCCCATCACTTTCTTCTTCTTCCTCACTCTCCTCATTGTCACTCCCATCCTCACTCCCCTCACTATCCTCCTCGTCACTATACAGAGCCCGACTCTTCACTGAGCCAGGCCGTGAAACCGTGACGAGCTCCTTCTCCTTCTCTTCCCCTCCCTTCTCTCGACTCAACATACTCGCAATCGAGAACCCACTCTCCCTCCTCAGCAGCCCAAACTTCCCACCAACACCTGCTCCATTCCACGGCGCCACACCCTGCGTCGAGTTCATACTCGGCGTTCCTGCTTCTGGGCTTGTCACAGGGAGCAAAGACCTCAACATCCCGAACGAAGAGTCCACCACACCCGTCAACACCTTATTCGCTGACCCAGCGATCGCGTCGACTTGATCTCTAAAGCTACCTTCATGAGGCGTCAGCGCCGGCGACGTCTTCGGTATAGGTATGGGGGCCAAATCCGAGACGGACGGCGATGCAAGCCCCAGTGCACCCATGTCTACATTCTCTAAGAATTCTGCGACAGCTAGGAGGTTGATCAAGCAGTACGCTTCTTCGCCTTCGGACCGGAAACGGAAGCGTTGGGTGAAGAGGAGGTGGGAGATTAGATGCGGTGGGTTGGATTTCACTACGGAGAAGATGAGGAGGGGGAAGAGGAGGTCGCCTGAGACGGGTTGTGGCGTTGATGGTTTCGACATGGCGAGTGTTGCGTTCTCCGCTGTTAGGGATGTCGGCGGGTCGGGAGGTTTTACTGATGCTTGCTCTTCCGGTGCTGGTATCGGCTCTTCCTCTGAAGGAGCATGAGGTGCCGGTTCTGCAGCAATATCTGGTGCAGGTTTCGCGTCTACATCAGGCAGCTCTGTCTCCACGGGCTCGATGATCTTCGGAGGCGCTGGTCTAGATACAGGCGGATCGTCCTCTGATTTCAGCCTTATCGGTGGTCCCTTGGCTAAGCCATCTGCGAACCATAAGGTCAATACATCTGTCGTAGTCGTAGTCACTTAGCACACACCAACGATGATCTTGTGCGCTGCGACCATAATAGCACCCTTCGTACTAGGAGTCCTGCAAGTTTCCAGCTGTGACAGCACTAGGAAAGCTTATTCGTCAAAGAAAGGAAGACGGCACAAAGAAACTCACTCTCTCCGCATGCTCTCACAACACTAGCGATCTCCTCCGACTCCCCGCCTTCAATGACGATATCAAGATGGGCCAACGTCAGATCCAGCATATTCAGCGCCGCGACTCTAGAAGTCAACGCCTCATCGTGAGACACATCATCCGAGGTAGGCTGCAAGAACAGCCGATCATAAAATACATGTCCCACCGTCTCCTCAATTCTTTCCAAAACCTCCTCCACAACGGCATCCGTCTCCTCGTCCGTTCTCAGATCTCTCTCCACAGCATCGTAGAACTCTTTCATCACATCTGCGACCTCCTCCGGCGGATCAGCAAAAAAGTTGACCATATACCCTCTCTCCTTCTGTTTCTCCTTCTCCTTCTTGGGAGCCTTGAGGATGGGATACATAAATGAGGTAAAGTCCAGGACTCTCTCAGGCACCCATGAAGGACAAGAGGATGAAGCTGCGAAGGAGGCCTTAATCTCGCCTCGTAGTCCACGAGTTAGGTCTTTCGCGACGTCGCGAAACACGATGGTGCGGTCAATCGTAAACGCGCAGACGGACATGATATGGTCTTCTATCGAGTGGATAGACGCGGGGGAGATGGGGCGGGAAGAGGTGGTGAGGTTTGCGCCGTGGGGTGGTTGTCGCGTCCGAAAAGAGAGGCGAAGGGGTTGCTTATTCGGGAAGTGGCACTAACTCGGGGGGTTTGGTTCGGGCGGGGAGGGAGTGGTGGTGGGGTACGCGGTGGGAGAGGTAGAGACGAGGTGTAGGAGGGTAAGGTGAATGTCGGGTATGAAGAGGTGGTTGGGAGGGTTGGTAAGGGAGGTAACGATGTTAAGGTAGATGTCCTCGAGGACACTATTAGGAGTTCCTGGAATATCTTCGAGGATGGATGTAGAGATGAGCGTAATGTGAAGGTTTCTCTGTCAAAGAAGGATAAGTAAGATAACACAATGGAATTATTGAGCGTACTCGTTGAGGACACCTCTGAGGCCTGACAACGTTACGATCTGGGAATTCTTCCGTGAAGACCCGTCATACAGAGCAATGTGATCCTTCACAAGTTCGGGTGTGATGGGGATCTTGTCGGAATATGCTTCCAGAGGTAATAACAGAGTTGCCTGGCCCAGGTCATCAGGGGTCGCAGAAACCATTGAGCAAAATGGCAATGCTGACCTTCCCAGCAGTGGTAGCGCTCCATATTTCGGACCAGTCCTCCTTGGTTTCGGTGACCAGTTTCTCCAACATAGCCCAGCCGACAGAATTTGCTTCCAACCCAACCTTCTGCGCAGCCGCCTTGAGGTTCATGAGCTGTAGCTTGCTGGTAGCATCTCCTTGGTGCTGCTGACTCGAAGACGAAGACGAGGCGACAAAATTGGTGCTTGCCGTCGCCGCCGTCGGTGGTGCCCGTTGGCGAGGAGTGTATGGGACATAGCGCGGGGCAGCAGATGTATTTCCACCGTCGCCACCACCAGCATTGCTGTTGTCAACCGAATTTGGGGGGCTAGGTCCAGGAGACAGAAGTGGATGAGCAGTTAGGGATTCATGAGACGGTGACCGCACAAGGCGGCCGCTCTGGGATCTGCCGATGGAGGTTGAAGGAAAGAGCGAGCCGCGTTTGGCGGTCATTTGTCGCGCGCACTAGCTCCGACTGCGACTTCAGAGTAGTGCTTCTGACAAAAAGCGTATTTCTCTTTTGTGATATAATCAGAAAACCAAGAAATTCGCGGTAAAAAGGAACCAAGAAACAGATTTAGAAATGCTAGAGAATCGCCGTGTGTTATCCACAGATTTCCGCGAAATTACACGTCCAGGAAATCACAACAGTAGAGCTTTCAGTGTATGCGTACAAGTCTAGTAAATCAAAAGCATAAGTGTCGCAAGAGGTTGTAATTCTGACCTCGTCGTCGTCGTTGTTGCAGAGATGGCAATTGGCTTAGTCATCTATCCTTGTGGCGTAAATAACGCCACATGAAATCAATACCTACGCCTCAGTACCAAAGTCAGTCAAATGAATGAAAACGCCCCCAATTGAGCTAGGACAATCGAAAGAATAGGTACGAATGTTGCCTGCCTCGAGATCCGTGGTCTAAGAAGACAGTATCGAGAGCACAATGTGGTATCATACTGGTACGTGATGGTATTGGGTCCATGAAATAACGTTGTTCACGTTCCCGTTGCCCGCCCTATTAGCTAGATATGACCAAATCTCTTCAGCCGTTCTACTCGTCTGAGCTATCGGAGTACTCAGAGGAGTCGTCTGATGCTTCTTCGACAACCTCCGATCGCGAGTCCTTCCTACATTTCCACGAAGGAAACATCCCCACTCCGACTAATCCTTCCGCGCCATCAGAAATGTCTGCACATTTCGCTCGTTCCTTCCAGAAGTGTTTGGGAATCTTGCGATAGTTGCACACCGCAAGCCGCAGTCGAAGAGCATCCAGTGGATTGAGAGTGTCGTATCTGAGGATCTCCGAAGGAATATCGATGACGGTGTCCTACGACGTTCAAGTCGGGTAATGAGAATGATGTGGATGTACTCTTACCTTTCCTGAATCTTCATCAAACCAGCCGACAACCACAGTCACGACGTTGCGATCGCAGAGTAAGCCAAGAACGGTGGCAGGAATTGCGTGGATCTTGTGGAGGGCCAGGGCAGATTTCATGGTGACGGCGAGGTGAGCTACATGTTTCTCACGGCGCTCGGAATCTGATTGCTTCTCGCAAGATTTGACGTGCTCGACGATGAGCAGAGGGATGAAAGTGGCGTCGCGGAAACCGGCAGAGATGCTGGTGTATCGAAGTACCGAAAGTTGGTGAGCATACTTAGACTTCTCTTTCGGGCTGTATTTGTCGAAAGATTTACTGTTGCTTAAAAGAGGGCGGATGGCACACTCAAAGGATAAATCAACAATAATATCCGTGAAGTTGAGTTCTGCAGGAACCTTGATTCCATCGTTAGTACGCCGATGAACTGCCCAGCATGCTGCGTGTACAACAGTGGTCAGAGGTGCCTCTTCGAAGGGATTGCAGTCAAGCCACGCGGTATTGAACAGAACAGCGTTATAAAGAGACATCCATGCGGAGCGACTGGCTGGTTGGACGTCACCGATAGCTCGGGCTAACGAGGTGAGATAGACTGATCGCGCGACATCCTTGGCGAAGACGTCTGATTCTGTGTCATCTGAGAATTCTAGGATACGCTGGAGGTCGGTGCCTTTCTCCATCTTGATCGACTCCGCAAGCTCGTGCCACAGCTCTCGCTCACGGGTCGTCAACAGAATGAAGCACTTGGCTCGAAACTTGTCCTGTAAACGTATGTCGTTTAGCGCATGCAATATATAGAAGGTGATATAAATCTTACAGAGAAGGAAGCTGGAACCTTGCATGCCCGAAATAATGATAACATTTCTCTCGCTGGTCTCCAGCTCGTCACTTCGGATAGCCAAACCTCTGCCGGCGGCTTCGTCACCAGCATATCTCGCGAAGCGAACCAAGGCTTCATTGAGCTGCCGGGAAACGCAATGCTAAATCAACACAGAAAATCAATCTAAGTGCGTTTAAAACAATAGACGAACAAAAACTAACACTCGAGCGGGATCGTCCCTGATGCATATCGGATCTAGCGACTGGAAAAACTTGAAGTCACATTGGTGTGTAGGATCGGTTTGGCTCCCCTGGCTTCTGAATGCGGGTGCGAGATTCTGGACATGATTCTGGATAGATTCGCTAACCTCTCGCAGATTAACAAGACTTTGAAAGAGATGCAGGGAACGGCATTCATAAGAGAGGTCAAATGCGAACGGCGTGTCAAGGAGGGAGACCTTTCGGATAAGCGTCTGTAGAATAATAAACAGGGGCTGTTGAAATTAAACAACATCATACCACTCCATTCTGAGAGTACCCGATCAGCAAATGTACCACTCCTCTCTGGAACTGTAGGCCAAAGACGGGGCCGGTGAGTGAAAGTGCGGCATACACGCCGAGGGCGGTTTTCATAGAAAGGATGAGATGTCTCTCATGTAGATCTTCTTCCTCGGGAGACCTCACATATTCTGTAATCAGGATGGGGACATTTAGCTCATTAGATCCTTGTTGGGTTATGAATGGAAAGCATTCTGGGCTCGTGCGGATAGTATCAACAAAATGATGTTCTTTGAGATCCACTTTAGTGGAAAGTACAACATCAGGGACAACATGGTTCAAAGATTGTTTGCCACGGTTGCCGTTGGAGGATGCACACTTCCAAAGTGGGCGAAATCTGCAAAACAGATAAAATAAGTAATGTATATGGAAAATCTATGAAGGGACGTGCTGTATATCCACTTGAGCTTTCGTATCTTTCAAATGATCGTACCACACAGAAAGAAAGAGGAAGTCGTATAACGGTACAAGGTCTAAAAGCGAGAAATTGCGGCTCCTCCCATTGTCATAAGTGAGATAGAAACGGGTCGTGATGTCAAGAAGACGGTCACAAACAGCCGGGATGATCGAATTCTTTGATTCTTTCATGAATCCGATGTGCTTCGTCTTGTTACGCCACAGGATGAACGTGCCAAGGCTTGGTGTATTTCGCTCAATAAGCCATGGGTGACTACCACGGTTGAATGGGGTACTCTGACGTATTTCGAGTTCGAGAGGTTAGGATGTTGGCATGAACAACGTAGCCGACTACTTACAAGTCCATGAGGTAGCTGGCACGTCAGTAGTTGTCTGACGATCGACTCTGGAGGTGATCCGTGCTCAAGTTCTGAGGCAGAATGTATAATATCACCATATCTAATCATGTTGTGTTTTATCCATAAGGAAATGGCGTCCTTTTGAGAAGCTAAGGTACTGGAGAAACAGAATGACAACAGTGACCATACACCGACAACAGTGACTCGGATATTGACGCTTGCTTACCTTCGTCCTTCATCATCTCTGCAATAAGTAAACTTCATGTTGTTGGTTGACATTGTTTTGCTCGATTCCTCTGGTAACAGAGTATCGAACCGATTGTCAACTAAATTGCGTCCTCCTTACGTCGTAGTGACAACAAAGGGAAACCCTAACCCTAACTGATCATTCCTCAAACTGCAATCACCTTTGGCAGCATTAGTCAATGACTGATCTGTTCTGATATTTGCAAGTACCGACTCCGGGTCTCCGCAGACAGAGGGTCAATTTTGTTCTGAATGCGGAGTCCATGGTACCATAACAACAGGCCTGCTGTTCACGTGTGCAAGACGTTTTCCGGCAGTGGGGGCTTGACACTGCAAGCCTTGCATGATGTGATATAGGATCGTACATCGGCCATCCTGGATTACAAGTTCTACCAATGTAAGACAATGGACTATAGCAACATCGGAGCGTAAGGAACACTCGCGAGCGTCCAGCGGGCCCAATCATTCTCCGAGTCGGAATTAGTGTCCGACGGGGGATCGGTGTCAGAGAAGACTGCATCAGAGGGAGTGCGTATCATGTATGATGGCATTGGATCCGTAAAGCGACCCTTCAACAAGAGGGAGCATTGTTCACGTTCTCGTTGCTTAGCACCACGCGTCGGATTCAACGTTGCTCTGTCAAAGTCAATAATGGTAGGTCCATCGTCATCGCCTATTAAGAAATTCTCAGCGCGGATGTCGTTATGAGCAACGCCAGCGCGGTGGATGTCCTTGAGAATGCGGAGGAACGTCAAGCTAGGGACGACAAGTATTAGCAACACGATAGCATTGAAAATTTCATCCTCACCATTCTTCTTCCGATGTTTCAACTTCAGGATCCGGTCCAGTTTCCTGTTTCCGACAAAACCAGAGATTGACCCCTTGATGGCTTAGGATGAGGGCCAACGGTCCCTCTTCAGCCATGTCCTGAAATAGTCCAAAGACACGAGAGATCCCGTGTACGCCAGCGCCTACCAGTCGTTCGTAGATGGAGTATTCATACCTCAATTTCTCCTTCTGGATATCGGAGAACGCCAATTTGACGACCGCCTTGCTCGATATAGTCTTCCCTTTGGTGGTTTGCACCTCAAGCTGCGCATCATGCACAACGCCCACTGCGCCGTTGCCTATATGCGAAGTAATGACAATGTTGATGTACTGGTGCGGTGAATAGTTCCGCTGTCGCTGATGGGTGGATGGAGTATAGGACGATGGGAGACGTCCAGGGATCAGGGCAGGTCTGTCCCGAATGAAGGCAGCGGGAGCCTCTGAGTCAAAGACGCCATAGCGAAGGGCAAGGAACGCAACGTCCCGAGCGCATGTTTCCGGAAGGATATCCTACTTGAGATGTGAGTATATCTAGCACAACGAGTGGGCCTGAAACCTCACGTCGCTGCCAACAATGTTTTGAGCATGTGAAGGAGGCGAGGGGGTACCCTTCCGCCTCTTACTTCGCCTCAGATTCGATTCAGTGGATGCACGTTCCCTCTTCCTGCCTGAAGAATCTTCTTGTGCCACAGAGAGATGATGATACCTATCCACAGCATCTTGGAAGATGGCCATGTAAAGGTTAATGTGTACGTCACCGTACGCGGGTCGTCGACAATTCGCTACGTCAATCATAGGAGAAAAATAGAGTGTCTGAGAGTCGCGACGTCGTATCCCAATGCGTTCCATAGTTCCACAATGAAAAATGATAAACGTCGAATCGTTCTCGACGGACATCCGCCAGGCCTACAGTAACGACAATGGTCAGAAACCAGGCTGCGCAGAACAAGGATAATAGGCTCACGTGTTGCAAAATGGTTATCCCTATTATTGCGTGAGCGAAACGGCGCGTTATAGCGATGACGTCCTGGAAGTGTTAATTTGACTTTCCTAGAGGTCTCATACGCTTCCTTCACCCCAGGTTTTCCTCTCAAACGAGAGCTCCGTCGGCCCTCAGGCATATTGGTGGACCCGCGCGGTCCATCACCATGGACATCCTTAGGTAAAAAGGAGAGGCAGGTATCCGAATCAACGGTGTTTACAAACCGTGAGCCGCCCGTGTCAGCGTACCCCTGTACGGAGCAGATCTCGCTCTCGAAGGCTCGAGATCGAGAGGGAAACGAACCTTTTCCTAAGTCTGCAATTATATCCTCAGCCATCTCCGACGGCGGGAGTATTACCCATGTTGCGAGAGCCGGAAACCGCGCTAAGACACCTTTAAACATCTGTTTCTCTTTTTCAGTGAAAGAATTCCATATTATGTCCTCCATTAACGTCTCCTTCCCTTTGTAGCTCACCACTCTGAGAGAGTGATTATCAAGGATAACGTCTTCAGGGGGGTTCTGACTTATGTTTCCCCAGGTGAGGAAGCTGAGCCAGGCGGGCATGCGAGGAGAAAGGAAAGTACAGGAGACGGCTTCACAACAACGTGCAGTCGTGTAACAGTAATAATCTGCCACATCTGCAGCATCGCGTCGCTTCTTTTGTACGAGCTTAAATTCCGAAGCTGGGACGAGCATGCTATCGCGACTCAAGGAAGGCAAAGGCGTGTCCTCCTCGACAAGTTTTGCCGCTACATTGTCAACAATATCGGTAAGGAGGTGAAGTAGAGTGGGTACGCCAACGATAGTCCTCAGACTGAGCTGCTTGGGTAGATGTTTATCGTAGAACACCGCAGAGCGCGTCAGAGTTGGTTCAACGGGAGGTAGATCGGAATCAGTATCGATAGGAGGAGGATTCCATTCTCTAATTCCGTTAATGATCTGCGATAACCGGTCTTCAGTATCTTCGTCTGAAGCCATGAAGGTCCTCAGCGGTGTGACACGTCACCCAGTCACACTAGCCTCAGTCGTGACTCTTGCCATCAAGTTACCATCACCGTGTACTACGCCACACCTAACATCTGTCTACATAGAAATTGATAGAATGACGCTCTGCAAGAGACTCTACTCTACTCGTACACGCTGGACCTTTCACAGGCAATGTACAGTGAAGTTTATCTGAGGAAGTAATACCGGCTTGTGTCCTCCAAGGCGTCCGAGTCCAGTCCGAGAGAAGTCGCCGCGAGTCGGCCTCGGGTGTGGGGCCACGCGGTGTCTTGTTTGTTCTACTCAACCGCCACCACGACAGACGTCCCAGTCGAGCAGTACACCGAGATAATTCACTGGTATCCGGAACTTCCAGTTAATGGGTCAAAATCGTCAGCTGTATTCTCTGTCTCTGGGTATTCTGGGTATCATTTAAGACAGGCAACGAGAACGGCTCTGTCCTTGAAGCTGTATGTGTGCGATACAGTATCGATGAGCATGCCTATGGGGCGGAAGTCTTTCATAGAGCCATGTCCTACGCTTTGTATCACAAATACACAGTCATCGAGATTCAACCTGACGCGTCTTTCAAACATGTCGCCATTGCACCATCTGATATCCCATCATACTCGCCGTTGGAAGGAGTCCTTTCTCATAACATACCTTTCATCCCGGAAGATTCACTCATCCGCACCCATCACGACGTTCCAGAGTATAGTAAAAGCGAGGCCACATCAGTCATCGTTTTAGATGGCAATGTTTTCCTCTTCTAAACCCGTGGAGATGGAGTGATCATTAGCAGAGAGACGGAGGTCAACAATTACATTCTAACCTCTGAATCTCCCTACACCTTTTCTGTGCACGCCCTGGTAACCACCCAGAACAGCAAATATATCTCTCGCGCGGTTGCCATAGACTATAGAATCAAAGATTCGGAGGTGTTCGTTTCGGAATCCCACCTCGTGCGTGGATTTCTACTGCCCTACGCAGGAGTACATTCTCGTTGGTTTCACCCCGGAGAGTGGTCGACCCACGAGAAGGAGATTCTCGCTGTCAATCTCATTGATGCCGTCGCTGATATTGAATCCCGCGGGTTACGTCTTACCGACCTGCGAAGGGATAATATCCTTCTCACCTCAGATGGTGTGCGCATCATCGATCTCGAGGGAGGGACCACCCCAGGCTTCGCACGTCCGGATTTCGTACCCGACAGTAGAATCGCGGTCAGCCATCTGTGCTTTGCTCTCTGGGATCTTTTTACAGAGCCTCAGAAGGCTCCGCAACTAGATACATATTTGCAGATCCCTGAACCTTTGCGTGAGATCCTTTACAAGTGTTGTTTTGGTTACGCGGTTAACGATTCAACTGGCGAGAGCGATATTCCCATCTCTGTTTAAGAGATGCGCCGCGCTACGATGGAAACTTTTCGTCCTTTTCGTGAACGGTCCATTACACTATGCGACTTAGCTGCTGTTCGGATGGAACGGCTCAAAGCTCAAGGAGGCTCTAAAGACCTGTGGTGGCTCGGGTACGACCCAAAAACTTGCGAATCTTGGGAGCCGGTGTTTTCCGCTCCGGAGGTACGTGACCTTGCGTTAAAACATTGAGGAATTGTCCTTCTAATGTCAATGAGGTGCAGGAACGTTGATGATCTGGAACCCGGCTTCTTGATGTACTTATATGCACGCAGAATAGCAACTATTTTCTTGGATATGTTCTAGAACACGAGACTGGTTTTATTATTGTAGAGGCAAGCTAGGAGACCAGGAGGTATTTCGTACATTGCGCCACATCTCGTGAGGGATTATGCACACCAATGAATTGGGTGGGTAAGATGAAGGCACAGGTGCCATGAACTTGTGTCATGTTTAAGTTAGATGATCGATGACCACGTAGGTTACAGCTTCGCTATACTTAACTAAGTTTCAAGTCAAAGGGGGATGGAGGGAGGCTTTTGTTGATACTTGTCTCCTCTTTGATACGCCGGGTGCCAACTTGGATATATTACTTGGAAGGAAGCATTCAGTGACACCTGCAATTAAAGCGTGTACATGAAAGTAGAAATAAATTAACAGAAAAGGCCTAAGCTGGTGCAGGTGGCAATAAAGCAGCAAGAGTGCATCATTATCGTTCTCTGCAGTGATGAGCCCAGTGTGGAGATCTCCTATACTAAGTTCTGGATTCAGTGTCCTGTCAGAATACCAAGCATCACCAGCCTTTCCACTCAAATCAAAATCTACTGTTAGAAGTGGGTATGATGGAGGACAAAGGAGTAGCCTCACAAGGGTAGGGGCGGAGACACAACACTCTGGACACAGAGATACGACGAGGGGGATGAAAAACGATGGATATTAATAAGTTCTGTAGACGACCGGCTACATCGTGCCTTTGTTTGTACCTATGTATCTACCTGTGTCTGACTGGTCTGACCAACACGACTTCCAACATCTACAACATGAAAGGTCGTGAGCATGATATTAGACGCCCATGTGGCAACCCTTCCTCGTGCATCTTGTTCACCAGATCCCGCACAGCGGCCCGGTGAGCGGCACGGAAGGGATGGCCCTGGGACTCTGGGGATTGCATTGGTAGATAGTCCGAGAGGAGTTCCATCAAAACGACCAACCATCACTAGCTAGCGTTTGGAATCCCAGGAGCATTGGCACGTGTCCCTCTCTCTCACAGAGCACATGAAGGGTAGCGTGAACTTGACAATCACGGGTGAGCTGGACTTGTTCAAGTGGGCCATATACACGATGCATTCCGGAGCGAGTGCGTGGAGAGGCTGGACGATTGTGAAAGGTCGCTTGGGGAGACTGAGCACGTTGTCAGAGTACTTGTCTATGTGGCGAAGGGAAGCTCCACTGCGCGGCTGCGGAGGGATAGGAGGGATGCGAAACAGAGCTATGGCATCGTTGAGGTCGTTGTGCATGATATCCTCACGGATGATACACGATCGAAAGGCCCAGAAGATGTCATCCCTAGAGGCACCCTTTTCGCGTGCAGCCAGTGACCTCCCAACGGCTTACAGAACTCGGATATTGTGCCCATCATCCACGTAGATCGCAAAGGACAACGCTGCGAGTGACCGGAGCAGTTGGTGCCATCCATACTGGCCCCAAAATGGCGGGAGCATGAGGAGATTGCTGCACGTGGTGATTATCCCTTCTCGGAGTCCGTGTCTGAGAATTCCGCATTTGAGGGAGTGCTCAACATCTCCATCATACCGGCTGGTTCGGTGAACCGCCCGTTAATCATCTGAAGAACATGCTTCCGCTCTCGTTGCTTTGCCCCTCTGGTCGGGTTCAACGTCGCACGGTCAAAGTCGATGACGGCGACGCTCTCGTCTTCCTTGAGTGTGATGTGTTCGGGTCTGATATCGTTGTGGACGACACCGCTGCGATGGATGTCTTTCATGATACCGAGTAGAGCAGCGCTGGAAATCGTCTGTGTTAACGGCGATTAAGAAGCCATAAGTAGAGCTCACCCCTCATCAGCTGTGATCTTGACTTGACGAAATGTAGACGGCCCCAATGATCCGGAGGTAGACGAAGCAGAAGATAGCTCTCCAAGGGCTCCTGGGACCCTACGACATGTCCAGAAAGCAATTCCTTCGTGGCTCATGATGAGCGCAAGGGGTCCCATCTCGTTTGCATCCTGGAACAGTCCAAAACCCACTGGGACGCCTTTGACAGCAGCAGTGACGAGTCGTTGATAGACGGAATACTCGTAGCGCATCTTTTCCTTCTGGTCTGAGGAGAAGGCCAACTTAACGACGGCTTCCGAAGATACAACCTCGCCATTCTTCCTACAGATTTTAAGAGCGGCACCATGCACAACGCTGACTGCCCCCTCGGCGATCCGTGAAGTGAGGACAAGGGACAAGTACTGATGAGGGTGGAACGTCCGCTTCCTGGCCAAATGAATGGGCTTAAAAGTGTGCTTGGTCGGAGTAAGCGATGGAACGGTACGCATGAAAGCTGTCGGTGCTGGTGAATTATAGACACCGTACTTAAATGAGATGAGAACGACATTTCGGTCGGCCGGATCGTTGAGCAACAAAGCCTACAGAAGAAGACATCAGCGAGAAGTCGTTCTAGCTACGGACGAGACTCACAACAGATGAGACTTCCTCACGCTCAGTGACTCGTCGTCTCTTGCTCCTTCGTAGGTCTCCCGGTCCTTCTTGTTTACGACTCCTCTTCCGAGAGACGGTAGATCCGATGACCTGAGTCCGGTCGACGGCGTCACGGAATATGGCAAGAAAGAGGTTCAAATGGATATTGCCGTACGCGGGATCTTTGCAGTTCCTCACATCGATCAGCTCTGAAAGATAAAGAATTTGGCTGGCGCGGTGTCGGAAGCCGATGCGCTCAAAATTGCCACAGTTGAGGATGATAAAAGTGGAGTCGTTCTCAACGGCTTTCCGCCACACCTGTACTGGCAGCTTTAAACAAATAGATGCATGATTAAGTTAAGAAAGAAGCATACATGCTGGATGAGAGAGTCTGTATCTTGAAGACTTCTGTGCGACATTTCGTGCGTTCGGTGACTAGGGACAGAGACGGCTCCTTCCCTAAACGTCTGACCAAGTTTCGTTCCGGTTGCAGAATTCTGTTCCAGACGCGAGCTACGCCTAATATTCTGCTGACAGTGCTGTAGACTTTGAGGGGAGGCGTTCAAGAAAAGCCATGACCGTGTTCCCGCATCGGATGGTCTGTCTGCACCTGATGAGGTTTCCCTTCCTACGACACCAGACATTTGCCACGAGAATGATTTAGACGGCGAGCACGTGAAAAACTTCAAGATCTAGTCCCCAGTCACGTCCTCCTCAGGCACCGTATCTGTCTATGTTCCCGATCCGTGGCTTCGTGCCATTCCTCAACGAACCTTTCCGCTACTTCCAAGTCCGACTTGAACTTGACCTCAAGATACGGTTCATCCTCATAAACCACAAGCTTCACAATGAAGAATCGGGGCACGCCATGGGGGCAAGGTAGAAGCCAAGGCGACCAGACGTGTCAACGGATCTCCCGTATAAGTCCAAGGGCCAAGGAGAAGGTTATAGTTGCCTTTGGTGCGTTTGGCCGGCGGTTGCTCCCTGCCACGGACGACTCGCTGCAGAGCAATGATGTCTTGTTCAGCATCCGCTTCGGAGCCACCGACCGTGGCGTCGCCAAACCCAACAATGAAAGGATCGCCGTTAGAGTTTATGAGGAAGCTTTGAGCGCGAAGATTACGATGGATCACGCCAGCCGCATGGATTTTCTCCAAAATAGACCGGTAAATCGTCCTGTAGTGCAAAGGAAGAAATCATAAGCCCTGGGCCCGACAGAAGTGATTGATAGACCTACGTCATTCTCTTGATTTGACTGGTAGAACGCCCCTCAGCCGACCACTAGGCTCCAACGTATTCAAGAACGAGAATAACCTTTCTTACATCCTCATCCTCTTGATTATGAAATATCCCGATCACTCTGGCGAGTCCGGGGACAGGATCATCCACCCTTTGGAGTCGAGAGTACACAGACGCCTCCACCTCCAATCTCCTGATCTCGTCCGGCAAAGTAGCGGTCTTGATAACGAACTCTGTGTTGGTGTACAGCCGCCCAGCTATCGTCAGGTTGATAGCCCCCGTTATCATGGGGGAACGAAGAAGCCGAAAGGCGGAGCAGTGAGTTCGATCCGAGCGTTGTCTCCGCTTTCCTCGAGCCAGCTGTCCAATGAAGAAGAAGGGGCAATAGGGGGTCCGCAGCGTTGGAAGGGAAGGTTGGGATGGAATGGGAGATTGATTTCCTTCCTCCTGAAACGAATGACGAGAGTTTGTTGAGTGAGTGCTTGTTCAAAAAGGAGCCGCTTCTCCGTTTTCTATGGCAGGCGAGTGTTAGTTCTGGGTGCCGTTACAGTGGCAAAGGGAGGGCACGCACTGAATCACCCTGAGGGGTCTTCTTCGGAACGACCTTCCGTTTCTGAAGAGGAATGGCGCCATCTGAAGCCTTCGAGCTAGCTACAGCGCCGCTGTACGCTTTCTCCCACAACGGAGGGAGAGGCAAGTCACTTAGTAACACACGAAGTGCACGACTTCTGGCGTCACGAACTGCTGCGATCATGAGCCCTGTCTGAAGCTTGCCATATCCCGGTTTGTGCGTCCGAATGAGGGAAGAAAGATACAACGTCTGGTCAAAGCGGGAGCGAATGCCTATGATTTCGTAGGGACCAGCATGCAGGGTGAGGAAGGTCGCGTCTTCCTTCACGGCTTCTGCCCAGATCTACGTAAGCCGGTAGGTCAGTGGAGGTAGAAACATAACTGAAGACGTACGCACCTGCTGAAGGATATAAGCTCCGTTCCTCATCACTTGAGTAGGCTCGTAGTCTTCTCTTTCTGCCAACGTAACACTCTTCGAACAGTCGACCTGAGGTTCTTCGCTGTCCAGCCCTGTCCTAGCCCCGGTAAGCGTCGCCCGACGGTGTAACACACTTTACCCCACAGTCGTCACCGTGCTCACACCCGACCCATGGAAACTCCCCGTCCCTCGCATAATTCAGAACCGCCTTCATGCGTTCCTTGTCTCCGACGAGAAGGTTCTTGAATTCCCAAACCGCGATCTCGCGAGAGACCTCGTACACGACCTTCAGGTCGTCGGACAGCCCAGATGTACTAGCTCTTCTTGCGCGAAGAAACCCATCCGCCTTGGCTTTCCGATCCCCTGAAGTCGGCATCGTCTCCCACGTCAAACGGTCCTTCCCCCACTCAGGAAGCGATAATTCCAACGTAGCAGCGACGGTGACCACGTATGGCACAAACTCGGCGTACATCGTCCGTATCCCGCTCTCGTCCTTGACGCAGGCGAAGCCAATGAGCTCATCTAAATTGTCTTGGGTAGGGAAGATTCTGCTATCCACTGGAATGCTGGGAAGGTCCGTGCACGCCGCCAACGCGTCTGCAGCAATGCCCTTGAGAGCGCTGGACATCGAAGGGAGACGCCTAACCCTCTTGAGGATAAGATCTTCGCTGAGATGTTTGTCGAAGAATTGAGGCGGCCTCGTGCGATCCGACTTTGTATGATCGGCGTCCTTGACTGCACGAGGAAGTCCGTAGTTGAAAAATTCCTCCACAACGAGACGAGTTTCCTGAATGTCGGTGGGTGCAGGACTAGACATGATGAAGGGGGGTCAGGAGAAAAAGAGCGGTTGGACAACCGCTTTATATGATAGTCTCTGCCGTCTCGTTGACCAGTGGCGCTATACCAAAGCAAAGCAACCTTATTATGTTGTGCAGCAGTGCATAACGTACACTACGCTGTCGGAAATACGCATAGACCAGATGTTCGTGAAGGCAGAAATAAAGCGCAGGGTCTAATTTATCCGCCAGCGGCCATGACCGACCCGCTCTTGTCGTCGACAATCGAACGGTAAGGCGACGCTGCAGACAAAAGAGAAGTACAAATTCATTTCTGCTGCACTACTTCTACCATGTACCCTACTAGATACATACACCTCGCGTCCCCCGTCATCCATCAGGGAATCATCGAGCTCCCTCGGTCAGTACCAGGCGTTTCCCGGAATGGACGTCTTTGGCTCCTGAAGGAAAGCGGTAAGTAAAAAGCACATAAAACACGTATGTAGCAGGATGTGATAGAATCAGAATCTTTAATTCTCGACACGGTGGTTAAGACAGGGATAACTGAAAGATGTAATAGATCTCGTCATAGGAAGGAGGTAGGGAGGATAGGGCAACAACGGAAAGCGATCAACATACCTAGAGAACAGCTGAATGAGGGCAATTCCAGTGATCATATAAGGGAGTAGTCTGTGAGAACCTATATCAAAACTGGGCGGTAGGTTAGTAACTGGGATAAAAACGTGAAATTGAATGGAAAAATCAGAGAGAGAGGTGAGTATATATCACTTAGGAGCCCTGTAGGCTCCTATCAAGATTTTCAGTGTGATTATAATCATGTTAGCGGTTCCACGAAGTCAAAGAAAGAAGACAACGTGGCCGAGATATGGCTCAGTTTTGTGGACACTCACATTTTCTATCAGTGCGTTAGGGTTAATACGGCGACCATCGAGCTGTTCTCCTGTGGAGGGAGCCAGCGATGGGAAGAAACAATTAAATAAGCCAGCAGCAAACGATGGTCGAAGGTCAAGCCAAGTTGGACCGTCGGACTTCGGCAAGAAATCTTCTTATCGATGTAAGACTCACGTGATCTGTTACAGTTCTCGGCAAAGTCCGGGGGAAGCGTACATACGGTGTGGCGGGGGCGTCCGAAGTGTAACCTTGTAAGTAACATGAAGATATAAATGCAACACGTCGATAGCTCTAGTGCATACACTTCCTGGCACTTGTAACGGCGTTAATAGCAGACCTGCGGTTGAAGCTACGTATGAGTTCCTCAGCGTTTGAATAAATCGGTGACAAAAATATGGACCGGTGGGCCACTCATCGACCGTCGAAGGCCACGGTCACTTGCAACCTTGCGCTATCAACCAGCTCAGCCTCGGACATTGTACGAAACTATCTTGGCACTTCCAGAGCTGAAGCGCTGACGGATGGTTCCTCCTCTAAGAATACCTACATTTCAGGCCGCATGGACGACCTTGTGGCGTTTTTTGACTAATACGAAGCTACTACCGGTATCTCTATACCGTTCTTTTGGCTGAAGGTATGTAAGAGTCCACGGCGCTCAGACTTCTCCCTCGCGACCGACGCGCTGGAAAACTTGGGAATCTCGGCGCTTCACATAAAGGCCACATGAGTCTCGGACTCTCGGTGTCGAATTGCGTCCGACGCTGTACCTGACAGCCACTCGAGCGTTTAAAACTTTAACAAGAGTTCTATGTGCGACTCTAGGACTTACGGGGACAGAAACTCTCGCCAGCTCACTGGCTCATATCCTCTACTCAATCGGTCACCCTCTTTCGGAGTCTTCCGTGCTTACGCTGCGGATCCCATGAGTCCTAAAGTTTTACGTGCCTCTCACAAAGGTACGTGTTATCTCTTACAACCCCTTCTTCTCCCGGGAAGTTGTTTTTCGAAGACGTATAGCCACATGCGCAAAATCACGCTCTTCTTTTCCATTTTTCGCCGGATGATGATAGCTATGATCAAAGCGGTACGTATCCAATCTACACACTTACGGCGAATTCGGGCAACCTTCCGAGCAGGATACCTCTCTATGAAGAAGGTTGAATGAGTTTCTAAATACACGTCTAGATTCCAATTTATCACGCCTAGGCTGGGCATTCGCTTCTTCAGCTCTTCTCGCCCGCCCAGTACCCTACGACCGTCTCCGGTATAGCACCAGCTGATCAGTGTACCTCAAGGCTCACACATACACTTGCGGCATAAATACCCGTTCGGGTTAAGCGCAGGACTCCCAGAGTCATTTCCCCGATTTCTAGAAACGAAGAATGGAAGTAATAGGAAAGGGCTCAGAGTCCGAGGGCCAAGGGTTGGTCAAGGGTATGTATTCTGAATCTCTTCACTTCTTGCATAGTCTAGTGTGTGTGAGTGTGTGTACTACATGTGCCAGGCTAACGTTACTTTTACATTATACAACACCAAGGAAAGGGGCAGCATGGCATATAGTAGTACAGACATAAAAAAAGATATACATCTCAGGACCAGCTCTTCCGCGTAGAACGTCCGTGGATTGGGATTGCAAGTAGGACATAGCCGTTAAAACCCTTCTCCCGGCACCTTGTCTTTAAGTTCTCCGTTCTTCCCATGAACAGCGACCGCGGCTGCGCAGAATCGTTGTCATCATTACCGCTGGTGGTCAGGGGGAAGGATGGGCGTCTGTCCGCCGACAGCCCTCCACGCGTCTTGCTTCGCCTGCAGGCCCTTCAGTAGCTTAAACAGCACATGCCTGACCTCAGGCATGTACCTCTCCAACGTCCGTGGCGAGGGATCCTCCGCCAGGCACTGCTCCAGGACGGCACGGAGATCTTTGGGAATCGAATGGATGTCACTGAAATGCATAGGTATTAATTAGTTATGTGAAAGTGTGGAAAGAGAGAAGGGGACACGAGCGAGAACGAACGAACCTGAGGTCGATCTTGTGATAAGCAAAAGCATGAATGGTCGTATTGAACTGCGTCCCGATCTGCACGTACACGTCGCTGACGTGTGTTTCCGTAGCCTGACCTACACTCCACAGCCTTAGCGATTCTTGAAGCTGTTTAGTGGCGAGGAGGAGGCTGCGCACTGCGCCGGGAACGTCACCAGGCGAGCGCTGGAGGGTGTTGACATACATCGGCGGGGGAGGCATTGTATAGGTATGTGTTGTGTATGTTGCGATTTGAGTGCGGGGTGGTGGTATGGGCAATGGGGATATGGAGAGAAAAAGAACACAGAGTCTTATAAGTATTTATCCCAGGAATAGAAGCCAAAATGGTAGCCGCCAATCCTAGAACTCACCGGAGAAGGCAACTGGTGCGTGCTGTTGTTCATACCGGCACCTGAACCTCCACTGCCAGTTGAATATGATGATGTGGATGATGTGGACCCGTAGGCATATGACGGTTGAGCATACATGCGAGTTGAGATGGATTGCAGAGTAGATCAAAAAAAGTCACAAAGTAAGGTAGATAGGTCCCAGGCTGATAAAACAGGAGCAATAAAGCAATTGTGGTGGTGGTAATAAAGTAACCAGACAACCGACCGCGGAACGGAGCGAAGATACCGATTCTAGTCCAGATATGCAAGAAAACAGAGAGGATATTATAAGGAAAGTGTAAGTTTCATCGCCTCGTTATAGCAAAGTCGATCATCCTCCTTCCTTTCTTTCTCAAAAGAAAGACAGGTCCAAATGCTGTAGTATAGGGGAAAAAAGCGCTGAACCCCTCGGCAGCGACGACGGCATGTTACGTCAGCTTACCCGGGTGCACTGCCACACCGATCGGCGCTGTCGTCACTCCACCTGTAGACTCGCGTGTTATTATCCCCCTCTCCTGTGATTATTGCAGTGTCTGCCGTCTATTGTTCTTTTTATCATGATCTTTCACTGTCATGCTTCATGTTTTCTAAAAGATCTTATTCCTCAACAGCACTCATGCACGGACAGGTCTTTGCATGCACGACGGAAATCGCATGACAGGAATAGAACTTTCACCTCATGAATCACCACCATCTGCCATCTTCTTCGCGTGTCAGCACTCGAATGGAAGCCCAGAGATGATTACCGTGAAAACGTGTCCGCGAATTGAGATCCCGGATGTCCTGATTACTGACAAACACGACCTTCCTTGTCGGCGAAGACAAGGCTAGCATGCGAAGTCGAAATCCGCAGGCACATCGATAGTATCCTGAGGTACGCAATTTTACGCGACCCGGAATGCGACCTGTGCCTCGGAGCCTTGAAGACTTCATTAACGTCTAATGTACCCCTTAGGTCCGGATCTATATGATCTCCATCACTAAGAAGGGTCCAGGGGAGATCCCCGCGATTCAATAAACATTTTGTCGCCTTTTCGAGACACAGACATGTCATCAGGGTTTCAGACATGCCATCCTGGCATGTATCATCTCACTCCGCTTTGACCGAAGCTGCGACGTTCTTTGTGGCTCACATAGCAATGAGGCTCATCGCTCTTCGTGCCAGCGGCAGGTACAACTGATGATGTTTGTTGCAGGTTCCCTCCCATTCATCCCGGATCACATTTGGTATCAACGAAGCACACCCGAAGATGATAGACGTTCCACCTTTGAGTAATCAGAGGCTCTGCACCTGGATCATCTGATCAAACGGTAGGCTTCAAATTTATCATGATAGGTGTCGGAGAGTAGAAGAAGACAGGAAATTTCTGTGCCCTTCCAAGTCGCCTTGTTCCCCGTCATGAAACTGATTCTTTTCTTCTTCAATTTCGCACTGTCTAGAGCATCTCATCATCCCGTGTGTTTTGATATAGTGCGAGCACGTATGACAGGCAGGTAATATTTCTCTTTCCAGGAAAATGGTGGACTCCTGAAGAATATGTGTTAGGCTTTAATGCACCCGTCTTACAAGATGGCCA
>RZIO01000009.1:36224-52268 GCA_004338095.1 Gloeostereum incarnatum
AAACGAGAGAGAAAAAGAAGATAAGCCCATGCATGTGACCACATGGGATGGGATTGAGAAGCAAAGAGAGAGAGAGATAGAGAGACGGGAGAGAGATATACCTCTAATCCACGTCCCCAACCAATATTATTATTTTTTTGGGTGAAAACGGGTGATGATGGTTTGTGATCTTATCAGATTATACGTGGCAACGTCCTCTGGCCAGAAAACCAATTTCCCACGCACGTATGTTTGGGAGCGGGGTAAGAGCCCACACTCGAGAAATTGCTTCCGTGCGTGCCGCGGTGCACACGAACGAAGAAAAGAAGAGAAATTAGACTCACCACAAGCGTTGCAGATGTTGTTTCCAACGTCATCCCTCCTCCAAAGGGGCGTCGTGCTCGTCCCGCAGTTGGCACAGCTCAAAGCACCGACGGTCTTCTTGACACCAGGACCGCCCTCGCCATTTCCGCCGACAGAGAGGGAGAGCTCTTCCCTGGGGGTATCGGGGCTTGATAAAGCAGGATCAACGACCTGGGATGAGGGGGAAGGGGACTTGGACTTTTTCTTGTTGCCGGTGCCGGTGCCGGTAGAGTTGTTGTTGTAGGTTGGACAGCCGGAGCAAGCTGATGTTCCGCCAGTGCCATCGCATCGACCGTCACCGGGGCAGGTGCCCTTGTGATCGGATGATTGTGCTGGTGGCGGGGATTTCTTTCCCTGAGAAGTAGTGGTCGCTGGGGAAGCGCGGCCGAGGGAGGGTGGACGCGGCATGTGGCGAGCCTTTTGGTAAAGACCTGTATGATGAAGAATGTGAGTGAGAGAAAGAGAGAAGACTTATAGTAGAAAGAGAAGGAATGGGTGAGGCGCCTGAGAAGACAATGCAGGCAAGGACAGGAGCCGGACAGAAACCACGATGTGTTCGATAATCATCAGCATGGTGGTGATCGCACATCGAGGATTCAGCACATCGAACACGTTTCATCAACAAAACTCACCGCATTTGTTGCAGAGCGTGTTGCCCTCAGAGTCTCGCCTCCAGAGGGGAGTATCGAGAGTGCCGCAGTTGGAACAGACAGTAGGTCCATCGTCCTTGTCCTTGTTATTGGACTTTGAATGACCATTTTGAGTACCATTGTGGCTATGGCCATTCTGCTGCTGCTGGGGGTGAGATACTGGCTGGGATATGGTCTGGACAGCAAAGTGATGAAGCCTGCCACCAGCCATGAATGAAGAAGGAACAGGAGGCTCGAGGATTATCGGAGACATAGCGGGTAGATAATAGATGGATGGATGCACCGACAACAACAAGAATGAAAGAAAAAAAAAAAACAACTCAGGGACGTTTCAACCCAACAATTTTGTGAGATAGATAAACACGTCAGCCAATCACAAACCCGCCGTTTCTAGACTTAGATAACGGCAAGCGCCTAGTCCCCGTCTTTTCTTCCCACGATATTATGACTAATGGATCGGAATGGGGCTCTTTCTTCCCTGGCGAAGGTCTTGCAGGGAAACTTTTCTCGTTTCCAAGCTGCCGCGCTCAGCCAGAGAGTCGTTATCTACCTGTGTTATCATTCCCTACAGTACATGGCCCAACCTCTTACCTCCGCCGGTGATTGCGTAATCTGATAAGATCGCGGAACGAGCCTCTCTGAGTCTTCGACTCTTCTTGCGGCGTTCGCGCAACGGATCCTCTCAATATCGCAATCGATAATCTTCCCCCGTGTCCTCCCTTATTTATTCATTCATTCTCCCTCTCTCCTTCAAACTGGCTCGGAACCTTCCCAGTCCCGATTCGACGGTGCTGGGGTAATTTGAATAAGAGATTAAAGATAAGACAAGGAACTCGCTGAAACTGATCTTATCTCAGCTTATCTCTCTCCACTGTGACCACTTCCAAGGACAGGACAGCTGGACATGCGCAGTCTCACAACCCATACACATAGGGAGGACGTCCCTCATCACACTGTAACGGGGTGAGAGATATGTACACGTAAAAATGCCTACTCGCCGAGACCAGCGGGCCCGATCTTCGCTTCCCCGCGCGATGCTCGGTCACCGTCGACACAACAAAAGATCGTCCTAAAAAAGTAGACTGCATGTATGTGTATTTGGATCGTGGGCCGTGGCGCGTCTCGTGTCAGAAGACCTTCCCCAGTGTACCGCTAGTAGTACTGCAATGCTAGCTAATACCTACCGTTGTACCATAATGGAATAGATCATACACCACCATCTGATCTTTAAGCGTATGCTGGAAATAAAACAACAACAACAACATACATATATAGGAGACGATCCATGCATTCATTATTCTTTCGTTCGATCATTCTCGGAGTCGTGGAACACATAACCGTACCCGACGTGATGAATGATGCTACCAACGCCGGGAAGTTGGAACCCTACATCATCATGTGAGAAACTACAACCCACAACCTCCATTATCCGAGGACTACCACTATATCTTATCACTAGCTCCCGAGGGATGGATGGAAATAATCAGATATTTTTCCTCCATCGGACAGGCCGATCGCAACAACGTTACGTATGGATACGTGGAATGGTATCCTCCGAAGCGGCGGAAGAAGTCAACGAGGGTAACGACCGTAAAATTTTTCTACTTCCGCATCGCCGTGCGGTATGCAGAGGATAGCGAATAGGCCCCCATCTCCCCGGCCGTGGCCCAATATCATGTTCATGTTCTGATTCATGTCCATGTCAAACATCCAGAATCCAGGCCATGGCCCCGGCCCTCATTCTCTCTCCAGAAGCAAGGGACTTTATCACCAATTCTTCTCCAGGTTGCTACCGCAGCGTACGTGCGCTCACTCCGGCAGGGATAAATCTGGCCCCACAACGCCCAATGAAAAAATCCCCTCACGAACTCAATTGAAAGCAAGCAGACGCCCGTAACTGTTACTTTACCGTCCCACACAAGGAGGGAAGCGTGGTCTTTCTTCCCAGGATGAATGAGGCACGTCATAAGTTACTCCCGCCATCGTACCGTGACATTACGCAAGAGGAAAGAAGCATGCGCATAGCATAATTTTTATCTGGTCGTGTCTGTGTGTGTGGGGGGGGGGGGGGGGGGGGGACGTACACCATACATGTAAAGAAAAAAGGAGGATCGGAGGGGTGTTTAAGCGTCGGACGTGGTCTTGGTCCTCTTTTTCGCTACTGTGTTCTCCCTACACACACACACACACACACACGTCAGTCAACTGGAAAGAAAGAGCGGGTGAGACGTACCTGAATCCATTCTTGAACCTCCGAGAAACTTCCTTCAAGTACCTCATCCTGCCCGTTCCCGTGGTCTTTCTGCGCTTGGCCTTTTGGCCCCACTCATATGAGCGCAGTTTCGCGGAGGGGTAGCCGCATTGAGCGCATGCTAAATGGAAAAAAAAATGCATCAGAACAGCAAAAGGGGGGAGGGGGGAAGTGTAAATACTGACTCTTGTGCTGCCTGTGGAAGGCGCGTGTCCCGCAACGCCTGCAGAGAGTGTGCGACTTGGTGTGTCGCTTACCAAAGGACGACGTTCCTTTTGTCTATAACAACACAGACACCAACAATCAGCATCCAAGCCATGATTGAGAACGTTCCAGGAGACAAAGGAGGGGTCCCAATCCCAATCCCAATCCATTTTTTTCACCACGCCCGCCAAATCGTCATCCAAACCACATCCATCCAAATCCACCCTCCAAACATCCTATCCTTCCGCCCAGTGTCTTTCCATAGTCTCCTGGAACAGCATGAAGGCACTTACCATGGTGTCTTGAGGCTGTCGAGGACGGTCTTGAGGATGTTTTGGACTCGGAGCGGGTGTGCGAGCAGGGTGGGAATCTCAAAATGGGATTGTGGGAAAGTTTGTGGTTCGGCAGGTGTTCGGCAGGGATTTTGGTGCGGGCCGGATCCGATCCACAGGCCGTCTTCAATTCCAGGAGACCGTCGAACATGGCTGAGATATTGTAGACTGGACCAGAATTCGATCGTAGGAACTCGGCCAACAGCGTGGCGCCTTCATCAGTGAACGACTACTTCCAAATGCAAAGAATAAGTTATGAATACATATCCCGTATTTATATACGGTCGTCCGTCCTCTGTCATATCACATATTTCTCCTCGTCAGATAAACCACACAACACAAAGTCTCCCCTCTCCAAAAAAATGATCCAATCCAACGCACACATCTGACTCCTCTTGTCGAGATCCTTCGACCACACCGGGTTCCTCGGACGAAACGCGTCTCTGCAATCTCTCGCGACTTCGACGACATACTCACCCAAATGCTCCTCCGACGCAATAACGCTCTTCTTCTTCTCAGGCTCCCTTACCCCGCACGCCCACTGCCACACCCTCTTGCAATTTTCCACATAATACCGCTCCGCACTAGATTCATCCGAATCCGAAATAACCCTCCGCTGATACTCGTCTTCGAGGATCTGCAATTTATAGTTGAAATGGAACTCTTTGGTGTACTCCTCCGGTACTCTTGTTTGCTTCCACATTTTTACCATCTCTCGGATGGGGTGCGCAATAGCCTTGGGCATGAATTTCCGCGTGAGCGTTAGGTCGAAGGTCGAGTATCCGATGAACAAGGGGTGCACGTTCGATGTGAAATGGGGGAGATCGCGGAAGAGAGGCGCGTCGAAGCGCGTCGTCCCTTCGCCTGGAACGTGCACGAACAAGGGCTCGCCTAGACCCAGTGGCATCAAGGTGTATTCGTATTGGACGTTCTCAGGGAACATCTGTACATGTTGCAGTTTCAATTAACGCGACTCCGCGGACATAGGACATCATTAGTACTCACGTCTGTGAAGGGGACTCTACCCAGAACGGAGGCACGGATGTTGTACTCTTGGAAAGTGAGCATATCTCGAAGAGTCTGTTCTGTGGGTACGAGTACGCAAAGCCCTTCATGAATGAGGTTGAGGATATCGGCTCCCACTTGGAAACACATTCAGATCAAACAGTGCCACCGCCGCCCGAATTCGTGAAGGGGGGACATACCGTTGATCTCGTTCGCCGGGCCATCGAGGTTTAAACCGTTGTAGGGAAGACCCCAAAAGAACTCCAACTTATGAAGCTACAAGGTCGTTCGACTTAATCAGTAGAACGAGGGGCGTGTAATAGAACGTACGACCGGATGCCCCTCCTCTTTCAGATCCGGCTTGAAGAATTTAAAACGTCATGGGACGAGGTCGTGATTTCGAGTTTGCCCGACGATGCGTGCTCAGCCATTCTAGAGGTACAGAATCTTCCATGATCGATTAAGTAGAATGACAAATTCAGGTGTGTCACAGTAGTAGAGTGGCAGCAGACTGAGAGTTCGAGATCAGAACAAAGGAGCAATGCCACAATTATAGTGGACTACATATTTTCCTTGCGGCCACACGCTCTCTTTCACTCAGAGCGGTAATTGTCACATTCAAATGGACAAAGCGAAGGGTTTTCTATTACAAAATCGGGCTTATATTCGCACAGGAAAGCGCTATCTATGTGTTCCTTCGGACGTCGTAGACGTTCGATTCTCTCCATCTTGTGAAGGTCTCATTCATAAAAGGAATGGCCCGCTTTTTCCTTGAAGGCGCGATAATCCTTTGGCATCAGCCTCGTCATCTCTACTCGGTTATTCAGGGCCAAACGAAGGCGCAAGATGTCCATAGGCTGCAGGATATCGTATGACAGCACCGTTTTGGGGATTTCAACTATCTTATCCTAAGCAAAATTGAGTCAAAAGGGACGAGCGGAAGAAAGCAGAAATATTACATACCTCCCGCTCCGAGCCTGCCCCCCACGCAACAACCACGGTGACGGTGCTGCGATCACAGAGCAGGCCAATGATATGCCTGTTGGGCAGCGCTAACACCTTCTGCAACGCAAGGGCGGATTTCATTGCAATTGCGAGATGATTCAGGTGATATCCATGAGCGTCTGTCAGTTTAGATTTAACATGTTCCACCACGATGAGAGGAACAACGACCAGGTGGAATTGGGCAAAATAATTTCTCGAATCGGCATCGACACATAATTCAGACTCGACCGCATCGATGCGATCACTTTTGTATTCTTCGAAGGCTTTGGAAGAGAATAAGGGTGCTAGAGGCGTGGAGAAGACGGCGTCGACAACGATCGTCTTGGGGGCTTCATCGGGCGTGTCTCCACCGATACTTCTATGGGTGGCCCACATCTGATTGTAACTGTATACAGAACATTGTCAGAGAGTGTGACCTGGATTGGAATAGACTGGCAATTACAAGATGTTTATCTTCGGGTGATCTCCAGGTTTGAATGCGGTATCGAACCAACTAGTATGGAGAATGAAGGAATCATAGAGGGAGGCCCACAACGACATGGGAAGTCGGTTCATTGTTGATCTCCCTCGCTGTCGAACATGCGCTTACCGCACGAGATAGATGGGCAAGGAAAATCGTCCAGTCGTCACCGGTCATCTTCTCAAAAGTAACATTTGGGTATTTTGTCCTTGGAGCTGTTGACAAAAAATCCTGTAGAATCACTAGCTCGCTGGAAGTCAGTGTATCTGAGCAGTTCTTCGGATTTCCCTACTTGTTGTGTAAATTTGGAACTACTTGGAGGAGTATGAAGACGTACGGATAAATCTGAAGGTAGGCAGCATTTCGTGAAGACAGCAAGGTGCAGGTTTACTCGTTCTTGTAATGCTTTGCCTGTGAAGGAAACGAGGAAAATTTGCCTAGAATGAAACCATTTTTCCACAGTTACTTTTCTGGAGTCATAGACGAAGCTGTAGAATCATATTAGAGGCAGCGCATTTGTATTAATAGTAGTGCTCACGTTCTAGCGGGATCTTCTGTAAGCCACGGGTCCAAATCGTGCAGTCGGAGATCACATTGAGGATGATCATGTTCTGGACAGAACGGAGGGATAACCGCATCGGCTTTCTAAGGACCTTCCTTTGTTAGCCTCTCCGGAATGTTGGAGAGAAGCAATCGGAGATGTAGCACACTGACCGGGGTCGCAAGTTCGAACGGGGAGGAATCGAGACGAACAATTTGTGTCGTCTAATGGCAGAGTAGTGTGACTATATATTAGTCTTAGATAGGTATCGACTTCACCTTCGTTTTCAAATCGTAATATCCCACGATAAAGTTAGTCGAAGTGTGATCAAATAGCATGCCAAACAACGGCGTCGAGATTGAGTACAAGGCATAGATCTTGAGGATGGATACCATTGCAACCAAAAGATGTTGGTGATCATAATCTGCATCTGTAAAGTCCGAATTCGATTTGACGTAGTTGGCCAGGAAGAATGGAACATGAAAGGTGGTTGGAAAGGCATCACAGTGACAGACATTCTGATGATACTCCGGGTGGACAAGCTTTGGGTGAGAGTTCTGTAGGTGAATATCGTGGACCTCAATGGGAAAAGACAACACGATATCAGGTACGGAGCCAATTGATTCTTCATTTTCCTGAGACTGCCATGATCCAGACAAGGCATAACTCCACCGAGGGCGAATTCTGGGCACAGGAGGGAGTCAGTATTATAGTCGTAGTAAAGGACAAAAGCCTCACCGTAGTCTTACTCCACGATCGCGCAGCGTGTCGTGCCAAAGAGAGAGAAAGAAAGAATTGTACAAAGATGTCCAGGTCAATTCTGCGAGCGGCTGTGCAGTCGGAAAAGATTTCTCCGCTTGAACCGCTAGGTCGATTGCTCGTTGAAAGTGAACATAGACGTTTGGATCAGCCTTTTCATTAACTTCGAGAATACCTGTCGCAGTCATGTCTCGGCACCGTTCTTGATGCAATTGCAACGAAAACCGTTCGTGCTTGGATAGCAATATGTAGCGCTTTGTCAGCTCCTTAGGCTGATGATTTCCACAAGTAAGCACGGGGAAACTCAGAAGAGAGTAGAATAAAATCGGCTGACCATTTCATTGCCTTCTGAAATTGCCGCAGGAAGCGAGAATTTGGCATACTTTTCCCACATAGTAGAGATGATAGCGTTCGTGGTTTGAGAGGGTGAGTGAGTCACAGTTATTTCTTCCTTGAACAACAGGCATCTAATATCTGCGGGGATATCCTCCTGTAGGTATAAATCCCTGCGAGCGAATACAGTGAGTTCAATTTGAAGTAAGATTTCACCAAACTTTCAAACTTCGACGTACTTTCGAAGGTCATCATCAACGGAGTACGGGTAAATCTTGAACCCAATGGGATCAGAATCAGATGAGTCAGAAGAGTAAGAGGACATCGACTCAGACGCTTCTGGAATCAAGTAGGTAATAGTAAGATAGTTGAGGTAACGACCTCTCGAATCCCTCAAAGATGTCTTGGCCTTAGAATGTCATTTAACAGCCCGGATAAGGTGCATAGCATGTGTCATCCCGCACTTGTTTGTCCATATTTTGTATCGAAGCGTTTGTCGGAGTCCGCCGCTTCCAAGTCCTTCATCGTCTTCGCGCCTGCCCACCGCCAGCGTGTTTGGGTGATCCGGCCTCCAGCGTTCGGTAGCTCCCCCCAGTAATGGGCTTTGACTTTTGGCTTCCCTCGATCTCGAGTCCCTGAGTCTGACGCTGACGGTCTCTTCTCATTCAGCATCCCTGAGCCATCTCAACGTTGAACCCAAGTTGAACCTTCGGCAAGATCTCAAGGAACAGCTCACCTAGATCTATCCAAAAACTTTAAGAGCCATTGGTCCTTGTTCTTGAAATCTCATTTGTCAATATGTTCCCAATTTCTCGACTTCTCTCTCTTGTATAGTGCTTCAGTAGACGAATTCTTCAGGTTCTGCCCTCTCCGGCTACAGAAGGACCACACCAAGTCATCTGGAGCATGTCCGTCAGTACTCCGACCAGCATCTTAGCGAAGGTTTCCCCTTGAAGTCACGGTAGCAGCACACGTCAGCCTACCTCCCATTCGTGAAGACCCAGACCAAGGGATCTCCTAGCCATCTTAAACGACTGTGTGCTGAAACTGAGACGTGGATCAAGGTGGTCTATCACGAGTTTGCAGCCTACGTCGCTTCCGTTGTTGCTGGATCTGAGCTTGGCGTGATGGAGGAATGAGGCCCTGCGTGCCTCCGGTGGGATACCTCGTCCAGCGTCTCTGGCTACCCAAGGCCAATGGTGATGGGTTCCTGCATGTGACAGGAGATGACTTTGGGACGGAAGACGTTCATCAAACCTTCCGTGATGTGGTTGTCTGGGAGTTCAAAGATACTCTTGTGGGGGGGATATGGAGCATATGGAAGCTATCCTGTCTCCCACGTAGGGAAGAGTTTCCTTGGGACGGACGTAAGCATGGGGATATAAAGCACAATCCTCGGGAAGGAGAGAGCAAAGCGCGAAGATGAATTTGGATACCGACGAACCACAGGCCGATCTACCTGATACTCAGGTCTTCAAGGTCAAAAGTTCTTGACCGCTATCGGAGAGTGCTGTGAGAGAGGCGTCGCGTATGCTGCAGCAGGTGCGTGTCATGGTCTTGCTTTTTTGGGCCTTGACGATAACTTGCTCTTCACGACCGTAGGTCTGAGCCGTTATATTCACGATAATCGGACTCTGTCCCTACGTAGACTATGCACCTTATCTTTTGGCCCTCTTCAGCCGTCTCGGTGCAAACATGGCTATGACAGGCTACAGTACGGACATAATGACATCCATCAGCAGAACTTCATGACTGCGACGGGCCTGCCATTGCCATTTTACAAGGCGGACACTCCTCATGACGCTGGTTTTCTCAGGCACAGACCTCGTGTAGGTCCTTCTTAACGACCACTGTGCCGTCCTATACTTTCTAATGCAGTGCAAGGCCGGCAACTACAACGTTCCCATCGGGACCTACCCGATGGCTGCAACTGACGCGGAAGGGCAGGACAGGACACCCGGACTATTCCAATTCCTTGCGCCTTCTGCCTGGATCAGAACGGCTTTGATGGCTGCAAACACGTACCCATACCAGAGAAAGCAGGCGACATGTACAGTAAGGGCAGAGGTGGAAAGGTTCTGGGTGGTATCCGTTGACAAAATCAATGAGTCTGTCTGAAGGGAACGCAACTGGACATGATACACTTGCAGTGGCAAGGAGTCGTTCGAGCTCAAGGTCAAATGTATTACAGGCACGTGCTATAGCTACTATACTATCATGCTTCGCAACTCCAATCCTCAAGGCCTTCGAGGAGAGGTCCGCCTAGATTTTCTCATTGCGAGTGCAGATCCCCCGGTCTCGATGGGATGGGGTGAAGAGGTTCTCTCAGTCTCTCTCTGTCGTACGTCGCGACGTTTTGGAGGACGCGGGCCATGGTCCTCTGCAATTTTTCGCTTTCCGAGAACGCTTGATACAACACCCTCAATGACTTCGTCCGAAGATATGCTGCTCAGAATCTCCTTGAGTAATGTCACTTTGAGCGTTGCTACCGGAGACGAGTGAGGGTTCTCTTCAAAGGATGTCAAGTCAGGACCGGTGGGGAAAGAGGCGATGACGCGAAGGATTGGAGAGGCTTTTATAGTGAGTGGGTTAGGCAAGTTTGAGAACGCGTGGACAAGGTCATCCACCACCGACTTGGATCCTCTCTCCGATAACGGGAGCTGGTATACCCTTCAGCAATGTTATCACAAACAGACGAGTTGAAGATAAATACCTGGTCAGTGCAAAGTGAATGGGGAAGAAGAGCTTCGATGTCTTTTCTTAACTGTTCGTTCGACGGGGGTTTATCACTACCAGTGCCAGTCGCCCGAAGCAGAACCCATGTCAGTTTTCCATTTGAAAGTTTAAGGGAGAAAATAATGTCTGCGCTACACCCATGCGGACAGAGACAGAATGCTGCGCGGTGCTTATGATTAAGCCACGAGACGACATCGGACATATTCCGTGCACTGAACGCCAACGGGGGAGCATCTGGCGCCAAGTCCGAGGGTTGGAGTGCATCGTAAGACCCATCAGCACCGAAAACGACTATCTGAGCGCTTCGTTTCCACCATCTCTGACTCATTACATCCTTCCTTGAGGACTGGAATACGGTACAGACTCGCCGCCTCGTCTGCGTGAACACCCGGCCAAGGTACAAGGTCAAAAATGCACCAGGTTGATAAGGCGGTTCTACAGGGTGCTGAAAGACGTCAAGGAACGATTCAAAGCTGAAAAGACGGTCAAGATGGAGCTTGTCAGAATCTGTCCTCCTCGGGGATCCAGTGCCGTTTTCACACCACAATACCGCCGAGACAATCATGAAGGTGTCATCCATGGCGACCTGGGTCATAGTGGCGTCTGTGAACCGCCCCATTCCGATTCGAACCATCTCGCTTCTTGTATGGTCATAAGGCTCCACCGGGTGACACGACGCCACGAGGTAATGAGCGAGAACTTCGCGCACTGTCATCTGAATCAGCATATCTTGATCAAGATGAATCAATATAGGCTGAACTATATCGAGTTTCGAAGGTCCTCACCTTTACGACAGAGATCGAATAAGGGCGGAAATGCGTGAAAGTCTGTAGTACCCATGAGGGGATATGAGCTGCTGATAACTTCAGCCGGGAGATGCTTTCCAGCAATTTCTGACTGTGTTAGGGCGTTGATGAGGTCGTGAAGGTTTCTGCGAGGCGTATCGAAGACATTCCGCAGGAGAGTCGAGACGATGGAAGCAGTAAAGCGGTGACTGTAGATTAGACCAGCGTTGGAAGATTAAACGAAGGAGAAAGGTGTGGGCTGACCGATGACGGCACCACCTCCACAGCTCATGTATAAGCTGTTCTCTCGATTCCAAGGAAGCAGGGATGAATCTTTCGAGATATTTCCGCTGGGAAGCTTCGTTCTCAAAAGCACCTGTATCTGAAGACCACCGGAAACCTGACCATTCACTGTCAGAGAAATAGATCTTGGGTATGTCTGTTCCTGCGACAATCAGGTATACCCCCTGGTCATCCAACATATCCTTCCAAGTCCGGACGATTTCTTTAAGGAAAGGATGCTCTCCGCCCGCATCTCTGAATGCTTGAGAGTATTCACGAGCTGGAACATTAGCCTCGTCCAGCACGAGAAACAGCGGTTGATCAGGGCACAGGCCCTGGATATCTGTGATGCATCGGCGAATTAGATCGGATACGCCATCGTCGGGGGCCTGTGATAAATGAAAGAAGTCAATTTCAAAGAAAATATCTCTAGATCCCATTACGCTAGAATGCAGTTGAATTCTGAGCCATTGCTTTTTGTGTTTGTCAGTAATCGTCTCTTCCAGCTCGCCTAATGTCTGTAAAAAGAGCCTTAACACCAGCAGATGAGCGAGGAGGGCGGTATTGAGATGTCGTTGTACGGTGCGTATATTACTCGCTCTCCACGCTTTGAATGCCAATGAAGAAGGCTCGGGAAGTTGAGACACGAACCCGGGATCTCTCGGAATTGCTTCGTGAAGAGCGTGGTCTAAATTGCTCGATCCTAGCCGACTGGAGTCCCGAGAGCATGGGAGATAAATCCCCCAGTTCTGGCAAAGGCCCTCGTACAAAAGCCTCGTTTTCCCTGTGCCCGACGAGTTCATGAGAAACCTGTCGAACAACCCATGAGATCGTCGTCCCAGAAACCAATTGCCATAACACATACGCATGAGACTTGGGTTGGAAGAGGCTACGAACGCGAGCATTTAGGACATCATCTTCCTTGAACTCGCCGAGATTATAGATCTCTAGCTGGGGAATGTTGGTAATCGAGAGGGTTTTCAAAGCAAGAACGTGGTCCATAACCTCTGACCCACGCTTATGTGGGCGGGATGGCTCCCACAGTGGAATTGAAGAATCTGCTTTGATAAAAGCTGTAACCTTGGGTCGAAAAGATTCCACGAGTTTCGTCGCACGGGCTAAACTTCCCAGGTCGCGAGGCTTTTCTGAGACCGCAACACGAACATTGGCTATCAGTGAATATGTCAGTGTCTCGTCCCCATCGCATAATAGTCCCGCACTTACAGAGGAAGGTCGGCCAGAATTGACTTAGGTCTTGATCAGGATAGATATCTTTCACTTGGAGGTAGTATGTGATATGACGAAATAGAAAGGTAGCAAACGCTTCGGCGGAAGGGAATGTTGTACTGTTATAGACACTATCTTTTAGCGAGTCTGGACAGTTTAAGCTTAGAAACCGAGCAACTTCATCGATCGTCTCCAGGCGATGAGTATGTTCTGTCATGGACGTATTGGTTATGATAGTAAGTTATGTTGATCACAAGGTTACTGACGCCCCGCAGTGGGGCCCGCGGATATTGCCAATATCACGGGAAAGAACGACAGGGAGGAGTTCGGCGTGAAATCACGACGCTGAAGATCTGTGACTCACACCAAAGAGCTTCAACATTTTCTGCTGACGTTCAAATTCAAGCTCTCACCCGGTCTGAACACTACTGTGACTATACGTATAGTCCTCTCACGGTCAAACGGCAAGGCGTCCTGACTTCATGGATAAACACGAACGCAACGACTCGGACTCAGAATCGTTGAATGACGTGTCTCTGGCTATCGAAAACCTTAGAAAGTGGAATCCCCCTACCATACAACCTGATGTTGATCCGTTCTCCCGCCCTTGCTTTGACACCCAACGTGACGTTCTATGACAGACACTTGTCCCAGTGCCTTAATCTAAAGACTGGTTAGCGCCCCGAAATTGCTTCGTTTTCTTGGACACGTCGTCAATAACCTCGCGCAAGAATATGCGGAAACTGATGTCGTGTTGCCTCCTTTTGGAGACAACGACAGATTCGTTCAGGCCTCAGAATTTGAGGAAGTCACAAAAGAAGTAGTTGACGCTGCATCAGTGGCGGAGTATTATGGTGCTACAACAGCCAGCTGTTGCGGAGCGACTGCTTCCACACTTCTCTATCCTCAAATGAACGCATGGCTTCCTTTTCTTCTATGGGGAAAAAGAGGCCAAGACGACGAAGACGACACTGTCCTCGATACTTACACTCTCAGAGTGAGCTCTCGCAAGGGACGTGCTGTACCAATGGATCCAGCGATTTGGGAGTCCCTGAATGAGCAGGAGAGACAACTATTACAAGGCATCTCTACGCGCTTCCCCTTTCTCGCGACCTGGGTAATGTTGCCTCCCTCCAAAGTCGCTGCGGATCTAATCACGGACTTGGGAAAAGACTGCGTGCCTTCACGAAGGTTTGCGAGTGAGGTATGTCCGGTTCAAGGATATCCTTTTTCTCCGCAAGACTCTATCGACATTCTCGATTCAGAGGTTCCTCTCTCCTGGCTCCCCGATGCTGTTGAAGAAGATTCACATCCGTCCAGCTCGCCACCTCACCAAAGACGGAGCTTGCGGCTAAAGCCAAAGTCTCCTACCAAGGCAAAGGAAGTGTACCCCTCGTCCTCTCAGGAGAGTCTGACCGTTCCGGGACGGCGTCGGTACGACGAAAAACTCCGTCTGGGCACTGAAAGTGAGGCGATCCTGCAGCATGTAAGGTTATTTCTGCATATTCAGTGGACAATTCATCTGATAAACGTGCCGCGTTTACTGCAGGCTTGGCGAAAATCTGTTGAGAATGATACTACATTCATCATCTTCCAAGTAGAGTCTACTTGGCGCCACCGATCGACGTTTCACAATGCCGTGCACCTGCGTACGGCGATATACCATCTGAACTTGTACTTGGCTATCTTCCGGGACGCGGTGGACAGGTATTGTCGTGTCTCCGAAGTGTCTGATGCTGCCACCGGCAGGAAAAGGAAGAGAACCTCGGCTGACCAGAGTCTGAGGCGTAGCAAGAGAAGGAAGAATATCCCCAGCCCTCCAACACCTATTCAAAATATGGTTTCCAGCGACGTGAGGAACTCATGCTGTTCTTCAATCATCACATTTACTAACAATTCCATAGGACGTCCTGCTGGAAACCAGCATGAGGGAGATTTCGTTTGTTACCCTCTGTTATGGCTCCTTCAACTCAGAAGCGCCAGCCGCTTTCATTCGGGCCTGCCCTGCGGTGATCACTGGGCGTCTAACGCTTACTTTCTCTGCATCTGCCGATGAGCGACAGCGAAAGTCCTCGCCTCACCAGTACATCACCATCGTTTGTGACATCACACATAGGCAACGGTGCAGTGGGCATTGTCCATGGCGCTCAGATCGAGGTGCAAACCATCAAAGGGAAGACCTTTTCGTATAAGGCAGTCGTGAAACTGGCCTTTTCTGACGTGCAGAAAGAGAAGTTGAGGCACGAGTACTCCATCTATCAGCGCCTTGCCAGTTCGAGTGTACGCGGTATATCTCGCGTCTTTGGTCTATTTCAAGACATGTCCGATGGAGGTCCACTTGCCCTAGTCTTAAGCCATCAAGGACTCAATTTCTGGCTCTGCCGACGAAAGGAGACCAAACTGACCGAGACACCTGGGGTCCAAACATCAGACGAAGAAGGGTAAGAGTAAGATGATCTACAGCGCGCTGTCGCTGATAGATACCTACAGCTCGGTGTTGCTTTGCACATTAAAGGACATACATCGCGCCGGGGTGGCACATAATGACATCCGTCCTGAGAACCTCCTTATCAGCGACGACGAGGGGCCTGCTATCATTGATTTCGACAGGTCTACGTTGGATCCATCACGTGGCGCCAAGCAGCGGGAACGTGAACAACTCTCCCTTCTGTTAGAGGGCGACTACACAGATTGTATGCCATGTTACCTGGGGGAGACCCCTCCCGACGCGGTTTTCTCGGACACCGACCCCGAATAGCTAAGCTCTTTGATGACTACTATGCCGTTCCACGCTCTCCGATGCATCGTAAGGGCAGCGCCTGCATACTGTGCTTCTTCGCCAACTACAACTTTCCTACCGGGACCTACCCGATGGCCGAAACTGACACGGAAGGACAGGTGCTTAGCTGACTACGTTCCAATTAGATTCCTCTCCTCCTCCTTACAAATTGCTGTCGAGTTATGATATCTCAGTATGACTATTATTCCAGTCTGCACCGTGTAGTTGGTTCAAGGTTAGTTGAGAATTGGTTAAGAGACCTCGCCATCATGAAACGATATCAATCATACAAGTACAGCGATTCGAGATGTCTCAATATGTTTGCGTAAATACTCAGTATCCTTTAGCATGCT
>RZIO01000009.1:53373-73151 GCA_004338095.1 Gloeostereum incarnatum
CGCGGTTCACTGCGTGAACCATTCATCAGGATATGGGTAGATCGTGACCTCGTTTCGTTCATGTAGAAGAATCCAATCTTGCGCACAGAGTTGTTTGCGTGTGTTCTTGTCCCCCCAAGCAGGATTTCGGGGCTTCAAGGTGTCCTCGAGGGACCTTGGTTGCTCGCGGTCAGGATAGTCCTCGAGTGTATCGTCGACTACGGGATCGTAAGTCGGCAGAGTCCCCTTCCATGCACGGATCTTGTGTTCCACAATGAAATTGTCGGATACCGGGGAGCTATGTCGTGATGAAGATGAACGGCAAAGGTCGGGCACGTCATTCGATGAAGGGACAGAATGGCGCTGATGATGTTCATTGAGTGATGCCACCGAAGCGAATGTAAGTCTGGGAGCAGGCGGGTTCGCCGGTCCAGGGTGACTGAATTCGCGGGGGACAGTGCAATATTTCCTTCGCGAAATGTGACCAACGACGTCCACGATCGAGAATGGGATGCCAGCGTAGTTTGGCATCACTCCGGCGTTGGCAATGACAGGTGTGCTATGGTATACAGCAAAGAACGGATGCAGCTCGGAGCGAAAGTGCGGTAAGGACGTGTATGGGGCGTCGTAACGCTCGCATCGGCTGATCTCCGGTCGTTGAATGAATAGTGGCTCGGATGTTTCAATTGGGTACAGTTTGTACTCATACTCCATCACCGGAAATTCCTGCGCAGGATTCTCCATCAACGAATAGAGAGCTCAAAAGGGATGGTACATACTTCGAGGAATATCTTCCTACAATCGAGGGGCTGTTTGTGATTGTAAACGTGAAAATCGCGTATTCTGAGCAATATTTCTTCAGTAGGCAAGAGGGCACATCGTTTCTGTTTAAGAAGACGCGCAACACCCGGCGCCACTACATAACCATGTTTACAATTAACAAGATAGGACACAGACAGGATACAACAAAGTACTCGCCATCGACAGTATTCAAAAATGATTTGAAGTCGAGACTCCCCTTGGGAAGACCCCAGAAAAACTCCATGTTCACTTGCTGTGAGACTACATATCAGGAGAGGAAAATCAACGAGAAGCGCAACGCGTACAGTGACAACATTAGTAGGACACAAGTAGAAAGGTTTCGCCTGCGATCCATCGACAACATCAAGGTCTGTCAAGAGACAGTCGAGTGGCATTAAAGGGGCCATATCAGCAAGCTCTGAAGCGTGAAAGATGGTGGGAAGGTGGAACAATGGGCGTCACAGTCGGAGTCACAGGAGTTGAAGATGCACGTAAGTCACGTGCACAACAAGGAGGCCGCCATGGCCGAGATGCCGGAACTTACAACTGTCAACTGACCCACTGACCCTTTCGCTTTGTGTGCTTTGCAGAAACTGCAGGCGAATTGTATTTGGAATTGGAAGTACTTTGCAGTTGTAAACCCATTGCTTGGATAGTGCCAATGCGCTTTGTAGATGTATTTAATGCTGAACACAGCTACGAGAGTGGCCTCAGCTTTGTCGACTTTGCTCGTCCTAGCTTTCAGATACTATGTCCTCCGAGCGTCCAACGCGTCCTCTCCCTCTTCACTACCCATATTCTATTCAGCTATCTCACGAAGATCCTCTTTCTCCTACGTTCTTGATCGATGTCGTCTCGTCCCAGAGGGGTTCCGTTACTACACGCCCCAATCCGGACGACTACGAATGGTTTCTGGTCACAGATGGCGAAGAAGATGTAGATGCTACCCCTCTTCGCAACATTCTTCCCGGAGAAGCAATTGATAAGAAACGCAGACTCATTGTGTTTCTTCGAGATCCTCTCCGCGGCAGATGCATGATCACGTTTGCTTCCAACGCAGACAAAAGACTGCAGACTTGCCATTGTGTTTCACGCAGCACCATAAGGCATGAAGAAAAGGTAAGTCCTGTGATTGGAATGTTTAAACTACAGCTGAATGTGAATATCCCTCAGATTCGCGCCATCGAATTTCACTTTGGGCTTCCACGAGGCAAATTCAACATCGACTCAGAGTCCAATATCGTGATATGTACGAATTAATGTCATATCGATATACCGCAAATCGTTAATGCTTCTCTTTAATTTTAGTGACATCAGATTGGCATCTCAGCTTTGATGCCGGCCTCTGGGCACTCTGCCCGGGTGACCAGGAACTTGAGGCTCTCAAATGGCTGATAGAACAACACGAATCTGGGAACAGAGTATCTGTATATGATGTGAGCAGGTCCTCTTTAACTGGTTGCAACTTAATTGACATTCTTCTCATTGATCACCGGAACAGATCTTCCCGAAAGCAAGCGCTTGGACCTACCGATTCATTTCTTTGGGGCTGCACAAGAAGTCAAGTATCCACCGCCACGTTCTCGAGCAAGATGGGGATGACTTAGTTAGCACAGGATCTTATGATCGATTCCGCCATCCATTCACGGACCCCAAACTCGACTCCCTCGTTAGTGGTGCCACTCCTCCTTTCGTCCTCTACAACCTCCTCCAGAAGATCAACAATTTATCTGTGGAGGTTTTTGACGACATGTCACTTTCTTTACGTGCCTTGCTTGACAAGGTGCAGAACTTGGGAGATGAATGGCTTAAGCCCGCCCCTGACTGGTTTGTTGAAGGTCGTCCGCCGCCTGACGCAGACAATGATGGGAAGAACGAGCTAACAGGGAATCCCGAACCTCTCACCTACTCCACACCTGACCGGCGGAAACGTCTAGCACGATCAAGCAAGAAGATCGTTAACTACGAGGAGTCTCCTATCTCCTTGTCACCCCCGATCCACCGGCAAATGCAGAATAGAAGGGTCCAAACACAGTTGCATAATTCGACGGGGCATTCTCAGGATCCTACTTCACCTATCTTACCGGCTGCGTCCAAGGGCAAGGGAAAAGCTGTCTCTGTCTCTGTCTCAACTGTTCAAACTGTATCGAATCGTCTCCCTCATACCTCCTCTTCCTACCAAAGACGAGTGCATTTCTCAGCGGAGCCTACTTTGTCAGATGATATACTAGCTGTGGACGTCTTCTCCAAGGCAACTACTCCCCCGATGTCTGTCACATCTGGAGGAACATTTCTCAGTCGTCTTCGAAACTATAATCGCCTGGGCGCTGGTCGATCCGGCTTGAGATCACCAGTGGCGGGAACCTCTGCCTCTCTCGAAGACGACAACGGTGGCGACGAGGGGGGGACAACTGAACTTCATGATTCGATACTGCTTTCTCCTTCTTTCCGTCTCGGCAAAAAGCGTAAACTTGACGTGGATCACTACGGTGATAGTATTGCTTGAGCTTGAGAATAGCCAGGCATTAACGATACATAGTCGATGTATTTAACAGTGTGGCCGCTTTGAAAATAGTCATTATATTTACAGCGCCCTTATATCTTCCCTTTGATCGTAACCGTATAGTAAATGGGTATTTCAGAACATAACTTGAAGAAACGCCACGCACGCCACATGTGACATTTGCAACTTCGACCACCAATGTTTTGCCCCTCCGGTCCATCTGAATTCAGCGAACGAAATAAGAAGGCGATGCGATTCAATGCTATTGGAGCTACTATTCAAAGACCTGCAGGTCCTACCTGAATCGCCAAACACAATAACGTCGTCACGGCCCAGGCGTTTGTAACTTTGGCATTGCTATTATGCGTCCAAGATGAGGGCTGCCAGAAAAGCAAATCACGTTGCGGATTGTTATTCTGTGTCCTACGCTCTATGCCCTCCTTCGCGCGGAACCACGAGGGGTCGTCCTCTAGCTTGAGAACTTTTCTCAAGAAACCTTCGTCTACATACCAAAGACGACAAAGCTCGTCTAGCTGCGGAAGAGTTCTTCAACTACTGTCCTCCTCAGCTCGAACTGGACCCTGGTTACACTGCACCATCCAGCACTAGATCACCTCACTACTTCGACAAACACCTGGACGACAACCTTATTCTGAAGAATGTCAGATTCCTACCTTCTATGCTAGAAGACCTCTCTGCTATCGCAGGAAGTGCTCTCGCGGAATGTACTGGAAGTCTTCCGGCAATACCTAAGAAGCTCGACATCTTCCCTACAAAGAAGAGGCTGAACACGCTTAGTCAATTCGGTCCCATCAAGAACAAAGACGGCGTCAATTCTTTCTACGCCAGTTTCGCACCTTACGCTGTCGCGGTTGCCTCTACGCTTGAGTTCTGCTCAACCGAATGGCAACCACGAAGGTACGGCCGACGGATCCTTCATACTGTCAAGGTAGAAGAGTTTCCGGCAGGAATGGAGGATGTTCGCGAGACGTTTCGAGATATTGCGGTTTTGGAGTTCAAATTTTTGAAGGCGGGAGATAAGGATCATATGATGGCTGTCCGATCTCTTGCCAACGAGACTGATATCCCTTGGGTCAAGTGTGAGCATGGGTCGGAATGCGGAGCCAAGCATCGCCCACGTCTGGAAGAAGAGCAAGTCGTTACTGGATCAAGGATGGGGAACGACAGTTATGAACCCCAAGTGGATCTCTCTCAGGCTTCCGCGTTCAAAGAAGAGTATGCTTGCTCGGAAAAGAACCCCAAGGATGCGGCATTGCAGCAGGTACGTTTTCTCGCGGCTTTGTTCTGCTCCGTTTCGGACAATAAATGCTAACGCATGTGTCTCCCAGATATGGGCAGAAGCTGTCAAGGAGGACGCCACCTTTGCAGTCCTGAATACTGTCCGCTACGAGGTTATAGGCTATCGCTCTCATCTAGACAAGACATTGTATCTTTCCCCCTGATCAAGGTCTCTCGCCGCAAATCTGGATACGGTAATCTACATGCTGGCCTCATGATCGCTGCCGTCCGCGACGTTCAGGACCGCACATTCAGTATCCTGGATTCCAGCTCGACCCTCACCGAAGTCCCGTCACGGGAAACGCTTTATGACAATAACGCCAGCTCACTGAAGAGATCAGACTCCTCAGCAGTTCCATCACAGAAGAGGAAGGTCGCCTTGCCCCCGTCTAAAGAACCTGAGGATGCTTCGGTATGATGATCATTTGCACAACCGCAAGCTGAACTCATTCTACGTATAGCCTGCAGATCAACAACGTCGATTATTCTCCCTCTCGTCAACACGGCAAATCCTTGTCATTCGTACGGACCTGAAACGCCTCGACCTGCCCTACTATCGTTGTGGATTATCCGACTCTCAGACGCAGGCCCTGGAGTCCGAGATTCGCCCCGACCGCCTGTATATCATGATACCCTCAGTTGTGTGGCTCATTGATCCCATGGTCGTCCGTGGGGTTGAACCAACCATGTCTGGAGAAGTATCATTTATCAACGCTTGTAGTCAAGTGCACCACGCTACCAGAAGAGATTAAGCGGGCTGGAGACGGAGTTTTGGGCATACTCGGTTCGTCATGGTGACGGTCAGATGGTAGAAATCCCGAGAGTGGTGGGGCTGTTTCGTAATCAGCACACCAGCGTCGATGTGCGGAGGGTTATTCTTGTACTGGAATACGTCGGCTCTCCCTTCTCGGTAGAGGGCCGGCCTACGAAAGAGTTGCAACGGCTGACGTGAGTTCATCGTTCGTGTTGATTGTAGTCTTTTCATCTCTTATGGACTATTTTAGGGTGCTATACATGTCAGTCTTGAACCAGATCCATGGCGCAGGTGTCCTGCACAACAATCTCCGTCCTCAGAGTCTGCTGCTCAGTGACACCGGGGCGCCTTTTGTCGCTGGCTTCGGCGATGCTGAACACATGTTCACTCCTCATGATGCGGAGGCTGAGCTTGCCCACTTCCGCTGTCTCCTGAGCGGCGATGAACCCTGTCAGAGGAAGGCCTGCGATGAGTGCAGCGTATTTCTCGGACCCTGTGAGGTGGATCAGGAGAAGAATCCTTTGACTGTCCTTCAACGCCTATTGCGAGCCCTATCTGGGGGATCTGACTTGCTTCCTCGTTTCTACATCGTCAAGAGGGCGAGACATCACGAGCAGCCTTACTTGGAGATCGCGTTCATGCACGAGCATGAGCATGAGGCTGCTAGACGGTTTGTGGAAGCTTGGAATGCTGGATACGACGATCGAACGCTTTCTGTATCCCGACATGACTGTATCTCGTCTGAGAGAAGCGGATAGAGTGAATCTGGGCCTACGCAAGCCCTGTGAGGCCCAACTTGAAGGTACTGCTGCTCCTTCTGAATCTGAGACTGCAGGACGTTCCGCCGCTTCATCGAATCGCGGATTGGCTCAGGTCCCTGGAAAGAACGGTAAGAGAAGGAGGTCGTAACTTTTTGAGATACAAACTTCTCATGTATACGACTATGAATACATATGCATTGCCATTAACATAATAAATAACCTCTGACTCTGCCTGTCTGAGTTACGCGTCGTGAACACGTGCTGTGACTGTTCGCTCCTTTCAACTTCAGTACCATTGCCAAGACAAACCCTGGCACTGTCATGTTTCGTCCAGTTGCAATAGTGTATTTATGTCTACTCCCTCCGAAACTGAATCTCAAGAGTCTGCAACATCTACCCTAGAAACACTACGTAACTGGAATTCTCCCGCAATCCATGCTTTGTCCTCTTCGTCATCACCTTGCATCCCTCCTCAAGCGGCATTCTATGACAAACATCTACACGAACGGCTTTTTCTTCAAAAAGCAATTCACTTCCCGAGCATTTCTGTTGAGCTGGTTCGAATAGCAGACGGGATTATAAAGGACAAGGGCCCCGACTTCACATTTCCTCTGTGCGAATCCGATGATTTCATCTTCCATTCGTCATTCCCAGGTACGAGCAAAAAGATGGTTGACGCGGAGTCTATCGCAGAATATTATCGGAAGACCACCTCTCAATGCTATTCCCCTGCAGCGTCCACCTACCTTTTTCCAGGTATGGGGAAGTGGTATACTGTGCTCCGATGGGGTACAACGCAATCCACGTTGATGCCCGGACATGTCTCTATTATTGATAACTACTCGCTCAAAGTAGACATCCAGGCCCGTGGTGATAACACGATGTGCCCTCCCGTTTGGGACGCCCTTGATGAGGAAGGAAGGGCGACGTTGATGGATCTGCACCAGCGTTTTCCGGTGCTTGCTACCTGGGTGATACTCCCCGTGGCGAAGGAATCGGAAGGTCTTATCAGAAGTATGGGGACGCTTTCAAGGCTCTTTCCATGGGAAAGAACTGCAGTAACTGGATTGTTCACGTCCTCTGGCTCGCCAGAACTGTGTGATGCAACCGTGAGAGACTGGACGTCTCTTTGCAATGAAGAAGTACAGGAAAAACGGAGGAGTTCGCGCATTCAACGTCGTGCTGCCACTGACAGTGCGCAAATCTCAGTCTCTACACGGAAGCCTGCCCTAGTCTCAGTTTCAAGCCGCGCCAAGCAACAGTCTCCCCATCGAAGGAGGGGTGAGATCCATTCGTAAATACAACATGTAGGGTCTTCCCATGGTCTCATCTCCCGATCGTCTGCTTAATGTACTTATCGCAGGCTTGGACTAAATCTGCCGAGGACGATTCAACCTTTATCATATTCCACTGTGGGACCTTTGAACGTATCGGTATCCGGCACCGAGCTAGCCAGACGCTGTACATGTCAGGGCTGATCGATGTTATGAATTGCCAGCATCCTGCGTATGATGATATCCACCTCAATCTCTCTAGCCATATTCCAAGACGCCGTCGATCGTGCGAATCAACAACGAGCCGCATCGCCTCATCTCACGAAGAAACGGCCTATTGGAGCTTCTACTACGCCGGAACTCAGGCGTAGTAAACGGCGGAAGCTGGCTGAAAGCACTAGCATTCCATGAAGGACAAACGACATAACAGTATTGATCTCTCGTTTCTTATTACCATGGCTGATAAAGGAGCCCAAAGATACCTCTGAAAGAATGCGGTCGCCAGGATGTGGCACTTCTCGCGGTCAAACATGGGGGACTTCAATCTCCATCTCCAGCTGCATTAGTCAAGGACGCGCCGCCGCTCATTCCTGGCCAGGATAAGACAAACCGCAGGCCCATGAAACCCGTTGCGTACCGACCCCACCGGTACATATCTCTCACGCTCACGTCGTTTATCGAGAGCGGGGCTATTGGTGTCGTGCATGGCGCTAATCTGGAGGTATATCCTGAAAACGGAAAAGGATCCACTGCACTCATGCAATGTCGTCATCAAGCTGGCTTTCACCGCAGAACAGCAGGAGAAGATGTGCTACGAGTACTCCGAGCGGCTCGCGACGGGAGATGTCAAGGGCGTTCCGACCATCTTTGGGATGTTCAGAGGCATGGTAGCAGAAGGCCCTCTAGCTCTCGTAATGTCCTATGAGGGAGTCGCGTTTTGGAGTTGTAGGCGACCCAAAGGTCCGCCGCGATCTATGTCTTCTACCTTCTCTTCATCGTTGCATTTTAATCCTCGTCAAGTGGAATTCTCGGCCCAGGAGGGGTATGCATATTCCCCTTGTTTTCATGCGTGTCTGATCGTGTTATTGTCTAGAACGGCCTTTCTGCACATTTTGAAAGACATCCACCACTACGGCGTGGTGCACAACGACATTCGGCCGGAGAACATCCTCCTCAAGGAAGACGGCAGCATTGCAATCGTCGACTTTGATCGTTCCATTTTGGACCCAACGAGGGGGATGAAGTAGCGCGAACGCCGTCACGTCAGGAACATGGTTCAGGGGAACTTCCATGCCATGAGCCAAGCTTGGAAGGATCGAGTACGCCGAGTAACTCAGAGGTTCTCCGATACCGATCCAGAGGAAGTATAACTCATCATTTCGGATTGCATAGCCTACGCGAGCAGCTATGGTTTGGCTTCTCTTCTACTAGGCCTTGTAGAGTTCTTCCCCACCGACTCGTCTCGGAGCAGAGAACACGCCCACCATCATACATGCCTTGGCCGCAACAGTCTGAAGATAGCAAATGATAGCAAGTAGGCTACACAGAGCTACGTACATGAGTGGGGGGGGTACATAAATACAATATATACTACAACAGGATGAATAAGGTAAAAAAGTTGGCAGTATCCGATTGAGAGGAAGGCGAAGTCTATGCCTTTTTCCTTTTTTTGCCCCCATCATCGTCGTGGTCGATCTTCCTCTTACTAGCACCAGCTTTTCCCCTCTTTCCGATGACAAGCTTTTCGAAGCCCGGAAGAGTAGCCTCCGGGTCTTTCTCACAATGAGGGCAAAACCACTCGCCCTCTGGCACAGCGCTGAGAGGCGGAGTGAGGCAAGCAGGGTGATAGGGCGCGTCACACTAAACCGTACAATCAGGATCACGCATTTATGAAACAGGAGAAGGTAGCAACGAACCCGTTCACACTCCAAGGAGTCCCCAGCCTCGTCCCCCTTCCGACACACTAAACACACCTCCTCAACACCATCCAGCTCCTCTGGGTACCTTGGCACATCGGCATCCTCAGGGAACGGCGGACTGACGAGGAACAGAGTTGTGTTCTGGCCAGCAGCCACGCTCATGACGTTCAGTCCATGAAGAGGCATATGCTCGGTAGGCTTGGTCGCGCTCTTCGGCTGGTCGAGCCCAAGACCGAGTTCACCTATGGAGACGTTCAGAGAAGATCAGATGGAGACGACATCTGTGACATACCATTTGAGGCGTTCTGTCCCCAAGCAACAGTCATAATGCCATCATCCTCTTGCACAATAATGAAGTGGGTGACGCCGCCAGAACAGGCGTGCTTGATCTTACAGCCCCTGTACAATCACGAAATAAGAACTAATTCGGGTGACGAAGTGAAGGAATAGCTTACATGATATCCTGCATCACTCTGAACGTGGAGTACGGAGACCCTGAAGAGCCTTCGCCAGTGTTCTTCCACTGAGAAGGATATTCAACGGTAGGCAAGCGACAAGCGATTTAAAATGAGAGGGCTTACCTTCCCGGCCATCCAAAACATTCCCTGCTTGTCGACTGCGATAGTGCTTGAAGGCCCGCAGGCTACGTACTTGGCCTCACTGAATTGAGGGACCGGTTTGGGTTTGAGTACGTCCTTCTGATCTCCGAGGCCGAGACGGCAGTACCCATTGTATCCCCAGACGTAGATGGTGCCATTGTCAGATAGTGCCGCGCTGTGTTGCTGCCCCGACGAGATGTGTGTTATCCGGATGCCGTCAAGAGACTTGATCAAATCTAGGGAGACAAAGAGTGAGGCGGACTGACACAGAGAAACAGTGCAGAACCTACAAGGCGAATCTACCACGTCGAACGCAACCTTGTTCCCAGTCGCAATATGCTCGCCAGTTGAACCACTGCCCAGCTGGCCCTTCTCGCCACTTCCAAATGCATAAACTTTCTCCGTCAGCCAGAGAGCATTACAAGGTGAAGAAAGGCATTACCTTTCCCAGACTCGCACAAGACGATGGAGAAAGTGAGTCCGGCCGATGCCTTCACAGCATTCTCTCCTTCAGGAAACCCAGTCACTTCTTTGAATTCGGTGATTTCAGCGCATGGAGAATGACCGCATTGTCCGAGGGCATTTCCGCCAGCGCTATAAACCCTACCGGAGCTGGTGACGAGCAACGTGTGATTCCTCCCACAGGCGGCGTCGACAAAAGCGTCAGCGTCCGGATCAAGATCACTGGGCTTCAAAATAAGTGGAGCATGCTCTGAGACAGCAGGATATTTGGAGGGGTCTAAGCCAAGGCAGCCTGCACCATTTCTTCCGAAAAGGTAAGCAGTACCGTCAACAGATATGCAGACGAAGTGCACGGCAGAGCAGGATGTGTGAATTGACTTGATTTTGATTGCGCTCAAAGAGCGCAAAACACATGGAGTGAGCAGGTCCGGATGTCTGTGAGTATAGCAATGGTCAGCTATATGCTTTTCATGTCAGATAACAATGGAAAGAGACGAAAGTAGTGCCAGAAACTGAAAACAGCAAGCCTCTCAGAATGAAGTTGCACCTCCGTCTTGGGCGTATGAACACCCATATTAGCAGCTGCTCAAAGCCACAAGTACCTTGTGGCGCACCGTCAGACTTCCCCTTACGAGTGGTAAGTGAGGAAAGATGGTCTAGTACGTCATTCAGAACAGAGCGCCCCAGCCAAAGTTTGGCATACCGTCGAGGTAGCGGTCTTGTCAAAGCAAACCGCAACAAGCCCGAATTCCCCGCTAGATTCCTGGGGCGGCACGGCTCAATGGATCGGCATGTGTTTCAGCCTTCAAACCCCCGCGGTGACGACAAGCACCCTGAGCACTGTGAGAATATTGATAGAAATGAAAACCAATCCAATGGACACGAGGAAGTCATTCACTCACGTTTCTTTCATTTCCCGCGGTCAACCTCAATACATACGGGCAAGAAGCACAGCTAACACAACCTCGTCCCCCGAAGAATACAAGGGTCGGAAGAAATAAAACCTACGCTACTTGGTCATCTTCCTTCTGCAGAGTCTTTCCCGAACGATCCTTGCGTCCGAGCTTGGGCCTATCGGTGATGGTGGTATGAGTTCAAGCGGTATGTTTAATTTCAAACCCATCCCACCGGTGACTCACCAATCCGTTCCACCACAGATCAATACTTGGGTTGGAATACAGCTTCAATGGATGAACTTTGACGCAGAGATGTCGCGGAGGGTAGGCTCACCTCGTCCCCAGCCTTGCTCATCGTCTCCAATATTGCCCATGTTGTTTTGGTTGACTTTGTTCGAGTGGTTGATGACAACGCACAACGATCAGGTGCCGCTTTTGATCGAACGCGCCTTACCTCGTTCCAACGCCACAGTGGAATGCCGGTCATGAACGTTTGAACTGTCGAGGCAGTGCATTCGACTTGACTGGAACCTCCATCATATATCTCTCTTCTGCTGCTAGCAAGATTCGAACCCACTTCATGACTTGATGCAGCCACCATGTCCCCAAGAGATCCTCGAAATGATAATCGGTAGCGTTCATACCAACGATAGAGATGGTTTCGCCATGCTCAGAGCTTGCTCCATTGCGAGCAGACGCCTTCTTCCTGCCAGCCAAAAAAAATGTTTTCGGGCCTCGTTTTTGGCAGGTCGTCCCCCTGCCCCGGGCCAGAAAGGTTTCGGAAATTGCTGGAATCGAGTCCCCGCTAGTGGTACTATAAGGATTCAGATACGTACAGATAAACAAACAATTTTTTTCAACACATTTCTTCATAGATGCGGCTGAAACCCGACGCGTCAGAATCCCAAAAAGAGTGGATGTCCAAGCTCATGTAACATACGTCTATTCATCAATCTCTGGTCTTCTGCAGCATCCTTCCAGTATCCTAGTACGGCTGAGGTCCCTCATCCTGGTTGGGAGCGTCATCCGTTAGGTTTCCTCCTACCATACCACTCTTCTTCGGATCGGGCGCTCTAGACAATCTCATATCCTCTGGTCGAATCTTACTGTGCATGAAGGACGATGTCCGCGGAAGGTTCGACGCAATGTACTTTGGGGTCGGTCGGAGGGGAAGTAACCAAGTCTTTAAAGTAACGTTTCTCTCGTGTGTATAGTGCGGATAACGGCAAGAGGGCGGATTGCTATTGAATGTATAGAAAAGACTAAGGTATCATAAAATTTCGAGGCAATCGAAGAATCATCATCATCATCATCAGCGTATGGGCGAACCTGCATCTGTTGACTCTTTTTTAAAAGCGTATAATCTGTGGACGAAAGGTTCTGCCACGGGCTTTCGTCTCCGGAGGGCGTCGGAAGAAGGGACAGATTTCTCCTTCCTATAGTTAAGAACACCGATGTCTGTGCTGTGGACACGTCTAGTGCATGTCGTCACATTTTGTCTCCATTTCTGAATCTCGTCGAAGCTACTGCACATAATAGTGTTCGGAAGACATCCGTTGCTGGAACGCGAAGATCCCTGGGAGTCGAGCGCCGGTACATCCTCATCTGAGGAATCGTCCCGAGGCCTCTTGCGAGTGGCATTGGGGAATTCACGAGGAAGAGCACAACAGGACATTGCCAAGAGGTCATCAAGGAGGTCTCGAGTACTTTGTGATAAACAGGCCTGAGGAGCGTCCAGGTTGGCAAATATGCTTCGGTAAGTGACAAGAATGGGATCGGAAACGTGGGAGCGTTGAAAACGGGGGATCAAAACGACAGGATTTCTGTCCTCCCGGTTCTTGAACGTAGAGAGGCGTGTCAAGACAGATGTTGACAAAGGTATATTCATATTCCCCAGGGGGAAGAACCTAGGGAGAGTCAGCCAGTGTTACCTCTACAGTATAAATTGAAACAAACCTCTGTGAAACTTTTTCGTTGAGTGACGGGAGCACCATAGTTAAACTCGTAGAGATCATGGATAATACGAATTATTTTTTCGCTAGGAAGCAATGCAATCTTCTTGGACTTCAAGAGATCGATGATGTCGCTGCTTACTGGGAGACATTTGAGAGAAGAGACGAGCCGGAGCGCTAGAAACTCACAATGCATCAAGTTATCCGAGGTCTCAAGATTAATGCTTCCACGCTCGAAGCCCCAATAGAACTCAAGATTGCAAATCTGGCGCATCATTGAGAACAAAAATGTTGGCGGGACAGCAAAGACGCACCTTGGAAAAGCGCCATTTATCCTGGGGATTAATAGGATGAAAAGGTTGCAAGTCACTTCTCCCATGGCTCCTGGTTGTGAGATAATCGATAGGAACACTGCTGGTAGTTGCTAACGGCTCATTGGGAGTGCTGATAAGACTGGTGGAGCTGGTCATGGTGGTTATAGTTCGAGTTGAGTACGAATTGTCGACATCGAGCCAATTCGAGCGGCATGCACGTGGTTGCACAGCATTCAAGTGGCGCCGAGGCACCGCATCCACTCCTACTCTACTGAAATTAGCGAATTAAAGGACACAGAAAAGTAGATAGTTGCACGCAAGAGCACTCATTATAGATACAGACTAGATTATGCCATCAATTACATACTAGAAAACGACTGGGGTATCATGAGAAATTTGAGTCGATCGAGGAGGAGGAGTCGTCGTCGTCAGGGTATGGACGAACCTTCATCTGTCCACTCATTTTTAAGATCATATAGTCTGCAGAGGAAAGGTTTCGCCGGGATTCTGATTCATAGATCCAGATAGGCTGCCTTCTCCGGAGGGCGTCAGAGGAAGGGACAGACTTCTCCTTCCGATATATGAGAACCCCGAGGTCAGTGCTATGGACACGTCGAGTATATGCCGTCACATTTTCTCTCCATTTTTGAATCTTGTTGACGTGACAGCTTCTAGCCTTCTTCGGGGGAGATCCATTGCATGAAGCAGAGGAGTTCTGGAAGTCGAGCGTTGGCAAATCATCGCGAGGCCGCTTGCGCGTGGCAATAGGAAACTCGCGGGGAAGACCACCAATAGACATGGACATGATTTCATCGAGCATGAATACGATATCTTCCGGAAGCAAATCTCGGGAAGTTTTAAACCTGACGAAGAGCGCTCGGTAGATGACAAAAAGAGGATGCGCAGTGGATCGAAAACGCGGTAGCGTTGAGAAAGGGGAATCGAAACGTAGAGGGGAATCTACTCCCCTTCCTCCAACGTAGATAGGGCTTTCGGTAGTATTCGGAATGAGTACGTATTCGTATTCTCCATAGGGAAGAACCTAGGCAGACTTAGATGAAATCTGGTATAAACTAAATATGCTTACCTCTGTGAAATGTCTTCTCTGATCAATTGGAGCGTCGTAGTTATATTCGTAGAGTGAATAAATGGCTCGAATAGTATTCTCCGTTGGGAGAAAGGCGCATTTCTTGAGGCGCAAGAGCTGGATAATGTCTTTGCTCACTAGCGAAAGTTAGAGCCTGAAGCGAGATTACAGGCAGGCAATGGTTGGACTCACAACACATCGTATTATCTGAGGTCTCAAGGTTAATAGTCCCGCGTTCGAGTCCCCAGAAGAATTCAAGATTGCAGATCTAGTGCGAATGTCAGTGGTGGCATCACGGAGCAAGCAATGTCAGAGGTCGCACCTTGGAAAATGAGTATTTATATTCTGTAGAAATAGGATGATAGTCTTGCAATTCGCGCCTGCCATCTATCTGAGTTGTGAGGCATTCTACAGGCAGGGTGGCAGGGATGTTCATAGTGGTTGAAAGGTAACAGAGACTTGGTTAGTCACGTAAAGTTAAACGATTGCGCTGATTATGTCACGTGAAATCGCAGCATTTTAGGTTTTCGCCACATTTTTATGCCACAGTTTCATTATGCCCCATGTATGCCCATTGTTCCTGGATTTAGATATATCCCACCTATTTAAATGACTGAACATAATTATATCCACTTCACACATTCAGCCTCTCTTTCTTCCTTCAGGATCGCCATTTTGCTGGCCAAAATGCCTTCCCCTGCCGTTCCCCTGCAGATTCAGACTGCTCAACCTAACAACGACGAAGTTTTAGATATTTCCGGCATCGGAGAGGAAAGACGCTCTGATACCAGAGAAGAATCAGTTTTCATCGACATCCCCGAGGACTCGGCACTTCGACTGGACGAAGGAAAACCCCTTCCCCCGACGCCTCATAAAAGACTGAGCTTCGGTTGTTCCATGTCCGAGAATGCCAAGAAGCGTGCACTCCGGGCTAGTCCCTGGGGCGTAGCATGCATTTGGACTCTGATGAGGAACAAGCATCGGAACCTCCAGGTGGCACACGCAGTACCCTGTCGCTACCACAAGGACTCTCGAAAGGTGAATTCGTACCTATTCAAATCGAGAATGCCTGCTAATGGATGTCACATAAGCTGGCAAAACTCGAGTATCATCTGGGCCTCCCGCTCAAATCTCTGAATCTAGACGGGAGCGGGAACCTCTTCATATGTCAGTACCGCATTGCAATTGAGACAGCACAATACTGACATGTCAACTACCAGCGTCAACGGACCTCCATCAGGCTTTTGACCACGACTGTATAGGACTTTGTCCGTCTTCCGAAACTTTAGAACAGCTGGATGCGTTCGTGACACAGAACACAGAGGCACGAGAAGCAGGTCGAACGCCAATTCCATATTACGAGGTAAGCTGTGGCAAGACTCAGGGACAACAGCGTTAACAGCTTCTAGGTGTTTCCCCCGCAAGAACGAGAATACACTCTCCTGCCGCTGAATTGGGACGAGGACCAAGTTATCGTACGACAGAAGCTGGTAAAAGAAGGGGACGACTGGCAAAAGGTCGGCGATGCCGTCTACAGGTTTCCATTCTGGCCGGATGAGGAGACTGGCCAGGATGACACGCTCCACAGGATCAGGAGTACAGCTAATCCCGTTTTCTTGCTATGGGACCTCAGGGAAAAATTGAATCGGTTACCCACAAAGGTTGTCAACAATCTCCATGAAAAATGGGTCCCGATGGCAAAGGATGTTCAAAAAGTCACGGAAGATTGGCACTCCGAAGCGCCTCTGTGGTTCATAAGGGGACACACTGGGCCACATTCACGGACGCCATCGCCTGACGCAGGACCCTCGAATATTCGATCACTTGGCAGTTTCAGTTTCGCACCGACAGCCCACAGTGACACTTCGGGGAGGGGAAATTTTCACCGAAAGGTCAGAGACAAAGCTGTGCAGCAGTCAGGTTCCTCCCCAGAGTCAATACCGTCTAGCTCTCCGTATTATCCCTCCAAAGTCGAGAAGAAGCGGTGCGAATCCCAGGCTGGTCGTTCAGAAAAGGGTAAAGATCGCCAATCCTACGCCTCGAGCACTGGAACAAAACGGTCCCGGGGCAAATCTTCAAACAAGGCAACTCCCCGAGAAGACGTCTTTGGACCGGTTATTGCGATCTCTGCAGGTTCAGCTCCAAGAACGGCCGTCGGCAATCCTAGGCGACTGGACTCGGAATCCAAGGAAGACTCCTCTCGTGCGACTTCAGGTCCAGGCTCCTCTCGTTCTGTTGTTTCTTCTTCGCTGAAAAGAGATTCTGGTCTCCCGGCTGCCATTTCTTCCCGTACTGCTGTCAGCTTGTCGTCTGGATCCTCTCGTCACGCCTCTGGACCTCATGCGAGTACTTCTCGGATTGCGCCCTCTGCAGGCCCCTCACGCCCTACTGGAACTACATCGCGCACTGCTATGGGCCCACCGAAGTCTCTGTACACAAGCACTGCACGTACAGCCGTTCCCCAAGGTCGAATATACCAGGATGCTACAGATCCAAAGGGAAAGAGGATCGCGACAGGTCCTGGTCGCCGCCACCGTGACCACGCAGCTCGATCCTCGGACGACTCTGATCATGGACCGCGGAAAAAGAAGAAGGTAGACCAGGAGTCATGAAGTGGGTACGTGACATTGGCATGGCAGGACCAGGGCGAACACTCTCATTGTTCTATATTTATTTGGCACCTATAATACGTTCCTTTAGTAGTAGATAGACATATACGTACTTACTGCAATGGAAGCCTGGCCGTTTCTGAAAGTTGCGTGATCGGTTGAAAAGGCGGATCGTACTGTGAGAGCAAAAAACAATAGCCAGATCTATAGCGATGATGTTATGGGCATAAAGTTGTCGGGGGCATAATATCAGTACTCGATCCGCATTCAACGTGATGTGACACACACCAGTGCCCCGCCAAAGTGTGAGTCATTGTCAAAGAGTCAGAGTTCATCTTTCACGTGAGCAATGACAATGTGTACGTATGTACGTAATGATGAGGCCCCGCTTGATAACAGTGCTCTACGATTAGATTGTTAGAAGTAACACATTTCTTGATTGTGTTTAACCCGGTTACGTGGGCCAATTACTACCCCAAACTTCAACCTTGAAACCTCACCCAAGTTAAAATTCCTCGGACTCCAACTGTCCAAGTGCCCATGTATCCGAAGGAGTCCCTCTTCTGTCCATACCTTCCCCCTTCGAATTGTCTTCCGGGAAAGTGAGCAAGCTGCCGTCGTTTCAAACTCCGGATGATGTTTTGATCAAGGGGTCCTACAGCGCTGCCAGGGGGGCTTCCTGGAACAGCGGGGTTGTATTCAACGGCTTCAGCCTGCTCTCGGCGCCTCACTTAACACTAGGAGGCTGTAGGCAAAAAAAGACATTGAAGATTAACCAGGTACATAGGAGATAGCGCTCATTACACGAGTAAATACATTATATCTGATACCCATGGGAAAGAACAAGGTGTTATGAGAAATTTGAACCGATCGAAGAACCATCGCCATCGTCTGAGTATGGTCGAATTTTCATCTGCTGACTCTTTTTCAAGATCATATAATCTGTGGAAGAAAGATTCCGCCGAGATTCTGTTTGAAATAACCACACGGGTTTTCCTTTCCGCAGGGCGTCGGAAGGAGGGACAGACTTCTCCTTCCTATACTTCAAGACCCCCGGGTCTGTGCTGTCGACACGTCCTGTGCATGCCGTGAGGGTTTGTCTCCATCTCTGAATCTTCTTGACGCTGTCAAGTATATATTCATTTGAAAGAGATCCATTGCTCGAGCCCGAAGATCCCTGGAAGTCTAGCCCGGGGACATCGTTCTCGTCACAAAGCGAGTCGTTTCGGGGTCTCTTGCGAGTAGGCGCAGGAGGGAACTCGCGCGGAAGGCCCGCTGATGACATTAGCATCAGCCTGTTAAGAATACGGATGAGATCTTTCGATAGCGCAGCTTGAGGAGAGTCGATATGGCAAAAGAGGCTTCGGTAGATCACAAAAAGAGGATGTGCAGTGCATCGGAGGCGCGGGAGAGTTGAGAACGGGGGTTCGAAACGCAAGGGTGCATCCCCCTCTGGTTCTTGGATATATAGAGTGCCATCGTAGCGGATAGGAATAAGGCGATACTCATATTCCCCCGGGGGCAGGACCTACACAATTTTAGTCAGAGCGACACCTCTACGACAATCCGAGGCTTACTTCGATGAAATGTTTGCGCTCAGCGATTGCCGAATTGTTGTTGTACGTATATAGGTCATAAATAGTTTGGATAGTATTCTCTGTCGGGAGAAGTGCCAACTTTTTTCGCCTTAAGAGTTCGACAATCCCTTTGCTTACTAGGAGAGGTCAGAGAGCGAACCGGACCCAGTCGGAGGCACTCACTATGCATGACATTACCAGAAGTCTCAAGGTTAATGCTCCCACGGTCTAGCCCCCAGAAAAATTCGAGATTGCAGAGCTGATGCGACCATTAGACGAAGATACACAGGACAAGGCTACGCCCGACGTACCGTGGGACAGGTCCATTTATCGCCCGGGTTAATAGGATGAAATTCTTGCAAAACACATGTACTCTCATTTTCGGTTGCGAGATACTCGATTGGAACAGTTGAGAGATTTGTAGAGGTGTTCATGGCGGTTGAGAGAGCAAGAGTGGCGGTCACACTGAGAATGTGACGCGTCGCGGTTTAAAGTCACGTGTAGGGAAAACGCGTCTATTATTGCTAAATTATTGCCCAAAAATAGTATTTTATTTAAAGAGGCTAGATCTATAAAATGTCTGCGGCGCTTTTTTGGTCGCCATTTCGCTCTCTCTCCTCCACCCACACCGCTCAACAAATTGGTCTCTTCCACTTCGCTTCTGCTGCAGCCTGCCACTAGTACTACATACTACTATTTGCAGGACAACCCATGATGCTACCTGCTGCTGTTCCTCTTTTTGTTCAAGCTTCCTGTCCCAATGGTCTCAGCCCGGCGCTGAACCAGGATGATAATGTGACAATTAGCACTTCAGGTGATGTTCAGGTAGATTGCGAAGATGAAGAAGACATTGTTTCCAAGCAAACTTTCATCCCTGCTGACTCTACTGATCTCGATGTTGAAGGACCACTTCCCCCAATTCCCAAGAAGAGACTGAAGTTTGGGTCTGCTATGTCTTTGAACACCAGAAAATGTGCTCTCTGCTCCAGCCC